>JARFJB010002016.1:82500-677500 GCA_036346205.1 Vesta saturnalis | reverse complement strand
ATTAAAATTTTGATACACGTGTCTCATAATTTTAATTGAAGAGTATGTTTATTTCCGAGTCAACCCTCCATTTCACTCTTAAGGGCGAAATTTCGAAATCCCCAAAGTGGATACCTACACTTCACACAGAACACACCCTCGATCGATAAATCTCGTCCGATGATATATATATATATATATATATATATATATATATATATATATATATATATATATATATATATATATATATATATATATATATATATATATATATATATATATATATATATATATATATATATATATATATATATATATATATATATATATATATACTAGTCGACCTTGCACAGCGTTGCCGTGACGAATTCAATACCCACTTTGAAACTCCATTAAAAGTCAGCACTAAGCTACATATATTTTAATACAGTTATGTTTGTTATTTTGACCAAATATGAAACAACGGATAACCCTGCGTGTTCTACTAAGCTAATGAAACCTAGTTGTACCCGGTGCGCGTTGCTGCGTCGAAAGATTACGAGGGCACTTGGTGACCGATATTTAAAAAATTATGCTAAAACCTTCGCGGAGTGTACTAATAACTTCCCAAAGTTTCATGGCGATCGGATGGATGGTTTCAAAATCTATAACGGACACACACGCACGCACACACACACACACACACACACACACACACACACACACACAGGCACAGACATAGACAGAGACACACACACACACAAACACACAGACACACACAAAGACACACACAGACACACACACACACACACACACACACACACACACACACACACACACACACACACAAACACACACACAGACACACACACAGACACACACACACACACACACAACACACACACACACACACACACACACACACACACACACACACACACACACACACCACACACACACACACACACACACACACACACACACACACCACACACACACACACACACACACACACACACACCACACACACACACACACACACACACACACACACACACACACACACACACACACACACACACACACACACACACACACACACACACACACACACACACACACACACACACACACACACACACACACACACACAAACACACACGCGCCACACGCGCCACACGCGCCACACGCGCCACACGCGCACACACGCGCCACACGCGCCACACGCGCCACACGCGACCACACGCGCCACACACGCCACACACGCCACACACACACACACACACACACACACACACATAGTTTCATGATATACATGAGCTGTTCAATTTGACAATAGTGATAATTAGATACAATTATAGCAGTATAAATTCCTAAACATACAGCAATTAAAATTTTTCAGTTCCTCAAATATCGTAGGTACTCGTATTTAGAAAGGTCAGTTTATACAATACAGTTGACAGATGAAATGACTATTGTAAAAATAAGCATGTTTGTTTCTTCAGATCAGGTTGCATCTCACAAACATCGATAGTTCTCGTAAATGTCGGTACACGTCGGTTTAATTCTTTCTACCCTTACGTATATCCCTTGTTTATAAGTTCGTCTTTCTTAGAACTTTGTGAGGCTCGCCAACACTTCGGCATTTTATTATGGGAGATCGCTGTTAATATTATTTTATACATTTTTGAATATTTACTAAATCTCGAAATATTACTTTGAGTGAAGTGCAGGACTATCGGATTATCTAACTATTTTTTTAAATAATAAAGTCACTAAGTTGTCATTGTAGTTCGTTGTAAGTTATTTTTGACATATTTATTTTTATTGTAGTATCCAGATCCAAAGAAGATACAAATCAATCTAACAGGTTTTTTGCATGGAAAAAATGCTCGCGAATTTATGGCTGAACTTTGGAAGTTACTTATATCAGCACAAGAAAATCCTACTGGCATCCCCGATTCCTTGTTGGAACTAAAAAAGGAAGAATTGCTGAAGAAACGAGTAAGTCTTATTTTAAAAAATTGAATGGTACTGATTTTGCTCATTTATAGGAAAAAGAGGATAAAGATCGTGATAGAGAAAAAGAAAGGGATAAAGATAGAGATAAATCTGATAAAGAAAAAAAATATAAAGATCGAGACCGTGACGTGATAGATCACGATCTCATAGATCTCGATCTAGGTCTAGACAACGTCGCAGGTCCCCAGAAAAGATTAAGGAGATCGATCGGGTGAAAGAAAACGAAAAGTTGAAAGAAAGGCGATCAAGAAGTCGTTCTAAAACAATTGATAGAATGAAAAATGAGATTGATGCTGCTGAAGAAAATGGTAATGTTAGTCCAAATAGTAAAGGCGATAAAATTAATGAAGATAGGGAAAAAAATGGAAGATCGAGTTCTGCAAAATCGGATAGTGCTCCTAGTGTGAAACATCAGTAAGGATATCTTTAGTACTATCTTTATTTATTTATTTTTAGCTTTTAATCAATTTTTTATTTTTACATAAACAAGTGTTCCAGAAAAGAATAATAGTTGTTTTGTTGGGAAGGGAGGGGGAGGCAAAAAGTAGTATTAGTAAATTATAAGTATGCTTCTTTTTACTAGTGATACTGTTCAGTCCGTGTCAAAATTGCAAGCAAAGCTAATGTCAATGTCAGGAAGCAACGCCAGGAAGTCAGCTTCGAGTTCGCGTTCAAGGTCCAATTCACGGTCGAGGAGCAAATCGCGATCACATTCAAAATCACACAGCAAATCTAGATCAAAATCCAAATCGAGATCATCAAGTCGTTCCCGCAGATCAAATTCTATTTCAAAAAGTCGCGTACTTCATTCGCGCTCTAAAGAAGCAAAAGAGAAGAAAAGGTCACGATCTTCTTCTGGCTCTAAGAGTGATTTTGAAATACGTAAGAAAGAAAATAGTGTTCAGAAAAAACGTCATTATCGATCTAATAAGGACACATCAGATAGTGATATTGATAATGAGAAGATTAAGAAAAGGAAATCACTTTCTAGGTCGCCGAAACGTAAAAAGAGTGTGGACAGGACTATGAAACGAAAACGAAGTTTATCACATAGGCGGAGTTATTCTAAAAGAAGTACAAGTCGTAAAAGGAGTCCATCAAGAAAGTAATATTTTTTTTATTCTTTAATTTTAGATTAAAATTACACCAAATTTGTAAGGTGATAAATATTTATTTTGCAGACGAAGTCCTTCCAGGGGTAGGCGTAGTTTAAGCAGACGACGACGTAGTCCTTCACGAACGAGATATAGTGCAACTCGCCGACGCAGTGGCCGCAGTTTGTCTAGGAGGCGAAGTCAAAGTCGAAGGAGGAGAAGTTACAGCCGAAAACGTAGTCCTAGTAGACGAAGGAGTATTAGTAGGCGTAGAAGTCGTAGAAGTAGAAGTCGACGACGAAGCCCAAGCAGAGGAAGACGTAGTCTTAGTCGAAGAAGGAGTAGAGATAGGTTTGTTTCATTTTAGTAATTTATTGATGTTTTGATTTCCTGTGAAGTACTTGTAACAAGCTTTAAATTGATTCGTCGTCCCTAAGTAATTATTTGTAACTAACCTTATTATGATAGTACCGGGTGGGCAAAGCTAGATAAGCGACTGTACCTCAGGACCTGTCAATCTGGCAACAATGGGAAAAAATAGTATGAACGAGGCCATGAGAAAATGCTGGAAACTATTTTGAAGTTCCGTATTTCACCGCTAGGGTGCGCAATTAAAAATTAAATAATCTAAACTCTCCCAAAACTCCTATATAAAGATATATCGGGTGTATATTAATGATTGAAGTGGACGTCATGTAGCAAATTTTGGTTAAGTTGGTACCACACACCTCATTTTGGTCGCAACGATTGACATTAGCGTCCCATTGGGTAATCACCCTTGATGCGATTGTAAACATTGTTTGTTAAAATTAAACAGAATACCCCTACTTTTGGAAATGTTTATTGCCTATATTTGCTAATTACAATTATTTAACAAAATAAATTTTAAAATTATGGTTATGACAAAAATACAAACATTCTTCATTAAATTAATATAATTACAAAAAATGTTGAAAATGATGACCCTGATGCTGTAGACATAAATAACTGATTGTGAATATAACAAAAATTAATACAGGAATGAAGAATGAACGGAAAAATTAGAATAAAAGCTAGTGAAAACAGACACGTGCGACTATGGCAAAAAAGGTAGAAACCGATTGATTATACAGTATAATTCTCAGTGTTGCAAATAGTAAGCAAAGAAATTTCCTAGATTTGACATGAGGTCTGCTTCAATCATTAATAGACACGTGTTACCTTTGTTTACATAGTTTGAGAGTCTAGACAATTCTACATAATTTTGGTTTAAGGTTCATTGGCGTACTGATCATAGTAAGAGTGGGGGAAGCTATTGAAAATGTAATCATTAAAATTGCTGTAAATTTTAAACCACTTATTCAATTTTAGTAAAATAAAGTTTGTTTGGAAGACAAATGTAGGTATTTTAAATTGCCGTTCCCATTGTTGCACAATAGTTCCCAATAAAAGTGCTAGACGGGCGCAATTCGTTATATCAGTTTTTTCATTTTACTCCGAAAATTTAAATCACACGGTATATATTTGACATCATATTCGAAAAGTAGATTAAATTTGCAAGAAAAGCGTAAAAATCGCAAGTTGATGTTAGTTGAGTTAGTCGGCCTATTTCCACAGTTTTTTTCGCTTTTTAACGAGACATTTCGGAAGCGGGCTCTGCTTCCGTTATCAGGCTTTGTCCTGAGAAGGACTGTTTTCGCACTTGAGTTGAATTCATATGTTATGATTTTTTCTCAAGCACTTGGCTACCTCAAATTCGAACTTGGTACCTTTAACCCACAATTCTGACACCTTTACCGCTAACCCACTGAGTAATCCAGTTTAATTTTTTTTAATTTTTCTTTATTACTGTTAACTAAAAAATTATATTAACCCAAATATTCATATTAAAATACTTGTCTTTTTTATTTGTTTTTTTAATGGTGTATTTTTATATTTAAGTTATACAATCTAAACGTTTCGATAACACTTAATTATATTCACTTTCAAAATTTTGAAAGATAGAATTACTACTGACGAAGATAACTGTAAGTGTGATCTTTGTCAATATTAATATTATCTTTCAAAATTGATAATGGTGTTTCAACATCTTTAACAATTTTGAAAGATAGTATAACTACTGATGAAGTTAACTGTCAGTGTTATCGAAACGTTTAGTTTGTATAACTTAAATATAAAAATACACCATAAACAAAAACAAACAAAATAAATATTTATTATGTGTAATAATGGTGAAAGTTTATATTTTCGTACTCTACCTCAATTTATACATGTATACAGAAAATCAATTTTTTTAATGTGGATGTTTTTTAACGAGATTTAAAGGTACGATCATTCAATTGTAGTATTTACTTCTTTTAGTGCATTTTTTAAGTATTAAAAAATCTATTGGCAGCGCCTTTTTTTCTGTAACATAATTTTCGGGGTGAACTACTTTTTTCTAGAAAGAGCTATTTTATATTTCTATTTGTGGGCCGAGATTTAGACATAACGGAAATGTGAGGCATCTCGCCACTCGGGTGAAAGGCACTCTTTCTAACCATTCCACCAGTGAGGCAGTAGAAAGAGGCCCTGAATTTTGGAAATTTCCTTTATTCAGGATCAAGAATTAAAAAGGATATTAGTGGTTTTTATTTCTTACGAGAAACCCCATTTAAAAAGATAATCCAAGCGATTAGCATGCACTTTAGTTCCGTAGTAATACGCCAGGTTTCGCACTGTTTTTGCTTACTTAACCTATAACATTTTTTGTACAAGTGTAGAACTTAATAAATTTCAAGGATCAGCATACCTTATCGTGTTAATAGTTATGAGTTAATTAAAAAAGTTACTTTCATATTGTGATACTTTTATAAATGGTATCCGAATATCTATGGCCTTATGCTTTGGTCACAATATTCAATCTTGGAGACGATATTATCAATATTAATCATGAACTAGATGAACATAGTTTACATTGCAGTAAATTTGCTAAACTCAAATATTTCCATAAAAGAAAAAATTATGAACTTGAGTAATTTTATTCATGTCAGTAGAGTAGCTAATGTATTTAGTGGTAGTTAATTAATACAATTAGTGGTTAATAATGTTCCACATTTGAGTTACTGTTTTTTGAGTTAATGTAAAATATGCTGAAACTGAAAATGACGTATCATTTGTTGTAAAAAAACAGAAATAATCAAATTGATTATATGTCAAGTGATTGATAATAGTTACAAAACAGAAAGTATTGCGTTGGGCCTAAAAAATTGAAATCGTTTTTTCACTGGAAATAGATGTTAGAGCCCCCCTCCCCCCCCCGAGTTCAAAAATGTTAATGTTATCGAGCGACCTGTATCTATGTGCAAGCAGAACTTTAGGAATACTAGCTTAGTCGTAACGGGATAATTTTCATAAGTTGTCCAAGAATGTTGATTTTTTTGTGGATGGGTGGGGGAAGGGCTGCGTTTGCGCGCACATAGGTTTGTGTATCTGATATGTAAAATTGGAAAATGTATACTTTGTGTACTTACCATATTGAACAAATTTTCTTATTTCAGCCGAAAAATAGAGCGTAACTTAAAACGTTAGTTAATTTTTCATCATTTTATCCTTTGATTTTTACAGATACAGTATCAGTAACCTGCGTTACCCCTCTTCTCTTTTTCTAATATTTTGTCGAAAGCAAATTCAGTGATTAGCATGTGAATAATACGCGGTTGACATGCTATTCTTAAAGGTTGCACAACTTTCATAGGTTCGATGAACTTGTTAGCTGGTATGTAAAACACTTATGTCTCTGATTGAGGAAACATGTTCAGTAATTCCGTGTAAAGAAAATTGAAGTAGGATAAAACAAGTGGTTCAACAAAACTGTGTGATGCGCCATAGCAAACATTGTAGAACTTTTTTCTCAATTTTTTTAAAGTTAAATTTATACCGAAGTCTTGTGTTAAATTAAATATTGTTTAATTTGATTTTACCCAATTTTAAAATTAATAAGGGATAGATTTGTTCATTTTTTATGATTCAGAAGTATGTGATTGAAATGCTCCAATTAGTCTAAACATTTAACAAATAAATACACAATTATTGTGAGAAGTCATAGTTTCATTTGATTTATGTTGTTTATAATAATATTTTCAATTTTAGGAGAATTCGTCGAAGTCGTAGCAGAGAAAGAAACTTTCCCAGACCTTCTCGAGATAATCGCCGTTCGGCATCTAAAGACCGCCGTTCTAGATCGAAAAGAAGATCTTCAAAGGATAGAGTAACAATTCCTGGAAGACCAATTGTACGTGGAAAGTCAAGAGAAAAACCAATATTAAAGCCTAGTCCTAGTCCAGTCCGAAGGACAGAACGTAAAGAAATTCGAGATGACTCAAAAGATAAAAAACCGTTAGTTAAAAAATCTGAACCGAAAAAAATTGAATGTCGTAAAAGTGATGAAGTGCTTAAAATTGAAGAGATTCGGAAAAGTGATAAAAAAGCAGACAAGGTTGAAGAGAAGCGTAAAATTAGTGTGTCAGAAACTCATACAGTAACAGAAACATCTAAAATTAAAGAAAAGAAAAAATCAAAATCAAGAAGTAGGAGTGTTGAAAAACAAAGACTTATACCTCCATATGGACCACCTCGTTATTCTAGAAGCTTATCACGAACCCCTTCGCCATTTATAAAAGCCAACGAATTTCCTCCAAAAACAACTAAAACTTCAACAACTAGTGGCAAAGAAGAAATAAAGAAGTCTAAGGATATTAAAGATAAATCTGAAAGTAAAGCTGAAACAAAAGTTAAGAAAATTTCAAAGAAAAAGAGTGAAACTGACACTGACTCTAGCAGTTCTGAAAGTGAACCTGTAAGAGAAAAAGAAAGCCGAAAAAGAGTGCGAACAAAGAAACGTTCTAAAAAGCACGAAACAAGTAGTAGTGAAAGTGAAGTTGAAGTTCCTCGTTCTAAAAAAGAAATACGAGAAGCAGAAGAGTCTAAAAAGAAAGATAGGAAATCTAAAAGAGACAGCAGTGAGGAAAAAACACGACGAAAGAAACGTGTAAGCTCTGATTCAGAAGAAGAAAAGAAATATAAAAGAAAACGAGTGCGATCTGGTAGTTCTGAGGTGGAGAAGGTTAGGCGGTCTCGTAAAGATGATTCAAGTGATACTGATGGACCTAGAGTTGAGAAGAAAAGTAAAAAACGAGATGACAGTACTGACGTAGACTCTGATGTAGAAAAAATTGAAAAAGTAGATAAATCGAAAAAGCATAAGAAAGAGTCTTCTTCAGATAGTGAAGATGATTCAAATAAAAAGAAAAAACATAAGAAAACAAAAGCAAGCAAATCTGGTTCCGATTCTGACGAGGAATTAGAAACAAAGAAAAGAAAAAAGGATAAGAAACATAAAAAACGAAAGAAGCATTCAAAGAAACACAAAAAACATAAAAAGAAGAAAGCTGAAACTGACGAGTCAGAAAATAGCGATTTAGAAATTATAAATGAGGATGAGAAAAAGTTACGAGAGAAGGCTCTTAAATCAATGAAGAGGCTGAACTCCAGTGATAAATCGGAGTGAGTTTTTGTGTTATTTAATAAGAGGAAACTGCTATTTGATTCTAGTAATTATATTGTACAATTAGTTTTTATGCGTGGATGTAATTTTTTTTTTGTCATTCCGTATATTACTGTCCCTCTAAAAGTTGAAAATGTATGTGACATACGTTGCACATTAATTTCAAATAGATAAATTTCATTTTATATCTGACTTCATTTTATTGTACAAAGATTAAAACATAGTTTTTCTGTACAGTTTGCATGAAGTATGTATGTTAATTAAAAGCAGTTCTGTATCAGTACTTTATTTTTGTTCGAATATTATGTTAAACATATCCTTAGTTTATTACTGATACAACAAAACGATTAATATAATCCTATAGTGTACCGCTTCGTCCTTATAGAATTTACAAATCGGAAGTATCAACTGATCGACTGCCTGGAAATTAAAAGTCTTTTAGTAAGTATGCAGTTACTACCTGCTAGAAGTTTACTCAAGCTCGGGTGCGTTATATTGTATATAAAAGATGTTTGCAATTGTGGAAGCAATACATTCTAATTGACTGCCATTGTTGCTATTGAAGTTATGTACTCCAGTTGACACAGGACGCTTTTATCCTAACTTCTTCAATAACTTTGAATGAAAACAAGAAACCTGGCATTTTATAATGTAGGTGGCAGGGTTTTTTTTTATTATTTACATTATCACATTATTAATACTACTTCAATAACATTGCGATGGAAGTTTTAAAAAACCAGCGAACTAAACTATTTTCCCTGAAGTACTGTATTTTTGTTTGGTAGACAATTGCTTGGTTTAAATTAAAGTATAATGTCATAAAGTCTATGTAAAATCTTTTCAATTGCTGATGATCAAACTTCATGACATCAAATTTAAGCAGTCAAATGTTTGTTTACATTTCAACATTCAATAGAAAGGTTAAGTTATTAAAATTCTTTGTTTTTTCCAAACTTATGTTGATATATTTCACAATCAAAGCTAAAAGACACTAATAATTATGTACCAAGATTCTAATAAATGCCCCAGACTTATGAAAATCAACCATCCAAATATACATGAAGCAAAAGTTCGGTTTCTGTCTCCTGACAATTGTTTTATTTTATACAAAAAATTCTTTAAAAATATTAAAATAATAGGCATTCTTTTACAATTCATTTATCAATGGTTACATTACAAAAAAAAATATATTGCTGAAGGTGTTTACAGAATCACTTAGAAATCAAGATGTGCCTAAAATAATGCTGCATCGAGACTAAAATATTAATGTAATCAGAATAAATTACAGACCAAGATATGATGTTAAAATGTATTAAACTAAATGACAATTAATTACTTAATATTAAATATTAACTTTTAGAATCGGTATCTTCATTTAAATCTATTATATAAACACGTAAAACTTTCGAGGCACGAAACGAAAGAAATCAAAATGTGAAGTTAGAAATTAAACTAAACAAATGGCAACGTGGATTATTTTAAAAGAATTCCGCTAAATTGCTCTAGCGAGATTCACTAGAACTCACTGTGATGATTAATGTGGATGTATAACTGGTACGTTGGTATAATAAAAGGTAATTCAGACGCCATTGATCACATGCTTTTGAAAAGAGTTTACATTGACTATATCTTGTTTTTTATAAACTAATTGGTCAGAATTTTATAGACATTGTTTTGAAAAACTTGGTCATGTCCATAATCAAGAGATATGAGAAAATTTTTTGTTAATTTTATCAAATAGTTGTTGCAATTACTGATGGTCAAATTGTATTGTTATAAAAGTAGCATTCCAAAATAACAATAATGTTTATGTTGGAAATACATTTAGTATTTAACATAAGCCACAATACAGTGAGTGCCTTTTCACATGGAGTGTATTATTGGAACGGATCGTCATATACATGTACATCTTTCACGTGCATTACATACGGTCAGCAACTGACAAGTCGCTATTGCTACTTCTACCCATCATCACATCTTTGTATGCTTTGTTTTTAATGTGATTTTTAAATTTGTCATATGATGCATCCCATATGCACCTTTGGTTTTCAATTGTGCATATCAATAATTCTGTTTCTATTTTATGACTCATGATGGTTTTCAGGTAATACACATACTATAGTCACATGTATGCTAGGGAAATCGGACAACAGGTGAGGTGGTGCACCACTACCTGTCAGCTCTCATGTGAAACTGCTCATTAACCCAAGTGACTTGTGAGCATTCTGATAATGTGACGATGCACATACTCGGCATATTCCCATCATACCAAATCACACGGACTGATCATACATCCTTCATTACTCATTTAAAGACATGATGTTTGGTTATATGTCCTGACGATCCGACCTGATCATACAGTCCATGTGAAACGGCACTGAATGTAATTAAGTATTTAAAAGATTAAATTTGGAAAATATTCAATAGTTATAAAACATCATATTGAAGTTTAAAAATATACACCACGTTAATTAACTGTGTAACTATGGTTTATTTTTAGTAAAATTTGAAAACCTGCAATGATGGCTATTTATCAAGTCTTGCTCCCCACTTAGTTGATTGTTGATAGTAATATTGATTTTAAAAACGTTTTATAAACAAAGTTTGGTGTCGAATTTTTTTTTAATTATAGTAAAAATTAGTTTCAATTGTTCTGTGAATTTATTGAACAGTTTTGGGCTGCATAAAAGTAGCAGCTGAAAATAGTAAATTAGAGGTTAAAACATGACATTACATTTAAATAATTTGGATACTTGAAATACACAAACAGTATTTATTATACTTGAAAACCATATCCAACTAAGCAAGTGGATTGGTTTTGTGATCATGTATCTAGTGATGTATAATCATACAGTTGTTAGAAATTAACAATAGCAACACCAATGTTTTCTGTTGTATTGTTCCTGCACATTTTTTTCTTTCAGTTGTTTAAATACAGGTCTTTGATAGTAATCGCCTTTCATTTGGTAGTTCTATAAAAATATTCTTGGCCAGTCTATCTAATTGCAAGTCATTACTTATACTTATTTTAATCATATATTATGTAGAAAATACGTAAGATTTCTACAGCACGAATAAATGACGATAGATTTAAATTTAGGATTTATTTTAAAACATTGCAAAATTTGTATAATTTTAAAAGTACTTGTCTTTTGGGTATATAATTGTGTATTTTTATTGATTTTTTTACAAATTTAAATGTTGCTAACAATTACAGTTGTCACCTTCAGTAAATGGTAATAAATAAATTTTTATATTATAACAAAAATATTTTAATTTAAAAGTTCTGTTTAATATTAGTCACACTCTCCATATGTACTGTAATCTTAATTTTTTTGTTATCCCAGGGAAAATGTCTGTCAAAGTATGGTATTGGCAATGTAACTATATAGTCATAGTTAAGGATAGATAGAGCTTATTAAAATTATTTCAACATAATTTACTAATCAAGCAATACCAATGTACCACACATAGAGTGTATTTAACAACAACGCTTCTGCTGTGCTGATGATAACAGGCTAGCTACTCAAACAATTTATACATTTGGGTTTAATGTTCATTATAAAGATTCCATTCCCACATTCTCGTGTTTTAAAATTTTCGGTGCCATGTTGAATTGTTTGGCGAAAGATAATTTTAAGTGGAACTTAAACATGGTAAAGTTAGATAAGGTATGTACTTGACATTTCTGTTTTAAAACTACAGAAAAAATTAGGATGCATCAACATCCTGTGTCAACATGTTTTTATGCTTGGTTTAAAATTGAGACCGTTTATGTTACCGTTTAAAATTTATAAAACTTTTAGAATCTAGTTCTACATTGTAACATACTTTAGCATGCACAATTTTTATGATTGTTACACCAAGTTTACATTAAAAAAGTGTCTTAACTAGTTATTGAATTTTTGTTTGTATACCTATATACGATAGTTATCAAAAAAATGGTGTTACAATAAACAGAATAAAGTTAACAATTCGATTTTTAATTAGAAAAACCAAAATTGTATAAATAACTACTCTCAAACTGAATTTGTAAGGATAAAGAGTAATTTGTTTTTGAATAGAGTAACACTGTTTAAGCTTGTTATAAAAATGGTTGACTATGCTGTACCATGTTTAAAGCAAAACTAGTGGCAGTGTATCCCTAAACAAAAATTTAAAGTAATCAAAATTATAATTTAATGTGTTTTATATAAATTGAATCTGTTATGGGATATTGATATAAAATAAAAGTAATGCTAACATAAGAATCTGACTTCATCAATGTTGAAAAAAATATGTACCTTTTGTGTAAAAATTGTTTTTCATGGTTATTACTTTTACAATGTTGAAACATTTTGATGACAATTACTGTTCTCAAAATCAGTAAAGAAAACTAATAATTTTAAAATCTAAATACACAATTTTTAATCCAAAAAGATATATACACACAAGTATTTTTAATTTATGTACATATGACTGTGTAAAGTTATACATTGTAACTGATTTACTATGTGGTTTTGTAATCTTAATACTAGAAACGTGCTTATTTTTATTAGTGCCTTCCCCACCACAAGATTCAACTGTTCTCGGTATTCTTCAAGTACACTAATCATCTTTAGTTTCAAGTTAGAAGTTTATATGGATGCATATACAGCGGAGTGTGAGTCAGTAGGGATTACATTATTCCAATTTTCATACTTGTGTACTTTTTTTAATAATCCTAAAGATACATATTTTTTAGTTTTTCTTTTAAATTTTATACTCACGCTCGGATGTTTTCTTACCAGAAGGAGCAACAGAGATTCAGTACACTTGTCACAATACCTTCCAAATTACGATGTAGTACAAGATATAGTAGAACTATCCCATTATGAAGAGTATAGACTTCAAATTCAATTCAAAAATAAATGTATTTTTCTTAATTATAACAAAATATGGTTTACAATGTTGTTCTAAATTAAATGAAAATAAAATTAGTGTTTACATGATTAATGAGACATTTTATTAGAACAAACTAAAAGAAAAGAATACTTAATTGGACCTGTACGTAAATTTGTGGTGGGTTCATGGTGTAAGTAGGTAGTCTGTCAAGAAGGGATATTGTTTGCGTATCAGTATTAGCAAAGTGAGTGGGTTTTAATTTAAATTTGAAAAGTTTCGAATTATCTTTAGTCGCTTTGATGTCATCAGGTAGTTGATTAAACAATATAGATATTTTGTAAAGATGGGCTGTCCCAGAGTCGTGCCTGTCCAGTGGGTGGTCAGTCAGTGGTCCTAGCTCTGGTGTTCATATTATGTTTAATGGGAGCTAGAGAATTCGTATTTACTGCAAATGTGAGAAGTTTAAGGTTATATAATTTATCTAGATCTAACGATTTAGTCATACGGAATACTGGTATATAGGGATGAATTTTGAAAGAGAAGCTGACAATTTGAGAACTTGTTTTGGGTTATTTTGACGCAATTTACCTGAGTATTGAAAGTACCAGGGCTAGGATTCCATTTCCATACCCCAGAATGGACTGGAATAAGGTTTTATAAATTTTAATAAGTTCCTCTATTGGTAGGATAAGTTTGAGGTTATAAAAACATATAAGACTTTTTAGTTTGGAATTTAAGTTCCTGATGCGATGGTCCCATCTCAAGTGAGAATCGACTGTGAGACCAACATACTTTGCATGAGTACTGTTTGGGATGACTCATAGATTATTTTGATTTTTAATTTTAATTGTCTGATGTATCGCCAAGCCAGTGATATTGCAAACAATCGAGACTACAGTAGTTTTGTTTATTTTTAATTTTAAAGAGTGAATTGCAAGCCAGTTGGAAATTGTGTGTAACATAATGTTGCCATTATTGTAACAATTATCCCAATCTTTTCCTCTGACAACGACAACTAGAAAACGAGCATAATTCAAACACATAACAAGAATATGAGATACTGAAGTAAAGATGCTGGATTTACAAGGACCACTAAAAGAAATCAACTAAGTAATAAAAATCGCTCTGCCTTCGTCAAGTACTAGGGTAGAAAATTTAATAACAGATCTTGGTGTCTAAAATGGTTATAAAAAATTTGGTAGGTGCTTTAGGGATTTGGCAACATTTTTTTGATAATGAAATGCTTAGGAGGATTGTCATCAACTGTGCCGACAAAGTCAAGTCGTCTAAATGTCGATGAATTATGGAATAATAGAAAAAAAGGTGTTGAACAATGTACCTTTTTTTTACTTATAGTATTCCCGAACAGGCTAAGATTTGCCTAACGTGCTAAAGCACTCAGGAACACGGGGAGGGTTTAGGGATATTGTTTGGCTGCCGAGAAATCTTTATGAATGGCTAGCTTAAATTGACTTAAGTCAAAGTTTGGAGGAAAACAGGAACTGGGTAGTGCATTCCACAATTTGATCGCCGTGTGGAAAAATGTAGATTGAGCCCGCTTAGTGTGACACGATGGAATTTTGAGTGCGTAATTATGGTGTGAATGGGCAAACCGAGTGTTCCTAGCGAAGGTATTAAGGAGTGTATTTCGGAGGCACACTTGCCATACTAATAGCGATAGAACAAGGAAAGAACCGAAACTATTCTTCTATGCTCAAGAGGCTGTAGGTCAGATGGATGCGGTTTACCATATCAAGGTCGTATTGGGGAACACTGACCCAAAGGTGGGAATTGTATTCCAGATGAGGTCGAATTTGAGCCTTATACAGTAAAAGGAGTTGTTGCGATGTGAAGTACTGTTTAGATCTGTATATAAAGCCCAGTTTAGGGGCAGCTGTTTTGCTGGCTGACAAAATGTGGTTAACCCATGAAAGGTTCGATGATACGCACATCCCTAACATAGAAATAGAGTTTGAAAACTTGAGTTCTAAGCCATTCATATTTCCATTCATATTTACAGCAGGAAATTGGCGGGCACAAGGCAACACTGCGTTTTGTCGGCGTTGAACGTGAGTAGATTATTCCTTCCCCATTCAAGGACACGTTCTAAGTCACTGTTGGTTGAGGCTGCTATTTTCACCTTTACGTCCTGTCTAGACTCATTGTTGTGGGAAAACTGAGAACTACAATGTAGAGTGCTGTCATCCGCAAAGCAATGGATCGGGTTAATTGTTGAGGAAATGAGGTCATTTATATACAGCAGGAAAAGTGTGGGAGCTATCACTGATCCTTGGGGTACTCCCGCGTTAATAGTAGTTTCTTTCGAAAAGAAGCCATCGACGACAACGCGTATACGCCTTTTGTCAAGAAAGCTGGATATCCAATTGATGAGCGAATCGGATAAGCCGAGCGAAGTGAGCTTGGCAAGTAGGCACTTGTGCCAAACCTGGTCAAAAGCTTCACCGGATCTCTCTAATGTGTTATTCCAAAGTTGGTTGACGAATGAAAGTAGATCACCCGTTGAACCACTCTGTCTGAACCCATACTGGTGGTCGTTTAAGAGTTTATTGGACTCGAAGAACGAAAGTAGTTGATGGCTTTCTCCATGATTTTCGACAGAATGGAAGTAATAGCTATTGGTCGATAGTTTGAGGGATCGGTTTTGTCGCCCTTTTTAAGAATAGGCTGGACATTTGCTAACTTCCACGATGAGGGAAACTCTCTAGATGACATGGAGATCGAAACGAGTTTGGACAATACAGGTAGTAGCTTGGGCTAGCATTTTTGAAGGACGATAGCTGGAATACCGTCAGGGCCAATAGCGTTGTTTGGGTCAAGTTTATTGATAATCGATTCCAGTACCTAACGAAAGTGGATTGGTTTAATAGCGTATGGGGTAGATTTGGGCGATGGTACAGTTTTACCAGAATCATTGAGACGTGAATTTGATGCAAAGTAATCGACAAAAAGGTTGGCTTTTTCAGCAGGATCAGCTACTACAGCTCCGTCGCGAGACGTCATGGGAGGAAAGGAAGATGTACTAAAGTTTTTACTGAGGGCTTTAGCTAATGACCAATATTTACGACCACCCAAAGGACATGAGACTAATTCTTTGCATTTACGTTCTTCAAACATCTTTTTGGCCTTGGTGATTATACTTTTGCAACTATTCCTTGCGGCAATATAGTTGGCGTGATTTTCGGTAGATTTATTTGATTTCCATTTGATATAGAGTGTATGCTTTTGCGATAATGCATCAGTGCAAGCCCTATTAAACCAGGGTTGGGAACGGGCATGACCTACACGATTATGTTTTTTGGGAATGTATAACTCCATACCGATCAGGATAACTTCAGTTATTGAAGGAGCAATTTTTGAATAGGAGGGCCATTTAAAGGAATACTCACGCCAGGAGAAGGTTGTAAAAAAATCTCGCAGTTCGCTCCAGTTAGCTGATTTAAAACACCACATAGTTCTATCTGTTTTTCGAGTAACAGTGGGATTGGATACAGAGGAAGTTATTTCGATTAGGCAGTGGTCTGATTGACCAAGTGGGGAAGGGACTCTTGTTTTATAGACAAGTGGGTTAGTTGTAAGCAATATGTCTAGGAGATGTGGGTTAAGGTTGTCAGGGATTCTGGTTGGTTCGGAAATGATTTGTGTGAGATCACAGAATAAAGCATATGCTTCTGCACTATGACCTGCGGGATTAGTAGTAGATGAAAAATGAAGCCAATTGGAATTGTGGGCATTAAAATCTCCCAAAATTGAAATATCGCAAGATGGGAACTGTGATAAGAGGTAGTCTATTTTCAGACTAAGGTAATCAAAAAGATCTTGAAAGTCATTATCATTGGGAGACTTATACAAACAACAGTAGAATTTCACAAATTGGGGCCCAGAATGTTTGAACCAAATCGCGTCAAATTTGTTGTTTTCCAAAGTGGACATCCTCTTACAACCTACGTTGTCCTTGGTATACGCACATACTCCACTTTTAAGGCGAAAGTTAGAGTGGAGGTTGTATCTGGGTAATTGCAGGTCAGGCGAATCAGTGCTTCCAGGGGAGACTTGTGTTTTTGATAGCAACAGAATATCCGGTTGCACTTGTTCAAGGTGTTGGTGAACACAATTAAGATTTAACCTGATACCACGTATGTTCCAGTAATGAATCCGGATGTTGGTACTTTCGATGACCGAGGTCGTTTGAGTCCTGTCCTCCCGGGCATCGAATGGGGCAGAATTTTATTCTTGCCAGATCCTGTTCTTCTTAGTCTAGATTTTGGCATTGACGTCTTTTTGTCCCCCTCAGAATCCTTTGTACGAATCGATGTGAGAGTGTGGGCGTCTCGCCCTACTCACCTGGGGTATAGCATATGTTTAGAACTTGTCATTTTAAGGGTTTAGCCGTTAAAACGTCACGCTTGGCAAGTGCGTGTTGGCAAGTACATAAGGAATAAAGGAGAAAGTGACCGGCAGCCCTTACCGAGCTCAGAAAATTGGAACACCAATATTAACGAGCCCATGGTAAAGGTGGTGGCATTCCACCTATGAAGTTGTAGAATATTAGAGCTGAAAATGAAGCATTAATTAGTTTACATTGCATCTTACAAGAAAAAAAAGCGTTTTTGAACGATTGCTGAATAAAGTAATTGTAGTTAAAACAAAGCAGGGTATTCATTAACCTAATCTAATTAAAAGGATCGTGCATAAGTTATATAGTACCCCAATCTGCTTATGGTTAGTTTCGTGTGTTGAATAACGTCAATAACCACGTTAGCCCTCCCGACTTTAATTACCTACTTTTAGGGTCAGTTAATTACACTTAAAATTAAACACAGTAACAATGGTAAAAGTTGGATTACATTTCAAATTTGTTGTCAAAGAAAAATGTAATCTAAAACAATATGAAGTACAATGTTATAATTAAACCCAGAATTTAATATAGTACAAAATATAAAATTCCAATCATAGACATTAATTACGCGCCCTTTTTATTTATTTAAGGAACCATTTCACACATTACAAAAATTGTACTGTTTTGATTATTATTATTTTCGTTTATTATTAATTTTCAAACCGACAAAATCTATTCAAAAGCATCGTACTTCGTATTTAAATTAAATTTGAGAAAAGAAAAAGTATTTAATTTAGAATTCCGATTTACAAATTAGAACTAGTTATTTGTGTATTTTATCTATTCATATGCTTTTGCTTTAAACTTTGGATTACGGATTCCATTCAGTTATCTATTTTTATCATTTAATCTAATAAAATGATTCTTATGACAATGCTTACGCCTGGGTTTGTTATAGAAAGGAGTTTACTAATACAAAGCTGTGCATTTTTATGAATCACATCTGATCTATTTTTCCTACAATTGGAGATATGTATTAATGACTGTTACATACTCCCTGCTGGCGTGGGATAAAATGAGTTATTTTATCGGTTTTCAGTAATTCATTATTATTGCAAAAATGTTTACCTGGTTGGGTTCAAGACAAAAGGGTGGTATTGGTATTTGACATTTAAGTTTACTTTACAATTCTACGAGTTTAACACATCTGGTATGGGTTTAAAAGAGCCGTATCTTTTCGTAGAAATACGACCCTTTAGCAATTCCAAATATTTACGCGCCTTTTTTACATGTTACAGAAATTCTACTGGTTAGATTATTATTGTCTTTATCCATTATTAACATTCAAACCGCCGGGTATAAAAATCTGTTCAAAAACTCACTCACACCTAGACTTATAATGGTCAAATTTTGTTCCCACTTTCTTCTTCAACCTTTTGGATTTGATAATATAGATATGTGCCAAAAAAGGCGACAAATAGACAAATTAGCTTCTATCAGGGATTTATTTGACTGATTTGTCGAGAAGTGTAAGTTTGCTTATACCTACACCATTTCAAAATGTGATTATAAACAAAAAATGAGAAGCATTTCAAGAAAGATATAGCTTTCGCGAATACTTCTCTGGTAAACCTAACGGATATGGATTAACAATGTGTGCATTAGCAGATTCAAAAATCTTTTATACAAGTAATTTAGAGTAATTAAAAATTATTATTAATTTTATTAAATACATAAATAAAAAGTTTACCTCGAGTAGGATTTGAACCTACGACTTGTACTTTGCTAGAGTACCGCGCTAACCAACTGCGCCATCAAGGTTCAAGCCCCAATCGATGTAAATTTTGTCTTTATGTATGTAGAACTGATGTAAATTCTAAATATTATGAGATTACAGCCAAATTACTTATATTAATGGAATGTGAGCCTGCAATATCGCAAGAATTCACACATACCAAAGCAATTTGACTAATATTAAATTATTATAAGTTTTTGTTGTGAACGAATAAGTTCAAAGGTAAATATGTAATTAAAGATTATTATTAATTTTATTAAATACATAAATAAAAAGTTTACCTCGAGTAGGATTTGAACCTACGACCTGTACTTTGCTAGAGTACCGAGCTAACAACTGCGCCAACAAGGTTCAAACACCAATCGATGTAAATTTTGTCTTTGTGTATGTAGAACTGATGTAAATTCTAAATATTATGAGATTACAGTCAAATTACTTATATTAATGGAATGTGAGCCTGCAATATCGCAAGAATTCACACATACCAAAGCAATTTGACTAATATTAAATTATTATAAGTTTTTGTTGTGAACTTATAATAAAGTAATTTCGAGGTTTACACTGGTTTACAATCATGTGGTCCTTATGCTACAATTTTCCATTTTTACAAAATTAGTTGAACCAATTATACGTTCAAAACGAAATGTAACGTGTGGTAATTGGTTTCGAAGTATCTTATTAGTGATCACTCTATTAATGGATTTTTCTCTTCCATTTTTGGGAACTAACAGAAAAAATATAAAAGAGCTACCTGTCATAATTTCCAATGCAATGAAACCAATAGGTTCAAGAAAGTCTCCAACAAAAATATGATGTTGGTCTTGTATACTGATCCTCAAATGAAACAGAAACGGGGTACTTATATCTAGCCACAAAGATGTCCTATGGTAATTTTTATTCGCTACTTAAATGTAGTCGGTATTAACTCAGTGGTACTGCGTCCACTACAGAACCCTGATAAAAAAATTCTTCAGTAAACAGATTTCAACTACTTTCTTCAGAATTAGCAGAAAATCGTATACAAGAGCAATTCAAAATAATCTTCCTAAAACTATAAAACACAAAATCAAAGAAATACTTGGATTACGACACCTTTCTCGCATCTGATATTAAAAGAACTATCCCACTCGAGTTTATTACAACAAGAATTACAAAGATCTGGTAAGTTTGTGTGTTTTGAACATTTTTAACTTGCGTTTGTTTCAATAAAGTAATTCTGTAAGAATCAGATTTGTTCCAATGATTTTGATGAATTTGCTTCAATGAAATTACGTTTACTTTTACATGGCTTTTATTTTTATGTGTTTTCATGTAGCACTATAGCAATAGTATTTAATTTAATGTATATTAATTTGAATAAATATTGTGTACATTGATCATATAAATATGTGTATAGGGTGTCCCAACGATAGAGTAAAGTAAGTTTATGCTTAACTAGAATTATTTGTGTAAATATTGTATGGACCATGGGGTAGAGGTAAGAAGTGTGCATTTTTTAAAATATTGGAAGTTATACAGGTGTGCCAGAAAAGCAGGACGTGAAAAGTATAATTTTTAAATAGAACACCCGTATTTGATTTTAGTTTTAATTCTACGTGTCCATACAAACATATTTTGTCATACAAAAGATTGGCTGAAAGTTTTTAGTTCTTGAGATATTCGCGTTTAAAGAATATTATGGTCATTTTCGTGGGGTTGATGAATGGGCAATTGTTCCGTTATTTCACAATAAAAAATTGATATTTCGTGTGAAAAATGAGTGATATTATACTAACGTTTAGACCGAGTAGTATTTCTAATTTTCTCAACAGGGTGTTTGTTATAACCATTCAAATTTGAAAATTCTCAAATTAAAAAAATCAGTTTTTTAATTGCACACCTATATATTTTTATTTCATTTTATTCGGGATTAAAAATCTATCATTTTGTCAAATATATCCTATATCTATCTTTGATAGTTTTCGAGGAATTTCGATTTTCTCACTGGCTACGTTACATACGATACTATATCATTATTGTGGATGGTGGTAGCCATGGAAAACAATTGCGACGAAATAAAACAAACCACCTAAGCGAGAATATTAACAGTTTTTATTAATGAGAAACAGTAATTCAATAATTATTCAACATTGCGTCTTAGTAAATGCTCAAATAGACGGCCTTCTTGCTGAATACACATATTGAGCCTTTTTCTCATGTTCTGTCTCACTTCGGATAACATAAGAGGGGTCACTGTGCGACAAGCTTCTTTCTTCATTAGCTGCCCTTTTATTAACAACTTTACGTTTGAAGTATTTAACACTACCGCTAGAATCAAATCTATCCATCAAATTTTCCAAGCCAACAGTAGTAGGTATTCGACGTTCAGGATATTTCATTTTGTAGATTCGTTGTGCCAATAAAGGGTTTTTTTCCTCGCCCAACACGTATATCATGTCAATTAATTCATTTGTCGAATAATCCATAATTGATACAAGAATTGATAACAAGTTAAATGCGAAAACGACAAATTTAATATGTGTTTATTTTGGCAAGTAGGAAACCTTTGTATCTTAGTAACGCAATTATTATTTTCCATGGCTACCAAGATCCATGCAATGCAATGTTATCGAAAATATAGTAGCTAGTGTGAAAAATCGAAATTACTCGAAAACTATCAAAGATAGATATAGGATATATTTGACAAAATGATAATTTTTAATCCCGAATAAAATGAAAAAATATGCAATTAAAACTGATTTTTTTATTTGAGAATTTTCAAATTTGAATGGTTATAACAAACACCCTGTTGAGAAAATTAGAAATACTACTCGGTCTAAACGTTAGTATAATATCACTCATTTTTCACACGAAATATCAATTTTTTTTATTGTGAAATAACGGAACAATTGCCCATTCATCAACCCCACGAAAATGACCATAATAATCTTTAAACGCGAATATCTCAAGAACTAAAAACTTTCAGCCAATCTTTTGTATGACAAAATATGTTTGTATGGACACGTAGAATTAAAAACTAAAATCAAATACGGGGTGTTCTATTTAAAAAAATTATACTTTTTCACGTCCTGCTTTTCTGGCACACCCTGTATAACTTCCAATATTTAAAAAAAATGCACACTTCTTACCTCTACCCCATGGTCCATACAATATTTACACAAATAATTCTAGTTAAGCATAAACTTACTTTACTCTATCGTTGGGACACCCTGTACAATGACTACATTCATGATTGCATAAGTGACTCTACTCGGACTTACAGTGTACAGCCAATTACCTTATCCGTAATACGAACACCAGTAATGGAAGGTTAAAGTAATTTTTTTTAATGTAAATCTATTAGAACAAGCGATGATTTTATAGTAATAGAAGAATCATATCTGGCTAAACATCAACCAATTATAAAAAGAGGTTTAATAATTATTTAAGATTTAATCATTTGATGGATCTTTATTAGCATCTGATTCACGTTTAAAGATATGCAATAAATCTTCACACTTGTTAGGAGAAATACTGATTACCATATAGTATGCATAGCGTACCAAGTTGTGTTTAGGTGTTTTCTACACACTAATAACTTCAATAAGTGATGAGCAAAATAAACTGACTAACAATTTAATATTTCATTTTGTTAAAATAAGTAATAGATCAAACTTTGTAACATTGGTGCTTATCTTTTGGGAATGAACTAGTGTATTTACACCTCGTAAATATAGCATTTGACCCAATTTTGATAGTTTTCCACATATCAAAAGGTAGTAGTTATCTTTTGAGTACGAAATCAAATGTTTTTTATTAATTTTTTACAAATTTAAACATTTCAATAATAACTACAGTTATCTTCTTCAGTAAATGTTTTTAAAAATGCATTAAGATGTCAAATCAATATATGAAATCTGAAAACACAAATATAAACCTACTTTAATAGTTAAGAAACTTATATAAAAAAAGCCAAGTATGGAATGTAATTATATTTTAGTAAAGCTTCAATTTTGTTAAATTTGCTTTTTGATTGTGATATTTTTCATTGTTAGCCTTCGTACCTAAGAAGATGTATTGATTTGTCATTTTCAAGAAGGTTTAATAATATTTAATCTATTAAAGATCTAGCTAACCTTTACTAAAATAAAATTAGCAGGCTTATATTTGTGTTTTCAGATTTCATATATATTTATTTGAAATCTTAATTAATTTTCAAAAACTATTCCATGTTTAATAGCACTAATGTTTTAAACACTATTTCTTTTATATAATTATTTATTTCTCTACACATTTCAATACAACTATGTATCGTTACCATTACATACATTGTATTAATAAGATTTGGGTTTTTTAAGGATATATTCCCTAATTTCTGAGTCTTTTTTTAACTTTGTTTAAATTGAAGTTGGACGCCCAGCAGCTATAGGCAATTTTGTTTTTACATAAGGCGGTAAATTTGGTATTAATTCTTGAAATCATCGACATGTGATTCAGGTAATTCCTTTGAATTTCCATTATCAATACCTTCAATCAACTGTTCAACCACTGATTGAATTATTTGAAGTTGCACCTTCCTTGTTATTCAATATTCCCATGTTTTCACAGTGAATCCAAAGAAGAAATTTACATCCAAAGCTAATTGTCCTAACTGTTGTTTTTTTTATTGCTTTCACCAATGGCAGATTTCGAAAACTGCATTTAAAATTTACATAAAGGAAGGCTTGGTGTTTGGAAAAACGCCTTGGGAACCATATTTTTAAGAACAAACCATTATTTCTGTATCAACTGTGTAAGTACACCCTTCATTGTTTTCACTGGGAAATTGATATAGAAATATGTCAATTTTCTCCACTTGAATCAATTGAACAAGTTTGCATGAATGAAAAGCCGCAACTGATTTATTATATCAATTTTATTCCTAGGTTAGCAAATACTCGATTAATGCTTTGGTACACCCTAAGACTATGTTTTTGATAATGCATATTGTTGCTTCTGCAAAAGTATTAGTGCTATTATCTCTTGTCACTTTTCCCAATCTGTCTGTCAAAACCCATTTATCAGAACTAGTGAAAAATCTGTTTACTACTCAGGATATTTATTTAATTTGTGAATGTTGTCAGCAGCTTCCTAAAATTCTTTGCTTTGCTTAGCCTATAAATACAAAATCTAAAATATGAAAATGAATACTTTTATGACTAATGTGCATAACTAAAATATTTATCTTTTTTGGGCAAATGTGTATTTAAAAGTAAATTATCCAAGCTTTAAATGTTTCAATTGCAGTTGTCCTTAGTAAAAATAAAATATAGTTAACAAAAATTTGAAACATGAATGTTAATTTTAAATACACGACTTTTGCCCAAATACGTTAGGTATTGTGAATTATAATAAAGACAAAAATTTAACTTAACCTTTTAAATAACTGTGTAAGTATTGGTCTTGTGTCTTTTGGTATTTCAGAATTTGATTGCAGCCATCGCCATTTAGCCTGACCTACATGAAAGTGACATAACAATTGTTTAGCAGATGGCCATATAGCTCTTAAAGCATTTTTTTGGGACACTGTCATCAGTTATAAAAATCTTAGGTGAACAAAATTTAGTACAATTCATCTAGGGAGATAATTTGTTGTATCATTGTTTTACCTTTTCATTGGCAAAACAAAGGAGGTACTTACATTTTAACCAAGATAACACACTACAATATGAAGAAGTTTATTAAGATTCATGTATTAGGATTACAATAGATATAGCACCTGCCTTAATGCAGGATGATAAAATCGTGACCATAGATTGTTGTGTATCATAACTAGCTGAAGAGTCACAAAATCACTTCTTGTAAAGAATTTAATGCTTGAGTTTTTTCATAATCAATGAAATTAGTAAAATACACCACAGCTTTTCTTCTCGAAAGGACAGCTTTTCAAACACTACAATAGTGTAAAATAATACCTAATTAAGATGTACTGATCATTAAATTTAAGAATCATAATATATACCTCTGTTGGAACTCTTAAAAGTCTCAATGCTCCCTTGGTGTTTATATTATGGTTGTGCTGATTTTTTTATTGTGCAAAGGCACATAAAGGAGATCATCTTTATAAAAAAACTTTTCTGATGTAACGAATATTACATTTTATTTTAATATCCCTTGCAGCGATGCATGAAGTATTCCTCACAATTTTTTTAGTTGGTACTTTTATGTTTCAAATTATGATGGCACAGCCTTTATGATACACCATCCTGAAAGTCAAAATACTAAATAACTACAATTTGAAAGTTAGGTAGAGTTGTTTAGAAATGAAGATTATAGTGTAATCCAGATGTAATAACATGTAATGGAGAAGTTAATTAAAACCTTTAATCTACGCCAGTGTCATTATGACATATTTATCATCTTCATTTGGGTGTCATTATGGCCTTCATAATAGCACCCAGTGCCATTATGAACTCATAATAACACGCAAATTTTAAAATAAAAAACAGGCAAAAAGAAAGTTAGTTACAACTTTTAATTCATTATAAAATCTTTACCAACATTTATTTATTGTAAACATTAATTATAAAGTCTGTACAATTTGTTAAATTCAGTCCATCAGTGCGTGAAACTCATGTAAAGCACAAAATTGAACGCAAAAATTGCAACAATCAACAAGCGCGGTTACTATAACATCGATTAATATGGGCACTTAATAATTTTGAATTTTTATTTACAAAAACGTTTCTGATATTGTAAACAAATCGAATCTATGCAAAGAAAATCTATTTGGACTGGCGTAGATTAAATTTTGAATGATACACGTTCGATATGAACTTCGTAATGAAACTTGTGTAAATAAACCACTCGGCTAACGCCTCGTGGTTTAACTTTACACGCGTTTCATTATGACGTTCATATCGAACTAGTATCATTAATAGCTATAAAAGGTATGTAAATTGACGTTGACAATTGTATGTTTGTACTTTTATTTTAATTTATATTAGACTATCAAACCCTCTGTCAGAATAAAAAAATAGAAAACATTCGCACAAGATACAACGATATCATCACCCACTTCTAATTTACCTTTTATCCACGAAATAGATGTAAAAATTGGTTTAACTATAACATACTTACTATTTTGGAGATTTTACTTGATGTTCAATCCAATTTGTAATTGTTATTTTGTTAAATAAAGCAATAAATTCCTCTACTTTACTAACAGAGCTGATGGCTGTTAAAATAATTTCATAAAAATAATTATCAGCGTGTTGTATAACGAATCCGTCATTGTTAAGCTTAAGCTGAGGACACAACGTGAAGGCGTATTATGATTACTTGAATTCAGGTTTTCAAGCCTAATTTGTGTACTATTACCATCAGGTTGTACCTCCCTTTTACCATTATTACTGTGATCATCCTCAACATTTAGTTTATCATATTCTGTAGACATACCTGGTTTAGTACACAAATCGATCGTAGTTATTAATATGCATATAATAAACTTTATCATCTAGTTTAACTAAATAAGTCACAGCACTATCATTTTTAAGCATAACTCCTACCCATTTCTGATTTATATTGGAAATTAATTACCGACGAAAACTTTTTCACCTACAACCAATGAAATTGGTTTAACAAAGTCATTATAGCTATTCTTGAATGCTACTCTTCCACTTGTTTTAGGTTTTAACATATCTAAACGTGTTTGTGGTCTAATTTTAAAAATAATTTCATTTAGATTCATACCTGCTGTAACGCAAGGCGTTTCTATATCCAAAAAGAAAATTTATGATTTGTTGAGCTACTGACAACGTAGATTTTTGTTTCAATGTTTTATCTAAGACAAATTTTACTAAAGAAACATGTCTTTTGGCACAACCATTTAATTGCGGGTGGCATGGTAGTGCTTTAAGTACATTAATGCCGTTAACGTGACAAATTTGGTGAATTCTACTGAATTAAATGGTGAACCGTTATCACTAACAATATTAACAAGTAAACCCATGAAGGCAAAAGTAATGTTTAACTTTTCTATAGTCTGTTTATGTTCAATCTGTTTCAACAGTAACTTTTCAAACAAACTTTTGCCATAGTTGATTTACAATCACCTGTATCAATTTCAAAAATCATTTTCTTCCCACATATTTCTAACGTAACCTGATGTGATGGCACGACACTTGACAAATGATTTATTCTCAGATTTCAGATTGAATAAATCTTCATTCACTTCACAAGCATTGTCAACTTCATCGTCTTTCGTCATCGTCATCACTCTGCTGTTGTTGCTCCTCGACTGATTCTACCAACTTTTTCTTTGGACAACACTCCGTTGCATGGCCTATTTTGCCACACGTATAACATTTCCATTTTATCGCAGGACACTGCTCTTTAGGATGCAACCTACCTCCGCTCTGATCGTCTTCCTTTTTCTTTTACGCAAAACAGGTCTTCTTCGCACGTAGTTTACTTGTGCATAACTTGATAAGCCCTTTACTTGTTTTTCGGGCCAATTCTGCCGCTTGTACTTTTTGATACGCCGTGTTGAACGACAACTTATCATCCGGCAGCAACTGCTTTTGTATTTTTTCCGATTTAAGACCACAAACAAACCTGTCGCGAAGCGCTTCGTCTAAAAATTGGTTAAAATTGCACGAGCTTGCCAATTTCCGTAATTCGAAGATGTACTCAGCTACGCTTTGATCAAATTTTTGATTGCATTTGTTGAACGTAAATGTTTCGAATATTTCCGAGACGGGAGAAGGATAAAGTTTTGTTTAACAAGTCTGTTGCTTCCATATAGGATAACTCATTTGGATTCTTTGGTGATGCCAGATTTTTCAGTATCTGATATACCTGGGGTCCCGCTAACGTTACAAACATCGGCACCTTCATTCGATTTTCAACGCAATTCAACAGGAACAAATTTTCCATTTTTTCCAAATAACTTTCATATTCTTCCATCTCACCTTTAAAATGCTCATTGTTACCAATTAAACCCATTGTAAATGGTACTTTTCAGAACACTATCACTTTTTGTTTTGAAACCAAATTATACTTAATACTTTCAGTTTGTACACTGTTAAACACTACCAGGCACTGATTTCACTGATTAGAGGACTTTTGATATTGACTGACTCTTGGCGTTGAAGTAAAGGTCTGACATGAAAAGAAAACTCAACTAGCCGTTCATTAACACAGTTGATACTAGAATAAAATATCTGGTGTGGAACAACACATTACATTGCAACCTACAAAATGGAAATTAAAACAAATGAAATAATTTTTATAACAATTTTTTTTAGGATAATTATGCAACCTCTTCTATAACAGGTTAATTACGAAAATAGACAGCATTGTAAAAACAAAAACAATTATCTTCAAACAGACGTTTAAAACTTCATGTCAAATAGAGGTTAGTACACATGTAGACACTAACTTAAAATAAAATTCCACAGTAGTGGTAGTGGGGCATTTGCGCCGCCATTTTGTTTTTTGTGCCGTCACAATGTCTGCCCACGTGGTGGGCGTATTTTGACGTTGACGGCCACGTGGGGGGCATGGTTTGGTTTTGAAGTTGACCTTGACGACCACGTAGGGGGCGTGGTTTGAACTTGAGGTTGACCTAGGGTTTGACCTTGAGGTTGACCTTGGGGCCAGGAATTGGCCTTGGGATAGCCAAGGTCAGAACCAAATCTATTTTTTAGTCATGCTAAGAACCTGACCTACTCGGCGGGAAATTTGAATTTGAATAAGGGGACCTTAATGCTAACTTGTAAGACAGGTTTTCGGAACCTGTGTTAGGGTCAGCGCCCTCTTGTTGTGGCCCCTTGGCTGGAAATAATATTCTAATAAAGGGGTCCTAATGCTAACTTGTAAGAGCGGTAGAAGAACTTGTGTTAGGGTCTGAGCCCCCTTCTCGTGGCACCCTTGGCTGGAAATAATATCATAATAAGGGAGCCCTAATGCTTTCTCATAAGACAGGTATAGGAGCCTGTGTTAGGGTCTGCACCCTCCTGTCGTGGCCCCTTTGTGTAAAATTTAAGTTTGTTTGTTTGTGGCGCCTTCTAGTGATATATTTCTAGAACTAATTTGGGTTTGTTTGTGGCGCCATCTGGTGGTGTATGGACTAATGAATGTTTTCTGTAATATAGGTGCCTCCACCTAGAGGTATATTTTCGCGCGAAATTTGAATTCGTTTGTGTCGCCATCTAGTGGTGTATTTTTAAACTAGCGAATGTTTTCTGTAATAAAAATTGATCGCGCTCGTCTCTCTCGCTTTTATCTCTCGTTTCTCTCATCTCACACAAGCAAAAACACAGACACAACCACAGGTGTAAACACAGTCACAGATACAGACGCAAACACGAACATACGAACTGGAAAACACAAACACGAAAACACACAAACGCGAAAATACACAAACGCGAAAACACGCAAATACGAAAACATACAAACGCGAAAACATTCAAACACGAAAACGAAAACGAATCAAGACCAGGAGTTGGAGCTCGTCCTCAAGGAGTTGGGGTTTATAAATAAATATTTTTTTAATTTGTTTATTTAATCCTTATACCCGAATGGTAAGGTGTCAAAGTTTTCAATCCTTCGAGTAACATATTCTATACTGTTTAGATTCGAGTCTACTTAATACATTGTAATACTTGTCTCTAACTGTTTTCCTATCGTTATATACAAAAAGAGAGTCTTTACTATTGCTAATCACCATATGTTTCTTCGATTCAAAGTTTGTAACACGAGAGTTCTTATAGTTTAAGGCAATGCCCCTTACTTTTAAACACTGATTTAATGGTCAGTTCGCTCGTTGAAAACACATTGTAGCTGTAATTTCTCGGTCCCGCACTAACAAACTCAGCTATACAATGTCCGTCACCATATACCTACAGCTCTTCGGTCATCTGACCAAGGAAATCTCTACAAGTTGGATTCCAGTTGTCGGGTTTTGTCACAAATATGACACTGTCTGTACCATAATACAGAACTCGACGCCCCAGCATCTCCAGATAACTATATAGTTCTACACGTGCATGAGCTGTCGTGTACGCTGCTATGGATACATTAATAGTTTTTAGAGCCTCACCTTCGGTGTCAGGTCTGTCCCAATTTACACAATTATCACGTTATCATGAATGAGAATAATGGATTGTGCCTGTACCAAAGGATCCGTAAATAATTTAAAAAGTCCTTTGGCTCAGATACAATACTGCTCCGGGTTAAATTTTCACGTTGACCAAACTTACCCTAAAAAGCGTTTAACATTAACTTGGCCAAGTATCTTCAGCCGGAATTTTTCTTAATGTTCTTTTCGTCCAGCTGAATTCCCCCTTTATTGTAATATTCCGTTATGTAGTTCAACTTCTCGGTTCTGACGTACAATGGCTGGTGGAACATTCCTGCTTGAGTTTCAGGAAATTATTGATGTAACCACTAAACAGTCCACGCTGTTTCGCGACTCTGTCATATGCGGTTAACTCATACTCCTAAATCTAAAAAATATCCAAAACTTTTTCAGCGATAGCCTTACACAACTCTTCCGCTACAAACGTTCCTACGAAATAGCGCTCGGATTCACTATTACCACATTCTCTTTGATTTAGCTCTGCGCCACAAGTCCTACATTGCAGAGGCAACACAGGGTGATACAGGTCAGCATACGTCATAGTACGTGATTTTTTCCCTAATGCCGCCACACTTATGGTAGAGTTTGCTGACATTAGTGCGACCACCTTAAAACGCGTCTCGTGGTTTTAAAGGTTTGTCATCTTGATAGCCTAGATTCTGTATAAATCCTATTAACTCATCGTTTGCAAGTATTAGTTTTTTAAAATTGCATTCACGGATTTCCACTAGATGATAACCGCGCTCGCGTAGAAACTTAGATCGCACCGCCGTGTTCTCGTTTCGTACAAACATGGATGTATTTACGTCCAACTTTGGGTCAATACTGGCCTGGTTGGGGAAACATTCCTCGTAACCGTGCCAATAGCATCCCAGAATCTCGTAAACGGTATTTGACTCGACGCAATAACCGTCCACCTTAACGCCTTCAGGTGTTCTAAACTCGCGAGCTTTTCTGACATGCTGTATGGTCACTAGTTGTGAATGTTCCACCCAGCGTAACCACTGTATCGTGACCTTTGGCTGTTTGTCGTCACGTCTGTAACCGCCTTTTAAACAAACATACACTTACACTCCACCAACTCTCCGTACAGCCTCCACAAAGTCATTATAAATCTCCATCGAATCACTTCAAACACTACTTTATAATCATATCATATTGTATGTTTTTTTCAACCCCTCTTCGGTTAACATGCCGCCATGGAACAAATCTAAGATTTGATTAACATTAAAAAACTCCATAACGACGATAACGTAATGCTCTTCAGAATAGAACTAAATTAACTAAACTCAAATATGCGTATTTATAGTATATTCTCCAAGTTGTAATTAAGTCATTGGAAATTCCTACCGTGCATACATAGTATGTTAGGAATACGTGATTGTGGCTGAAGGAGCTTAGAAAGCTCGAGCAGCCCGCCTTCCCCCTTGGGGAGGGAAGGAGATACGTGGCCTCTTCCCTTCCTTCTCAATATTAAGGCTAGTCGCTACGGAAAAGGGACAATGTGTTGAAACATTTTCTTACTCGAGTGGTATTGGTATAACAAAATATGAAAAATAGTTTTTTTACATTCATCGTAGGCAAAGGTTGATTTTACAGAGGAATTTTTGAAGTGACATCAATCAAAAAGCAGTGGATGGATTTTAATTTTTTTAAGTTTTTCTTCTTTATTGCTATTAACTTTATATATATATATATATATATATATATATATATATATATATATATATATATATAACAGTGGTGCGAAAAAGTCATGCATCGCCCACGTCTACAATGGTTTTTGGACTCTAACAGAAATTTTTCGAATTCTTTCGTTAACTACCTTGAATTATCTGATTGTACTTCATATATCATTAGTGTTATTGCTAATGATATCATTATAATTAATCAAATCGGCTAATTAAGCAGATTTTAAAAAATTCCAAAAATAGGATAATTATATGGTCGTAAAGGGAAGTCGTTAAAATCTGTTTAAAGTAAATTTGAAGAAAATAAATCCATTAAATTGTTAGTATATATGGGCTGAAAATACTTTAAGCCATTAATCACTTTTTGCATTTCGTGTAGAAAGTTAAAATGTGTTCTAAACCGAAGCAAACGAAATTATCAGACCAAACGCGGTTTGAAATTATTTTTCATCATAACCAAGGTGCTTCTAGTCGCGAAATCGCGTCATTAGTAAAATGTAACCAATCTACAGCAGTTCGGATCATTAAAAAATTTGCTGAGTTTGAAAAAATCGACGACAAACCGCGTAGTGGGCGACCAAAGAAAACCTCCGTTCGAGATGATGCTGTCTTAAGACGAACAAGCCTTGCAGATAGACGTCTCAATTTCACCCAGTTAACAAAAATATGGAGTGAAGCTACAGGTATAAGTGTGTGCACTTCCACTGTGAGGAGAAAACTGATTAGTTTTGGATTAAGAGGGTGTAAAGCACGTAAGAAACCATTACTTTCCGAGAAGCAAAGGCTGAACCGTTTGAAATGGGCAAAGGAACATCTAAAGTGGACAACAGATCAGTGGCAAAGAGTAACAGGATATCTCACATCATATCGAGAAAAAAGCCAACGACAAAGGTCGCCCTCATCGAATCTCTAATTGACGCCTGGAATCACTGCATCACTAGGGAGGAACTGGAAAAACTGGTGAATTCCATGCCTAAAAGATGTCAACTAGTCATCAAAAACAAGGGTTGGCCGATTAAATACTAAAATTAGTTTTAAATATCATATTTGGCATAATGCAGTATACGTTTTTTTTTGTAATTTTTTGATATTTTGAATAAAGCCTTTTTTACTAAGTTACTTCAATGTTTTTTTATTTTATCATTGTGATTAAGTCCTTAGTTAACATAGAGCTGATATAGAGAATATAGTTGAAGTGCATTCGCGTGAAGTGCTTTAAAGTTCATTTTCATTAATTTTAAGAGGTGATGCAGGACTTTTCACACCACTGTATATATACACATATATATATATATATATATATATATATATATATATATATATATATATAATATAGATACGCCCTACCCAAATTTTCGTTATACTGAAGTAAAGTCGTCATTGGTATTTAATGTTGTGCGTGTGGCCTATTTTAAAACCATAATAATATATTCTCTTTATATTAGAAGTTAAAGATTCATATATTCATATTACAGATTTATAAAGTAATTTTAACGGTTTGGAGGAAATACGTTTGTGAACTAATAGTTGAGAAATAGTATTTGTACTCGACGTTTATTCAGATTTATATTATACCTATACTTTATATCTTCAAGATTTAGTTTTTTTTTTTTACTTTTGTTGCTTTACAGACTAAATTTTTGTTTAAGTTCTGTAAAATCTAAAAATCTACCAAATTATCTAGATAACCTTACCAGGAATAAATGGTAAAAATTGTATTGACGTACTACGGGTAGTTCTTGACCTATATGAAATTTTGTCGTGCAAAACCCTAAAATTTAAACGTTCGTATGTTTCAAATACAAATATCAAGGGGTCGAATGGAAATGTCTTGGACGTAGTAAAGCTAATTGCCAAATTTGACGCTTTTATAGTGGACCACATTATACGATATGCCAACGGTATGCGCAGTGTTATTCGATACTAATCGACTTAACACGTGATGTGAGCAACTAATTGCTGTTTTGAGATACGTCAATAAAGTTTTAAGTTTCCAGTCGAGCTCTGAACCAGCTTATTTCAAAGATAAAAAAATACCAACATATAGATTTTAAACATATCAATTAATTATCTTCTATGAATTTTTTTGATACGACGCGTAATTTAGCGGTAAACAATTCCTAAGGTAGGTGTTAATTAAAATTTTCAATATCTGAATAACGATTAATTTTATAAGAAAATGTGTAAATTTTGTAAAGAGAATTTAATTTTACGTAACTTTTTTATAAAGTTTCCTAATATAAAGCAAAATAAGTCTAAAAATGTATTACGTAGGATTGAAAATGCTTACACTGTATTGACATTTAATAGAAGCGGGTGGTTTTGGCATTTTTTTCAAGTTAGCATCTGAATGTCTATTAACATATGACATAGATTATTGTTTTTGTTTTTACAATGTTGCCTATTTTCTTTATAAACGTAAAATTATTATTAAAATGGTTTCATTTCCTTTAATTTCCACATTGTAGGTTGGAAGGTCGTGTATTGTATTTTAATTATTTTATTACTTAGTATGTTTAGTTTTAGAAAAATAGAATCTTTTTATTTTAATCTTGACTAAGTTCAATTTTGACTAATTATTTTATTTGGATTTTCGTTTTTGACTTGTGTGGATTCATTATACGAGCACTAAGAACTACATGTTCGGACACTAAGGACGTTATTAAAAATCAACACAAAAATCCGCGCAACATATTATTTATTTTGCATGTGAATGAACACGGGTTAAACAATAGTTCATACCATATTTCTGATACATTAGAATAATAAACACAATTCGGAACTTATGCAGATTAAAAACACTAATTTACTCCTCAAATCGCTTGGCAACTAATGGTTCGGATATTGTTATTTTAATAAGGTGCAACGTCCCATTCGTAAATTGGGAAGTATGCGTGGAGGATTATCGCGTAATTTTTTTTCATTTCATTCCGTTTCGATCACATTTAGATCTGGTCTGTTCACTGGCCAGCCAAATGTGATAATCCCATGATCAGCGCCATCCTGTTGAAAGTGGGCTTGTTTCTAACAATTCTTGGTAATTTTGGTCATTCACAGCTCCTTTTAAATAAATGACAGCCATCTTAAACCTGAATAGTTTAAAAGGTATAAATAAGATTGAAGTACTAGCTAAAAGGACATACCTTGTAAAAATGAAGTCCGAACTTATGGATATATGTATTTTCTACAACATTCGCAACAATTCGCGTGAAACATTCAGGCCCGTTTCGATGTTCCAAAGTGTAGTTAACTAGCAAAGTAGTCCTTGTTGAGTTTGCACACTTTCACTAGCTTTCTTTGGTGTCTAGCAGTGACAAGTTTTGGACTCTTCTTTTGATATTAACATCTGCAGTTTCCCCAAACCTTTTAATAATGTCTGCGACTGTAGATTTCGCTAAAATCAGATTCAGAGCTATTTTGGTCTGATATTGTTGAACAACAATGATTTCACCTTCACAACTCATTGACAACTAACGCGAACATTGACGGAAAAGTGACACGAAACAAAACATCCGAGCGACCCACGTAAATAATATAAAATATTGATGCTGTTCAAACCATTAGTTGTCAGGAAATTTGCGCAATAAATTAATCTGTTTATTCTGCATAAGTACCGAATTGCGTTTATTATTCTAATGTATCATCAAATATAAAGTTATTGTTTAACTCTTATTTATTTATAAAAAAGTTTGCACGGATTTCTGTGTTGATTTTTAAAAATATCTTTAGTGTCCGAACATATAGATGATATCAATAATTATTGACACAGCCGCTTTTATGAAACATGACGTTAGTCACCATTTACCACAACCACTGAACTGTACTTATACTGAAACGCGCGTTGGCGGTCTCTGCCATAGAAAAGCCGCGAGGCGAGAGAGATAGCGGGCAAGGGTCTCTCCTATCCTTTTCGTAACGGTTTGCGCATGCGCTGCACGAGAGAGAGAGAGGACAGCGTTGAAGCACGTTACTCCAAAACAAACTAACCAAATGTACCTTCAAATCGGCAATTATCATTTACTTATTAATTATTGAATTTTACTATACTGCTTATTGTTTGTTGCATTTATACACCGAGTTATATAATTGTTGTCATCACGTTTGTTTCTAACGATTATATTTTTTATACATCTTTACAAATTTATTACGATTTTTACACATATCGATATGTAGAATGTATTATGCGAACACGTGTAATTACCTTTAAATTATAAAATGTACTTTACATCTTTTGTGGTTAGTAAAATCCGAAGCTTAAAGGTGGTAGACATGTATACTCCATGTCAGCCGGGGAGGTACCACCACCCTTACCATGGACTCCTTAATATTGGGTCTCTAATTTTCTGAGCTCGGTAAGGGCTACCGGTTACCTTTTTCTTCATCCTTAATCTATTATCATCCTTATTCTTCCTTCTCGCCCTCACCGTCTTCCTATCGGATTAAAAGTCCCAAATTAAAAAATAAGATGGCTGTGGTTTCTAGGGTAATAAATGCCGGACGTAAAATCCTGCCCCATTCTGATGTCCGGGAGGGCAGGGCTCAAGCGACCTCGGTCATCAAAAGTATCAACTTTCTGATTCACTACTGCAACATCCGCGGTATCAGGTCTAATCTTAATGCTATTCACCAACATCTTGAACAATTACAACCTGATATTTTGTTTCTATCTGAAACACAAATCTCCTCTGAAAGCTCCCAGTTGCAATTTCCTCAATACCACATGCACTCTAACTTTCGATATAAAGGAGGCGTATGTGCCTACATCAAGGACAGAATTGCTTGCAAGAGGGTTTCTTCCTTAGCAAATAAAAATTTTGACGTGATTTGGTTTAAACATTCTGGTCCTAATTTTGTGAAATTTTACTGTTGCATTGAAAGGTCTCCTAATGACAGTAACTTTCAAGACTTCTTCGATTACCTTAGTATGAAAGTTGACTATCTCCTGTCTCAGTTTCCATCTTGCGATATCTCAATTGTAGGGGATTTCAATGTTCATAGCTCTAATTAGCTTCAGTTTTCATCTATTACAAATCCTGCTGGTCATAGTGCAGAAACATTTGCTATTTCATGTGATCTCATACAAATGATTTCTGAACCCACAAGAATCCCTGATAACCCTAACCATACTCCACATCTTCTAAATCTCTTTCTTACATCAAACCCTCTTGTTTATAAAACTTCCGTTCTTTCGCATTTAGGTCTTTCCGACCATTGTCTAATAGAAATCATTTCTACTGTACCTAATTCCATTGTTGTTCGCAAAACCGATAGAACCTTGTGGTGTTTTAAGTCAGCTCGATGGAGTGATTTACGGGATTTATTTGCAACCTTTCGATAGCGTGAATATTGTTTTAAGTCGTCCTCTTCTTCGGACATCGCTCTTTCAGTATCTGAAGTCATCCTCATGGGAATGGAGCTATACATTTCCAAAAAACAGTACCGTATAGGTCATTCACGTTCCCAGCCCTGGTTCAATAAGACTTGTGCTGATGCAATATCTTTAAAAAGTAAATATTACATTAAATGGAAATCTAATAAATCGGTCGAAAGTCATGTAGAATACGTTGGTGCTAGAAATATCTGCAAAAGTGACATCACTAAAACTAAAAAGTTGTTCGAACAACGAAAATGCAATGAACTAGCTACATCTTCTTTAGGCAGTCGTAAATTTTGGTCTTTAGCTAAAGCCATTAGTAAAAACTTTGGAACATCTTCATTTCCCCTCCTGACATCTATTGACGGATCGGTAGTTGCTGATTCTGTGGACAAAGCCAATGTTTTTGTGGATTTGTTTGCATCAAACTCGTGTCCCAATGATTCTGGAAAAGATGTGCCCCTAGTCAACTCTTCTTCATACTATATGAAACCAATTCATTTTCGGTACAAGCTCTTGGAATCGATCATCAGTAGGCTTGATCTCAATAAGGCGTGGCCTAGACGGTATCCCAGCTATTGTCTTAAATAAATGTTCCCCCGAACTAGTACCAGTCCTATCTAAGCTCTATACGATCTCTATGTCTTCTGGGGAATTCCCTTCATCATGAAAGTTAGCAAATGTTCAACCTATTCCCAAAACAGTCGATAAGACTGATCCCTCAAACTACCGACCAATTGCCATCACTTCCATTTTGTCTAAAATCATGGAAAAAGCCATCAATCAGCAACTGCTCACGTTCCTTCAAACTAACAAACTCCTTAGTGACCACCAATATGGGTTTAGCCAAAGTCGTTCAACAGGTGATGTTCTTTCATATCTGACCCAAGTTTGGAACAATACAGTAGAGCAGTCCGGTGAAACAGTTGTAGTCGCTTTAGATATCTCAAAGGCATTTGACCAAGTTTGGCATAAGTGTTTACTTGCCAAACTCACCTCGTTTGGGTTAAATGTTACGCTCACCAACTGGGTTTCTAGTTTCCTTGATAAAAGACGAATACGTGTCGTAATTGATGGCTTTTTTTCAAAAGAAGTTAGCATTAACGCGGGCGTACCACAGGGATCCGTTATAGCGCCTACACTTTTTCTGCTGTACATAAACGACCTTATTTCTTCAACAACTAACCCCATCCATTGCTTTGCTGACGATAACACTCTTCACTGTAGTTCATCTCATTCTACTCATAGTGATAATCCACCTTCTATGTCAAATCAAGAAATTACAGCTGAAATGGCAAATTCAATCAACAAAGATATTCAACGTATTCTCGAATGGGGAAGCAATAATCTAGTTAAATTTAATGTTGACAAAACTCAGTGTTGCCTTGTGTCCGCCAAAAAAATCGATCATTTCCTGTTGTAAGTATGAATGGCTCAGTTCTTAAGTTTTCAGACTCTATTACTCTGTTGGATATGACTGTATCTTCAAATCTCTCATGGGTTGACCATCTTCTGTCAGCTACCAAAACAGCTGCTCGTAAAATAGGCTTTTTGTACAGATCTAAGCAGTACTTTACCTCTCGACAACTCCTTCTGTTGTATAAGGCCCAAATTCGGCCTCATCTGGAATATAATTCTCACCTCTGAGTTAGTGCTCCCCAATACGCTCTCGATATCGTTGATCGTATTCAAAAGAGAGCGATTAGGCTTATAAATGACCCGTCCTTAACTTCTCACATACAGTCCCTTGAGCATAGAAGAATGGTTTCAGTTCTTTCTTTGTATTATCGTTATTACAACGGCTATTGTGCTACTGAATTATATTCTTTGATACCATCTCGGGCTATTTTTGCGAGAAACACTCGGTTCACTCATTCACATCATCAGTATGCAGTACAAATCTCCACTTGTCGTACCAAATGGGCGCAATCCACATTTTTCTACACGGCTTCTAAACCCTGGAATGATCTCCCTAGTTCCTGTTTTCCTGTCACTTATGGTATGAGAAAATTTGAGGTAACTGTTCATAGGCATCTATTGGCAATTCATTATCCCTTTATCCATCCTCCTAAGTGTTACTGAGCGCTTTAGCACGATAGGCCAAATTTAGCCTGTTCAGGTCCACTCCACAATATAAAAAAAAATGACCATTGATTATATTATTTTTGTAAAATGACTGAGTATAAGTTATAACAGTAGGTAAAATGAATTTCAATGGATATTTGTAAATCCCCATGTTATTAACAAATTATCATTCAAACATTCATCATTAAAGTATTCAAAACATATCAAATCCTTTCCAAACGTTGCGACACGACAATACTGCTCCACGCATGCGTGTACGCTCGAGATCAGGACAGAGATGTCCCTTGCGACCCTCTCTGTCGGATCGGACTAGCGGAAGGAGCGCGTGTTCCAGAATAAGTACAGTTCAGTCACCACAACAGATGTGATAGTGCCCCCATACTTAATATAACCTCAAAATTGACATTTGTCGTTTAGTGTTTAGGAGTGCCCAAATTATTCGAAATTACGCAAAAACAAAAAGTAAATTGAAATATGATTTAATTTATTTTAGAAATTGTTGCTAACAATTATGGGTAACACTACAATTATGTTATGTTTAATATTGGTGTACTATGATGTGTTGCGACAAATGGTTACTAATAACATGTTTCATAGGAGCGGCGCCACCTTTGTTTCCGCTCATAAACATTAAACGTCAAATGTCAATGTTGAGGTTATATTTAGTATGGGCGCACTATCACATATTTTGCGACAAATCGTTACTAACGTCATGTTTCATAAGAGAGGCTGTGTCGGGTACTTTTTAACACGCCGTAGTTGTTAGGGCTCGTATATTACAATATAGCTTTAATTAAAAAAAGGAAACTAATGTTTTTTAGACTAAAATTTTCATTTTATTTAATTGTTTAAGTTTTGTATTCCCATTTCTGAGTCATGTAACCGTAAAGGAATAAAAATTTATTTTAAAACATTTTATTTTTCGTTTAATTGCTTGTTTAATCAAAGAACTATCTGAATAATGCTTGTCACGAGTCGCCCCTGAAAAATCCCAAAGAAACTTAATTTGTTCATTGATAAGTTACACCACAATATTTGAAAAATAATTAATATTAAAGTGAATATTCATTCCAAAGGTTTAAATATTGTGCTTTAATAAAACATTGAATAAAAACGGAATAGGGAAGATATTAAGCCTTCTACATATATCTACAAAATAATGTGTTTACGTGTTTAGATTATTGCTCCTACAGATACATAGAGATTAGAGAAAAGAAAATTCTAAATGCATCTACTTTAATTAAAAATAAACCTTTTCTCTGTAAATTTATGCAATTAGTTAATAATAATAAATTAAATTCTTTAGAGACCACAGAATGCTGAACAATAACAAAATTTAAATAATGTCAAAACATTAACGACGGAGTTTAATAATCAAGTCCTGAATGTTGGTATTATCGAATAATCAGGTTGGTTAGCAAGTTTGGGTTTTAGAATTTAGTTGTGTTGGTGCGTGTGTTGTGTGTGGTAGGTTTAATTTTTTCGTTTATTCTAACCTACAAACTTATTATTTTAGTTTATTAACTACAATTATGTTTTTATAAATAATTAACCAACATTTTATTTATTATTGCGTTTTGTTTTGTATTTTGCTTTTTGTGTAACGTGTGTGCATTGTGTGTTGTGATTTTTTATTTAAATTCTAAGTAAAAATGAATTGTAACAGCCGAACACCGCAAGAACGGTTCTCAATCGAGGTAAGCATACTTTTTTGAGATTTTAATTTTAATACACTTACATTTAATACTCATAAAGATAACGTGTGTAATGTCTTTGAAAATTGTCTGCGTGGATTACAGAGTTACTTAATCCGTGACTAAATTTTAAGATTAATTTCTGTAACTGCATTCGTTTTAAAGAGTGCATGATATCATTTCTATATTAAACGTATGAATAAATACCATATCGATGAATTACAATAAACGTGCATATGGTAAACTAAGACTTTGATTCTCGCTAACCCCACTCATAATATGTGAGTTACGTTAGACAACGTTCGTTACCTATTCTATATAAGTAGCAAAATTGTTTAATTAGAAAAATGATAATATTGTTGATTCATACAGAAGCAGTTGTTTTAATGCTGATAACAAACCGGCGCGTGACACTCCTCGCTTTGTGAACGTTACGTTGATAACAAAAACGAAGCAAAAAAAACCAGTAGTTACAAAAAGTTTACGCCGGTTTTTAGGTTAAAAACAATTCCAAACAAAAACATGTTTTGTAGTCTGGTATAATGTTAATGTAAAATTTTCTTATTTACTGTTTTTTTAGTAGGTTAATTAAACTGTATAAAACATCATTTATTGGTAGAGTGTAAATGTTAAGGTGTGTCAAGCATATCAGGTTGTGAAACCTTTTATCAGTGACATTTTTTACTTCCTCTCTAAGGAAATCTCAAATTTAGCTTTCTGAAGACAACAGTGCATTTAACCTAAATTTGGATCTAAAGAAAAGATATAAATCGACACCATGTTTTCGCTGCAAGCACGTTACACTGAAAAACCTTACACACTATCTAATTTATTAGTATTATTTAACCTTGCAGACAAAGACAACATTAGTAGTGTATTAATTACAGCTGTTATATTAAAAAAATGCTATCGTTATCTAAACATCACCTTAATAATGTTCATACACGGCACGTTTTTGAAAATTACATTTTTTAATGATTTATTCATATTATAAAAGTAAGATACAGAATAAATACAAGAAATCTCAATTAGTTTTTATGAGATAACCGAATTATATGATTGGACGAAATTACTCCTTGTTTATAATCATATTATGTTTATTATGTTTATGACTATAAGAAAGGAAAATGTGTGTAAGACATTCGAAACTTCAGTTCATTAAAAGAAATATCCTCAGGATATACAATTGTCCCTCATCTCAAGTAATCTAATTACAAAATGCAGTTATATTTTTTTAACCTTGTAATAATAATACACCTTGGACTGTTTAACATCGTACGAAATTATATTTTACAAAAGATATTTTTTTTAATGAGATAATGCTATTATGCAGATTAAAGAACATCCCCTCTTTTCCTGTTTAAGATAAGGTAGGTAACCATTTATATATAAAATGGAAATACGGGGCAAGGACGCATCTCCCGAAAGAGTACTAAATACTCCTCAGGGAAAGAAAGCGAGAAATTTTAGATACAACATGAGTTTTTATGATGCTCTCTAGTCCAAGTGACAACTGTATAGTTTGATTCAAATAAAGTTGTGTATGACTCATTCTTAAAATTACACGAACTAAGATTTAGGCGACGTAAGTCTCATTAAACCAGCAAAGTATCTTTTAGTTAATGTTTTTATCGGCAGATGTCTCCACATAAATTTCCATAGAATGTCAAAGAAAGATGAAAATTATTGAATGATTTTCTATTTTAAACAATATTATGCTGCGACAGTGAATTTTTATAATTTAGGACATGGTTTGATTATAATTAGTAATTACATACCATCATAATACATAACCTATATATTTGTAAGATAAAAGTTGCAATTAGGTTGTTATTCTGAAGATGTATAACAACCCTTCTAGAAGCATAATTATTGCTTTGTAAACGACATAATTCCTGTAGATAACGATAACGATAACATAAATATCGATACATTTGTGATTATTTCATTCTTGTAGGAGAAAGTGTGTACAGTGTAATGTAGTGCGAAGTTCATCGAAATTATAAATGTTTAATATTTTAATTTTGCACATACAGTAGCTTCGCCTAATAGTGAAAAAATAATGTAGGGAGGTACATTATTTTTAAGGGAAAAAGTATGTGGTCATCGTGGATGTCCCATGAAGCATATCCTAATACAGGCTACGCAGTAACAAAAAACGGCTGGATGACGGTGGATACTTTTTATTCCTGGTTTAAGTGTCACTTGTTAAAGCACTGTCCAAAAGAAAAACCACTTCTTGTTATTTTTGACGGACACACCTTCCATATTTCACCAAAGCTGATAAAAATTGCTATTGAAGTAAACGTAACGCTTTACAAACTTCCCCATCATACTACGCATTTGCTGCAACCTTTAGATAGCACTGCTTTTAAATCTTTAAAGGTTTCATGGGATGAGAGACTAACGGTAGGGCAAAGAGAGAACCAAGGCCAAACGCGCCTGGAGCAACCTTCCCGCTACTATCATTGAAAGAATTAACTGCGCTTTATGACAAAAGACGAGCTGACAATCCTGTCAACAGAGATGCCATCAGAAAATCTGAATTTTCAGAAGCAGATCTACGGGAATATAAGAAAAAATGTGAACAGAATACAAAAGGCCAAATGGCTTCGACAGAAACTCAACAAAACGTTATGGATATCACTATAGAAGGACAATCATAAGACCTTGACGAACCAGATGACCCTGACGATCCGCAACTACTAGTGACGCTAATTCAAAAGAAAACAAATCATCAAGTTATTGATATCTTGCAAATGGTATTGTTACGTTGACATAAATTGTACAAGAATTTTAACACCAGTTCTTCATTTTTTAATTTAATGCATGTGTTTTTCTACTTCCTGTACGAAGAGAGGTGGACTTACTGACGGGCATCATTATACAAAAAGACGTCTATTGTCATTGAGAGCAGCGACACGGGCGAAGAAGTGGAATATGTGGAAGATTCGGATTCACAGATCAAATTTAGCGAAGAGGAAAGCGTTTTTTCTTTACGTGAAAATTCTGAAGAGCGACATGTAAATCTAACTGTCGAAAGCGAAGAAGAAGGTGCCGTTCAATTTCTTCTAATGAGTCTCTAATTGTCTACAAAAAGCGAAATGAAACGGCTAGCAATGATTCTGAAAAGTTGCCTGGAGTAGGACGTTGGGTTATTGTGTCCTACGCTGCTAAGAAGAGACATATAAACTTTGTAGGACAAATCATCGTAAAGTTGCAGAACGGAGTGACTGTTACATTTGCAAGAAAAAGTAGCGACGAATACTTTAAACTTATTTGCTCCTAAACATTATGTTTATTTGAGTTTTATACTTCGTTAAGCATTGAAACGTTTAAAAATCAAAGGTGTCATTAATTTATAGTTCTTTTTCCTACCCTTTATCTGAAAGGTGTCACTTTTAACTTCTAGTCAATTTTAAAGCATGTCCAAAAACATTTGTGCCCGACAGTTTCTTTATGTCACTATTAGACTTTTGGACTTCAAGCCATTACTACGACGTTTTACGACCTATGTCACTATTAGCCTCAAAAAATTGCCGCAGTTTGACCCTCATAGAGGGTAATAGGGACGCTTACATTTTGTCACAAACGTTTATGTAATTTTGTGTCCAAATGTTTTAGTTGAATTTTTTTGGGTGATACTTGTTAAAAAACCTTCTTTACTCACAAAAAAAATTGGAATAGTTTAAAAACTGATTGGCTTAAATTATAACCAACCAAAGTCAACTTTGTAAATAAGTGTCACAACTATCCGGACCTACTGTAGTTTAAATAGATGTTGCTCCAAGTTAAATGAAAAACAATTTACATAAATCACCTATTGTAGTCGTTAACAGATATAATTAATGGTTGCACAACCTCAAAATGTTTTTCAATTTCCCACCACTCTAACATAGACACTTCCGCAAGTTTAATGCATTTCTGCCAATATGTCTCATCAGTTCGTTGCAAGGATTCCATCCATACCTATTTCTTTTATATGGTCATTGTTAATTTTGGAATTATGTCTTCCTATATTTTTGTTGTAGTGTTCATCGCAGTTTGCCCACGCCAGTTCAATTAGATTAAATTGACAGTAATATGGTGGTAACCGAAATACTCTTGTGTCCACACTTGTGTGCTATTTCATCTATTTCGTACACCTTTGGTATCGCATTATCTGTAACTAATTGCAGTAAATCTTTTTTAAACATGTTAGGTTCATAAGCTATGTTGTGCTTTAACAGAAAATTACATACCTATTTCTTCCTTCTTAGATGAATTATTTAGAATTTTTTCTAGAAGTTTGGTATGATAACTAGCATTGTCCATTGCAATTAAAGATGGTTCTTTTAAGTTTGCAATTAAATTATTTTCAAACCATTTTGTAAACAACTCCATGATAGTCTTCATTACCTGCATGAACAACTATAAATCTAAAAAATACAGTTATTTTATTAGGAATTATAATGTAATAACTAAATTAGAACAAACCTTTTTCCTTCACCAATTGGCTTCTTCTTCACGCTTTCCTTAATTTATCATGCCAGTTTCTTTTGTGCGATCCTCGAGTGAAAATCCAAGTTTCGTCTAAGAATATTCGTATAAGTCAGTTTTGGCAAACAATTCTATTTCTTGAATTTCTTTTTCTTTAACGGTAGCCATAACAGACACATTTTCGAAACCGCTAGCTATGAGCTGATTTTTTAAAGTGTTTGGAATTTTTATTTGCAGTGCCTCCTCTGCTTCATTGAAAAAGTGATCAGCACAATGATCTTCAGGGTGAGTTTCAATAGTGTCCGAGGTAACGTCATTTCGACTCGAGCATCCACTGCACTAAGCCATCTAAAAAACGCAGTCTTTTTATTTCTAAATTTTAGAACATAAAAACGGCAATCCACCTGCCAAACTTGGACAATCACGCGCCTGAGAACGAGCACGTGACCCTTCACACATCGCGCGATCGGCTGACATCTGGTGGCTTGCCGATCCACGCGCCGTGTAATTCCGTATTAAAGGGTTACTCTCATCTTGAGGCCCTGCCTTAAATTTCCATTTATTTTATGAGATTCATTTGAGTACCTATTGATATTAATAAAAAATACTTACATTGAAAATATTCAATTTCCATTACTTATACATAAAAAATGGCTACGTTTTCCCGTGTAAACCTTAAATAAACTTTTAATAGCAAATAAGCCCCGATAAATAAAATTTTTGGTTTAAAATTGGGTTTACGTTTCAGAAAAACTTTCTCCAATAATACCTCGAATAATGATAGTTACATACCTGAATAAAAGGCCCATAATATAATAGTAGCCTATATTTATAAGGTATTCAGGTAATATGAAAATAACTATTCAATCAAACACATACAAGAATATTTATTTAAGTATGTTTGTGTAAAAATTTGCAAAAGTGCTGAAATACAGGCGTTCTATTTAAAATAAAGCTGATGTATCGATTCGAGTATTGATCAACTTCCTATATTACCGGAAGTTGACATTAACGTATTTGAGGAGAGCATGTCCGAAACATTTGCATACAAATTACAATACAACAAGTACGAACAATATACAGAATGCTATAAAATAACTCTCCAAAATAAATGTTAATAAATAATAAATCTGTAATGATATTTAATACAATTTATAACATTTAAAGGTAATTAAATACTTGCCTTTAAATATATAATTCAACGACCATATAGACACCAAGACACCTGTAAGGTGAACCAGCCACCAAGCTGTTAACGCACCTAACATATAAGTATTATAAGAATAAAGTATTGTTTCGGAGTAATTGAAAACAACTCTCCAGTCTCATACCCGATAGATATTTAACTTCCGTCGTAGCTAACTGAACACCTGCACATGCTTATACGCAGGCGCATTAGGTATGTTAAATGCCCAAAGACTTGAGTAATGCCCAAGTAATGCCCAAGTAATGCCTCAGTAATGCCCCTAATACCCTACTAAATGCGCTATGATTCCCAGTAACACCAACGTTTTGTACACCGCATTGCCCCAGCGGTTTACCCCTCGATTATTTTGCTTTGTATTAGGAAACTTTACAAAGAAAAGTTATCTAAAATTAAATGTCCTTAAAAGAGTCTACACATTTTCTTACAAAATTATTCGTTATTCAGATGAATTTGAACTAATACTTAAATTCTACCTTAAGAATTTGTTGTCTCTAAATTACGCGTCGTATCAAAAAATTGGGTAGCACATAATTATCGGTATGTTATATCTTTGAAATATGCAACTATTTCAGAAATATTGGATGAAAACCAAAAACAGAGATTTGGGAGTATGAGGTAACCACATATGACAAAGCGACGAAACATCCAAAACTTTATAGTTTTTAGAGGTTGCCATACGCAACTCGTCTGCTACAAACGTTCCAACGAAACTGTGCACTGTTTCACTATGCCCGCATTTCTAAGATTTCGGATCATTTAATATAAAGCAGTTAAAAAGGAATCTGGGATCTATTAGGGTCAAATAATACATATACATATAATAAATACACATTTTAACTTTTGGGAACAACGATTAAATACAAATTTTCTCAAGTTTGTAAAATTGATGTTAAGGTGTTGGCCAATTTTTCTTTCTTCCTTTTTAAGAACGCCCTTGATGGTGGATGTTGAGTTTCTAGAGAATTTTTCGTTTCTGGTTCTGGATGCTGAAGCATCATTTTTTTTGGAAAATTCTCACTTAAAGTAATACTTGGTTAAGTAAAAGTATTACTAACGCTTTTAAAAGGCGGATATAATTGAAATTATTCATTCGTCCACATCTTCGGCAAGTGGCACATGTTTCGATAACCTCATCTCTGTACTACCTGCATTTCTAACGGCATTCCTTCTTAAATTTTCTGCTCACATTTTACTGTTACGTTACATCCAAAGTACATGATTATCGCTGGAAGGCATAAGAGCCTTGCTGACATCCATGACCGTATCCGTGAAGGCTGCTAGATCATTGGAATAGTACCCGAAATTTGCAAGATCAAATAAGTAGTAGTTTCAACAATAATGGTCAGATCGTTTTTTTTTCTTTATCACCTGGTTACACGATTGTGTTTCCAAATTTCAAATACACCTAGGAGGTTCTTAATGAATTTCTACAACGAAAATAAATGGACTGATAATATTAATTTTGTAATCAAATAATTGACAATTAATTAAATTCAGTTTTGAATATTTTTGCACTCAATCACAAGTAAAACTTCAATTGAATCATTAAAAGTGACTTGATAGACCGCACCCAAACAGGTTTAGCTTCCATTTTGACTTAATTAATTCTAGCTTTTGTGGCTACATTCACCCAACGATTTAACTCCTGTGTTGATTGCAATATACCGGGTGTAACGATTATCTGTATTACGTGAACTACTGCAAATGTGAAACATTTAATTTCATATGAATTTGTAATTTTGTCTCGTAATCTTTATGTGTTATGTACGTTACTTTTTCTCGTGGACAAGGTTGTTCGGGCCAGTTTATTTCCTATAAATTTCTTGATTACTTTGTTTGTTACGGTAGTTATTTACTGTGGACCGAACAAGCTTTCCAATTTACTGTATACTGTGTGAAGCGTAAGGCAAGCAAGTTCATTAATTAAATTTTTATTTTATTTTTTTATCTTACTAAACATCCCAATGGGATTATGTGTTAAATTAGCCAATTCCGAATACGAACAGTAAGATCTTACAGCAGCCGGAAGGGGGCATATAATAATTTTACTTTTTTTTTCTAATTGAAATATAAATTATAATTGCCGTGGGCACAAGCTGAGGCTCACTACTTGCCACCGTGGGCTGTGGTGGAATGTTAATTTATTTTTTTTTTAGTCTTTTGTCAGGATATCGACAATAAAAATTACTTTATTGGGGGAATTGTTAACTCATTTCTACTTCTTCCTTCATTTTTTTTATTTCTTCCTTTTTTTGGTAAATCCTGTTTCAGGCTTTACGGGGTTTACTTTCCTTTCAACACTTGTTGAGTATTTCCTTATTAAAGCCTGTGGCGCCTACTCATACCCGGTTCCTATCTAACCACATTACGAACACTTTAAGCTATACCTCCAAGTTAACCACGCATCCGAGTGTTCTGCGGTCTTCCGACCGTACGCCTGAGCTTAGTCAAGCCCATTTCTTTTTTTTATGCCATATGATGGTTAGACACGAGGCAGGTTTGCTACCTGTGGGACGAGTGGGAAACTTACTTTGTGGACGCGCCTCGTATATGAGGGTAGACTAATGAATTGTCTTCGTTTTTTTCTTGCGCTATATTATGCAAGACAGCACATGCTCTTACCACACCTTTCTAACGATAATCGAATTCCCAAGCTTACAATGGGAAATCGATGCTTTCATACACCAAATAATCGTTCTATAGGATTTTTTATCATATTTGCGCCTCGTTAAATAGTGGTTCCCCTTCGGTATGTGGTTTCAGCAATTACCTAATATAATACTGTTTCCAAATTCATTATTTTCTAAGCGTGCATTAATTCTTGAATACGTAGTTTTGCATCACCAATTACTTGAATATTTAGCGAAAAATAACTCTTTTTATTACGAAAGTATTCCGCATTATTCCTACCTAAACAAAAACGTATAAATAAGTCAAAACTATTTAGTTATAACCATGTACTTACCTGGGGATTGTATTCGTACGTAAGTACAATCAATTGCCCCTATAACACGAGGAAATCGAGCAATATTATAAAATGCCAACTGATTATTTCGTATGTCGTTTTTCATTCTTTGCATTTCGATGTATATTTCTGCTAACGAGCAAGTTGCTGTTGTAAGTATTTTTACTATCCTACTAGCAGTTGATTTATCTATACCACTTAAATGCCCAACTGCTATTAGCATGCTTCCGGTAACATACAGGCGAAGTGTTAACAACAACTGGTTCATTGGTGAAACTGAGTGGTTTCTGTAATTTAAGTCAAGTCAAATAATACAGAATTTCTTATATAAATTCGTTAGCTGTCACTTATATGTACTAGTTGGTGGCCTTCAATAAGTGTAACAAAAACCAAATTGTAGCTTTACACAATCGAAACCTCATTCTAAATTCCTCTTCAGTCCATTTGGTAAAGTTATTGAGTCGGGTTCGGAATGTACGAGGATGCCTGGCTCGACAATCTAATTCCAGTATTAATCCTTCACGGATTCTGAAGTATTACTACTTCTACGTGGAAGGTCATCGTGATCAAAAGAACTATCCTCATGTGAGGAGTGAGGAATGGTATATGCAAGAATCAAAACAAAACAAATCTCACAACAATCGTAGCTAACCGCATTTTTCTGACGCTACAATAAATAAAAAACCACACTTCTCATTGGTTGTAGCTACACGCTGTATGAATACCAACATTCATAATTTTATTTCGACCTCCGCTTATACAACCGATAACAAAATAGTATATTATAAAACAAATTTCATAAGGTCAGTCTTGAAGCACGAATTCAATTTTAAAAAAAACGAGTTTGTTTAAAGAATGAGTGCTTAAATAAAAATTTTTACTTTAGTTCATTTAGAGATTTTTGTGTTGTGGTGGTTGGTAATATCTTAATTTTAAAAGTGAAAATTTTAATCTAGTCGGATTTTGTTTTATCCAAATTCTGTCACATAACACGAAAATGGGAGATAATCAAGATAATCTTGCATGTAGGTCCTCTGAAATACGTGAAATTGTCAGTTCTTCATTGAACGCATCCTGTGTTTTGACACATTTTGTAAGAGTGACATGCATGATATAATTCCGGACCAAGCTTTGCCAACCTAAAAATTGTCGTAAAATGTTCCGTGAAAAAAAGAAAGGAGATGATGACGTTGCGTTTCTTCATATGTCTATTAAAGAATTAAAATGGAAACAAATTACAAAAACCTTTTATACAACCCATTACCGCGTAACCGCCACTCGAAACTCAACCCACGGTTGCTTAACCGACGCTTGACATAATGTTTGATACAACCGGCCCTTAGTCTTATGTGAAAAACACATGTGTTTGCAATCTTGATTCTGATAAAAGGGCACTTCCGAACTGCTCAAAAAAATTTGTTCAAGGCATAAGCTATCTACCACAAAAACCTGATTCCGGAAAACTGAAAATTATATTATAGACCCAAAAAAGCGCCCAGAATAGCAATTTTTCTTAATGATTAAAAATGTGCTAAAAAATTCATGTAGTTTCATATTATTTAATATTAATTTTTACAACTAGAGAAATAACTGGTGTTTTTGTTACTAGAGTTCAAAGTTTGACACAGGAGCGTAGCCAACTTGACATGTATGTAATTTTGTGGGTTTGTAGGTTAATAATGTTAAATTAAGTAGAAATTCAACACTACAGGTTCGTCCTCGCTCACCATTATTTAAAGAAATGTAATAAAGGTAACAATAATTTATTAAAAAATGTTTCCGTTACGTATATAGGTTTTAGAAAACAAAAAAACAACGAGGGAAAAAATTGACTTGATTATTTTCCCATTTTAAATGTAATGATTAACGTGGCAATATTGTTTTTTTTTACTTTCCTCACTAGAGTAAAATTCCTATTTTTCTCGTCCCCATTAGAGACGAAAACAATCGTTTCTAAGGTACTGTTAGAAAAAATATATTTCATTATTACGCCAGGATCGTATTTTACTGTTCCCGTGTGAGACGCAGTCTGGCTAGACAGAGAAATCTTGGATGTCTCCACTCAACATTCCTGTATAGATACATATATACCATAAAAGTACTAACGGATAGTAAAACTACGTACAATGCAAACATGAAACAGGATTTTTTTGATTTCATGTTTTACATGTCATTCAACATTTTAGTTACGCTAAAACAAAACAAAAAGCAATAAGTTTCTTAAGGAATTTCAGTTTTTGTTTAATATAAATTATAATGGTGTTTTAAGATGCACTTTCAAATATTAATGTATGTAATGTCCAGTGCGTTGTGTTTAAAAACAAAAGGTCAGAATACATTTATAAGTAGTTTCTAATCTTTAACGCTTATTCCAAATTTTGAATAAGCGTTTTTGTTCATTTTTAGTTCAATAATCAAGTTGAAATTAGGTATATATGCGTTTTTTTTATTGATTCGGCGGTCGAAAATCTTGGTTAAAGGTCTCAACTTATAAGGATAATTTTTTGTTTAAACACCATTTCTAGTGCGTCGATGGGCTTGAAATTTCATATGTAATCGTTTTTCAGCGTCTTTCATGTGTGTAGGGGATTTAAAATTAATATCTCCATCCAAACGACTAGTTTACTTGAGAATATTTGCAAACTTTAGGTTAACAGGTATTTCCGGCGCTCGTATATGTCCCATAAGCTTGCAATGATCCTGCGATTCCTTTACAAATTTCCTATCCTAGAAATAAATTTCCTTTCAAAACTTCTTTCCTAGTTATTTCCACAACTGTTCTATCATTGTTAATAAATGTTATCAGTTGTCCATTCCTTTCCTACTCCAGCCCATTTAACTATAAATACCAGGCCCCCTAGCATCCAACAGACCCACAGAGAAACTTACACAGATTCATTCTTACACTTACACACTCGACACCTGACCAGATCAATTATTATTACCCTTATACCCTTAGCATCTAGACCAGTCAACCCCTTGTTGTTAAATTAGTATCCCCTGAATTACCGCATCCTATGTCCTTTTTCTTCTTAACTTATATTAACCGTCTATCCACCCTCCTTTATTGGAAATACCCCGTTTGTGTATAGCCTTCTTGGTGGCGACAGCTCCGAGAAGTGTGCGTAAACTGCGTTGAGGGTAAGGAGTACTTAGTTTGCCGGAGGTAGATATTTTGACGCCTATAATCATTCCCTTCCATATATCCCCATTTCACAAAACAGAAGAGTCACGTCATGTATGCTATCTTGTTGGTGGTGAATCGCCCCGAAAGAGCAATAAATGATAAGCTAGAAAGAGTACTTAATCAGGCGGAGGCTGGGCCCCGAATTATTAGCTATGCCTAACTATAGGCACATCTACTCCAGCCACATTAACGGTGGTGGACGGTGGTTTCGACTCCGAACACAACCTTGTACTTCCCCAAATACCAGCAAGAATTTTCAATAAACACAGTTTACGTTGGCCAGTTATCCGTCCTCCACATAGGCTCCTTATTTATATAATTCTACTAAACGAAACCCCATATTAATACCTGGGCCCCTGATTACTTTCGCCTATCTATACACCTTCCCTTACATATATATTTCGCATTAACTTCATACATCCACATACATCACGACATTGGTAATTCTATCTTGATTTCAAATTGTTTAATTAAAACAAGTACTCATGATAGAACAGATGTTTCTAATCACCTATTAAACCTTATATAGAATACATGCAAATACAACACTCACCGATCCATCATTCCAGTATAATCCTGACCATGTAACACCTACATTCCATTACACTTATTGCACTTATTAATTATAATTAATATTTTGTTTAATGACGATTGTACACGTGTGTACAGAACACCTGGTTTAATTTCGTATGTTACAGTGGTCTCCACAGAGGGCATCTAAAGACAGCAGCGTCCCCAAGGATTGCAATACAGAGATCACCAGAATCGAATTTTAGCTTTCAATTCATTTATTTAATTCAGTATTTAGTTTAGTTTGTTTATTTTATTATTTCCTGTTTTGAGTTTGTTTTATTATACATTATTATAACCAAATAAATTTGTTATAACCGGCTACGACTCATTCTTCAGTTATTCACAAAGTATTGACGTCTTTTGAACTCCGATCCGATCGTGGGAGCTCAACAAGGGCAAAGGATTATAAATTTTATTGGTAGACTAGAAGCAAGACAAGCTGATACGGATCTACGATTTTTCCATAATAGCCGTATGCCAAGTTTTATCACTCCAGCTCAAATGGTCTGACCGCTATCGTGTTACACACGCATACACACGCACGCATACATACATGCACGCATACATACACGCACACACACGCGCGCGCACACACGCATGCGCTCGCACGCGCACGCTCCCACACATGCATGAAAAGGAGGGAAAGTATTTGAATATACCGAGAAAGTCGAGTGGTATTCGATCATATTATATCGTTTCTTTCTACTAATAAACTATAAAATCTAGTCTTAGAAACTGACTTATTTATTGTAATTATAAACTGTACAATTATTATAAATTACCTTAGATACCGTGCTTAGTTACTGTCATGACTGACATCTCACAGCTAGTTTGATATATTTCATTAAAGGGAGCAATGAAAATACAGAATCGAAAATACCAAATCGAATTTACTCCGTCGTTAAGGTAAACAAGGCATGTTTTCATGAAATACGTTCGTGATTGGTTCAAATTTTGAGAATAAGCAACGCTGATTGGTTAATGTTACAGAAATGATATATTCTACAAAATTCCCGTAGACACCCTTGGATTTTCAGTGGATATCCGCAGATTGACATAAGATTTCCTTAGAAGTCCGGTGGATATTCGAAGGTGTTGCCGGATTTCCAAGGATCTCTCCGAATTTCCGAAGAAGTCTGTGGATTTTCGAGGATATCCGTGTATATTTTTACTCAACAGATATTTGGTTTGCGTTTTCTCCCTCGGCTATTCAAAATTAACTAGCTGGATGCAACATGACACAATCAGGAAATATTTTTTTCAGTAGGCTCATAAATATGTAAGTCATTAGTTTTACAACCTGGGATCCTTGGAAGCGTAATACGAGGGATGTCCAGTTACTAAGGATTTGCGCGGCACACTGCCTACATGGCTCCGATCAGGTTAAAACTTGTACGTATTTTAGATGTGCATATGTACTGCGTAGGTGGCCATTAACGTTGTTTTAGGTTATGTACAACGTGCTCAGTGACAGTCGCAAAATGTCAGTTCCAATCGAAACTTTCAGCAAATTTGAAGTGCGAGCGAATATTCGTTTTTTTGCTTGGAAATAATGAAACACCTATCCATATTCATAAAAAGTACTAAACACATACGGAGAAGGCATTATGGGTCGAAAACAAGTTTATGTTTGGTATCAACAGCTCAAAAGTGGGCGCACAAATCTGAACGATGATCCCGAAGGTTTCCGACGAAAACCATCAACAACTAAAACGGATAAGAATCAATTAAAGGTCGATACACTGATTCGAGAAGATCGTCAGTTGAAAATACGGGAAATTGATCTACTCACTGGCATTCTTAAAAGCTCTGTTCAAGAAATCGTATCTCAATTAGACTATCGAAAATTTGCCGCGAGATGGGTACCAAAACTGTTGACCGACCACACAAAATGCAACGAATGGCGCCGGCAATGGAACTTTTAACGCGTTATCGTCAGGAAAACGAATTTCTAGAGTCTATAGTTACAGGAGACGAAACCTGGGTACACCACCATAATCCCGAATCAAAAAAAGACTGGGTGACGTGGAAGCATGTCAGTTCACTACCACCGAAAAAGTTTAAAGTTCAGCAGTCTGCAAAAAAGACAATGGCAACTGTATTCTGGGATATACAAGGCATTTTGCTCAAAGCGTCTTTACCACCGAAAACGACAATCAACAGCGATATTGTCAAACACTCGAAAAACTACACCAAGCCATTCGACAGAAACGAAGAGAAAGGTTGACAAAAGGAATCAGGTTGTTGCATGACAATGAAGGACCATACACCTCAGCTCAGACGTAGGCCTGACTCCAGAAACATAATTGGGAAGTTATTGTCTATCCGTCCCATAGTCCAGACCTGGCTCCTTCTGATTTTCATTTATTTGGGTCCTTAAAAACAAGTGCCTTAATATTGACGATGATTGCGTTGAAAAGTTGCTAAAAGTTCGCGGTTTTACTTATTGTATATTTGGGGCGTGAGAAGTTAGCACCCCGACAAACAGTTCCCATAGTTCTGATCAGAGTTCTAGCTTCCGTTTAAAGAGTTTAGAAGTACTTTATAAAAAATAGTAAGAGTTCCGCTAATTAACAGTTCCAAATTTTAATTTGAAAAATGGGGTGCTGACTTCACATCAAAAATCGGGGTCTAGTAGTTCTGACTAGCTAAATTACTATATTTTGCAAAGTTCTAGAGTTCCTGATATGAAACAAAATTTTTTTTAAATTAAAAAAAATTAAAAATTTTTGAAAATTCAATTTTGACTTGCAATAGTTCCAATCAACTTCTTTTATTCATTCCTAAGAGTTCTCGCTAATTAAAAAAAATTATAATCAAAAATGAAAAAGTTACTACCCTTTAACTTAGACAAAAAATGTTCCCGAAGCAGATTTGGATAGTATTCGAAAAGTTTTGAAATAAATTCTAATGATCGAAAGCGATCCGATTAATATTTATAGAATTATTCGACTTTAAAAAATTGCTTGAATTTTCTAAGTATCGCGATAAATATTAATTCCAAAATAGTTCTCGTGTAGTTCTCGACATGTACAATGCCTTTCCAAAGAGTTTCGATGTTAAAATTAATTATATAATTTTTTTTTAAATGAATTTATCCGAAATATGAGCTATTTTTTACTGTTTGTTTAAAAACTTATCTATTTAATTTTTGTCATCAGAACTCTTTGGAAAGGCATTGTTTATGCTCACAACTATACGAGAATTGTTTTAGAATAATCTGAACTCTTGAAAATTGACTAGCGTCTCATCTATACCCTCGTGAATTTTTAAAGTATCGATAAACAGTATTTTGAATATTTTTTTTTCATAGAAGTTTTGAGCTGTTTGAGTGTAAATAATCTTTCAATTATTAAATATGAAAATATCTAGTGTGGAACTCCACACGACCATCCAACCTACAAAATGAAAATTAAAAGAATTGAAATAATTTTAATAACGTTCTTCTTAGGATAATTATGCAATCTCTTTTATAATAAGTTCATTACGAAAATAGGCAACATTGTAAAAACAAACACAATATGTCAGACGTTTAAAACTTCATGTCAAACAGATGTTAATAGACTAGATGCCAACTTAAAAAATTAAAAGAAATTAAATAATTTTAATTATAATTTTTACCTTCCAACCTACATTATACATATGTAGGTATAGCAGGTTATGCAATCGACTTTTTTTCACTATCGCTAAATCGACTTACTAGATCATTTTACAACTTTTGGCCAAGTTTCGCCAAGGGCCATGATGTCTGGATGCCTGCGTGTTCTGTGTGAATGTATGTTAGTCCCTATCCGCGATAACTCCAGAACGAAAATACCTACGTACTTAAAACGCTTGTTTTCATTTGGCTTGGAGCTGATTACCTTTTTGGGAGCAATCCAGTGGGGGGAGGGGGTATTAGGGTCAGTTTTTGTTTTTTTTAAATATTACTAAAACAGCTGCATATTTCAAAGATATAAACATACCTAAATATAGACCTTAAACATATCGATTCATTATGTTCTATCCAATTTTTTGATACGACGCGACGTGTAATTTAACGGCAAAAAAATTAAGTGTTAGTTCAAATTTTTCCAATATCTGAATAACGATTAATTTTATAAGACAAAATGTAGACGTATTTTTTAAAGAAATTTTAATTTTACATAACTTTTCTTTATAAAGTTTCTTATTATAATGCAAGGTAAGTGTAAAAATTAATTAAATGTGAACGAAAATGATTTAAGGATTAGTGATATAGAAGTGGGTGGCTTTGGAATTTTTTTTAAGTGAACATGTATTTATGTCTATTAATCTATATGACATGAAATTTTAAACGTCATTCCGACAAAGATTATTATTTTTGTTTTTACAATGTTGCCTGTTTTCGTTATGAACGTATAATAAAGAGATTGCACAGTTATCCTAAAAAAATTATAATTAATAATATATTATACATAGTGAGAGAGAAATACATGATTTTTCATGAGATGCAGTGTGCAGCACGAGGGCGAACGCCGAGGGCTGCAAAACATCCAGGGAAAAGTAGCATTCTCTCCTGAGATGTATATACTATTTTTTGTAAAAGCGAAACACAAAAACACGAAAAATTAATAAATTTAGTAATAGTTTCATCAAATCCGTATGTTTTTTGGAATTCGTACCTTGACAACCAGACCTAGTGTCAGAAAATTGTTTTCAAAAAGACTGAAAATTGTGAATAATTTCACTAATTGTGGGCCTGTATCATTTACTGTAAATGCAAATAAATAAGTTAGTTCTTTCGTTCTTGTGTTTTTATTTGTACTCATTATATGAAACTGTCAAAACATAAAATAAACTTCTTAGGGAGATAATGTGACATATTTGGTCCCTAAGGAGAAAATGTTCCACTTCTGTCACTATTTTGACAACAGAGAAACTTCTACTTCCGCTTTCGCAAAAAATTATTTAATTTCTTTTAATTTTTTAAGTTAGCATCTAGATGTCCATTAACCTCTGTCTGACATGAAGTTTTAAACGTCTGTTTGACATAGATTTTGTTTTTGTTTTTACAATGTTGCCTATGTTCGTAATAAACTTATTGTAAAGGTTGCAAATTATCCTAATAAAATGCTATTAAACTTATTATTTTTCTTTTAATTTCCATTTTGTATTTTCATAAATCATATATTATAATGAAATTATTTTCAACAGCTCAAAACTTCTATGAAAAAAAATTATTTTTAATGATTCTAAGTCTTTGGTGCTAAATCCAAATTTATTTGTTTTAATTAAATATTACTTTTAAACATTCGTTCATAACAAAATGTATAATAATTTAACACTTTAATTATTGATCGGATTGCTGGTCGATTTCAAGAGTTCTGATTAAAATAATTTATAGTTTTAACAATTATAAAAATGCCTCTTTCCAAAGAGTTCTGATGATAAAATTAATTAGATAATTATTTTAACAATTAGTAAAATAGCCCATTTTCGGATAAATTCATTTTAAAAATTCATAATTAATTTTAGCATCGAAATCTTGAAATTATCGAGAACTACGAGAACTAATTGGGAACTATTGGAACTCTTCAAAATATTTATCGTAGATAAAGATTTTTTAAAGTTGAATAATTCTAATATAAATATTAATCGGATCTGTTTCGATCATTAGCATTTCTTTCAGAACTTTTCGAATACTATCCAAATCTGCTACGAGAACTATTAGAACCCTTTAAAATATTTTTTGTTAACATTTTATTTTTTTAAGTAAGGGGGCTGTAACCTTTTCATTATAATTTTTTTGAATTAGCGAGAACTCTTAGGAATGAACAAAAGAACATCAAAAGTTGATTGGAACTATTGCATGTCAAAATTGAATTTTCAAAAATTTTTAATTTTTTTTTAATTTTCAAAAAAAAATTTTTTCATATCAGGAACTTTGCAAAATATAGTAACTTAGTTAGTCAGAACTACTGGATCTCGATTTTCGATATGAAATTAGCACCCCATTTTTTAAATTAAATTTTGGAACTGTTAATGAGCGGAACTATTTTTATTTTTTATGAAGTACTTATTGGAACTCTTTGTCCGGATGCTAACTTCACACGCCCGTATATTTGATTTTTATAAATAAAGTAGGCTGTCTGTAATTCACAAATATGCCTTAGTAATCGGACATCCCTCGTAGTTAATACAAGTTAAAAAATGTTTGAAAAATAATCAACATCCACAATGGACACTTGGTTTGTTCATGTTACCAAATGGTTTTTCTGTGTGAATATTTCTGACTTTTACAATAGCTTTGACTGAGATAAAAATAAATATTGCAACTGTGGGTGGTGTAATTGAAGGGGTGGCTGCAATAACCAGGCAGCTCCACTTTTTTACTAAAATGAGATTCTTACTGATTTACCCTTTAAAAAAATAGGCCGATCGTTCCCTGCAACAATCAGACGTCTCCATATAACAGTAACATAAATGACAACGTTATTGGAGCTACCTTGCTTTCGGTTTGCAGCAAGAACCGGGCAGCTGTCTGGTTTTTGCACTTAACTGTTGGCAAATTATGATGGAAAATATAGAAATATGAAAATATGCATGAAATATAAGAACTATCGATTTCTTTATATATTTTCGTAGTTTCTTTTGTATCTTATGTAATAATATTAATATATAACTCTATTTATAAGCACCTTCCTAATACGGTCTGGTTCATTTTCTCTCCTAAGTACATACGAGGCCGCCGCGCGCGCAAGCCCGCTGGTTGCTCGTTCGGTCGTGCAACATCGCTTTGTTTTATTGCAGATCTACGTGTTGTTATAAATAGATACACACTGTTGTAACGATTTGTATTAAATAATTTAGTATTATTTATATTTAAAATGGCAAGTGAACTTAGTTCAAGTGAAAGTGAACCGTTTCAACAATCGTCATCGGATTTCGTTCCCGATTCCGAATCAAGTGAGAGTGATGCAGATCAACCTGCTGTAAACAATCTTGATGCAACCAATGTTGCCAGTACGTATGGGCTGGTTGCAAAGAAAAATATAAAAAGAGAAGGAGTAATCCGAACATGTGGATGCGAAACCAAAGAAAATTAAAAAGAGTTAAGGGTGAAGAGTACACGAATGTTAAAGGAAACCCAGTGGAAAGGCGCCGTAAAGGAGTTCCGTGTCAGTGCCGGTTCAATTGCTTTGAAGGCATAAGCGAAGAAACACTTGATGAAATTTTTAAGTCTTTTTATGGAATTGGCGATAAAGAGCAACAAGATTTCTATTTAGGTAAAGTTATTCACATGTATATTGTGAAATGTCCATGTTAAAAAAAAATGAACTTCAAGAAAACTGACTATAATAATGCTGCCAAATTCAAATTCAAACACGTTTATTAATAATTATGGGTACAATTGTTGATAAAAGGGATTTTACAATTTCAGTCGGCTGCTCAGGCGAGGTAGCCTCTTCAGCCGGTTGATTACATAGTTTTTTGATTAAATACATTTCATTTTTTATAAGTTTATAACATGTTGTCTTATTGTCTAGGCAAAAAAAAAGAAAAAAAAAAAACATGTTAGTTTGGTGACGTTACTTAAGTTAGTAGTATTTCATTTTTCATTCCTATTCTAGTCATTGTGGGCGGAGCTGTGGGTGGGCGGCATGATGTTTCCTTGGGAGCATGTAGGCGGTTGGTCCCTCGGAGCATCTGTGGAACTGCGGATCCGGGATGGACGTCGTCGAAGCTGCTGCATCAGGCTTCTGCAATATAATGAAATATGTATGAGCATTTGATTATTATTATTGAGAATTGTTAGTAGGTAGTGTTTAGTGTTATATATTTTGTTAGTGTTACTTTTGTTAAATGAATGTGTGTTGCATGAGTGTTAATTATCGTAAAGCGAGTGGTGTGGATTGTATGAGTTCATCGACGTCCTCAGGAGGGTCGTCTAGGAGTTGGGTTAGGACGGCTGGGGGAATTTGAATTTAATTTTAGGTTTGCAGTACAGGCATCTATCTCTTGGAGGATTGTTGAATGGAGTGAGAAGGATTCCTCTCGTATCTTCGTTGTCACCGAACACTCGGCGATAAGTGAATTGTTTTTGGAGTGTTTTAAGTCTTTGTGTGATTGGTGTTATTTGTGCGTGGTCAATTGTGAGTGTACAAGGGTAATTGTAGTGTAATCTATGTATTTTGCGTAGAATTCGGCGTTCACTGGATGCGAGAGATTGTAGGTGTTGACGTTTAAGGATTGCATATAATGGAGCTCTGTAATCGACGATTGGACGAATATATGTTTTATAAGTGTGTTGGAGGGTATCGGGCTTACAACCACGTAGTCGACCCGTAGGGCTTAGTAGAGTTGAGCGTCCGCGTAACTTGTTAACGACATCGCGCACGTCGAGTTCAATTTATGTTCTGTCAATCGGACTGGTACACGACATCGTCTGAAAGACGCAGTCGCTCACCCTGTAGAAGGATGTTGACATTATCGGAGGATTGTAGCACGTTATGAGAATAATTGGGATGTCTGAAAAGTATTAATTGAGTCTTAGTGGGGTTGATGGTAATTCTCCATCGGTTAGCCCATTGTGTGAACGCATTGATTTGGTTCATAATTGAGAGAGGCCGTCGCGCTTTCACGGCTAGCTGCCCAGAAGGCAGTGTCGTCCGCGAAGAGCGTGACCGAAATATGGGGGGCAACTGGTCTAGGGGTATCGGAACAGTATATGAGGTAGAGCAAAGGGGCCAGGGACGAACCTTGCGGAACTCCTGCTAAGGGTACGAAAGATTGGGATAGACTCGACCCCACTCTCACCACCACCGATCGGTTAGATAGGTAGGTGTGTATTAGTTTGGTGAAGTGATCGGGGATTCTTAAGGAGCGAATTTTATGGATTAGCCCCGCGTGCCATACTCTATCAAAGGCTTGTTTGATATCCAGAAATATGGCGAGCGAGCATTGTTTAAGGTTAAGGGCTTTTGTGGTGTCGGTGAGTAGCTTGAGAAGAGGGTCTTGGGTGGATCTCGATGGCCTAAAACCAAATTGGTTTGGGGGTAGGAAGCTATTATTTTCGAGAAAGTCTCTTAGTCTGCGTGTTAGGATTTGTTCAAGACATTTGCCTAGAACGTTTAGTAGCGAAATGGGGCGGTAAGAAGAGGGTAGCGTAAGGTCAGATCGGGGTTTGGGTATCATTATGACCGTAGAAGATTTCCAAGCCGATGGAAAGTATCCTATGGAAAGGCATTTGTTGTAAATGGTGGCTAAGAGGTTGATGGCTGGGGGAGGGAGCTGTCGAAGGATGGCACGGTCAAGACCGTCCTGGCCGGGGGCATTATTTTTACCCCTCTTTAGGGTGGTCAGTATTAGGTCGGATTGAATGGGACTCAGGAGGGGATCGTTTTCTAGGAGGTGGTATTCAGGTTGTGGAGTGGTTTGGAGAATTTCCAGGTCATTTTCGAGTTATGCTTTTAATTCTACGTCGAAATGGGGTAAATCTGGGGACTGAAAGGTGTCTTGAAGGTGGCTATTGAAAAAATCGGCTTTTGCTTGGTCAGTAGCATAAAGGATACCGTGAGCATCCTGGAGATGCGATTTGGGGTGATTCCTATGGCGGGTTAGTCTGCGAAATGTGTTCCAGAATTTCTTGCCGTCACGGTAGTCTAGGGACGAGGTGACTCGCGCCCATTTTTCTTCGATGAAAATGTTTTTATCTCTACGAATCAGGGCATTAAGGCGGTTATACTCAGTTTTGAGGATTGGATCTCTATGTTTAAGGAATCTGCGGAAAATTTTTCTTTTTTCTTTTATTAGATTGATGATGTGTGGTGGAAGGGGTCTGCGGGATATGTCTATAGTTTTATTGGGGATAGAGACGTTAATGGCATCATTGATCACCGAAGAAAGGTCTGTGATAGCATTGTCTATGTCTAAGGGAGAGGTTAAGGTGGGGTTAGCGAGATGACCGGTAACGTGCCTGGAGAACACGCTCCAGTCCGCGTCTTTAAAGTTGCGTCGAGTTATGATATTAGGGGGCGGGGCCGGCATAGGACAGAGTTCAGTTTTAATTAAGAGCGGTAAATGATCGGAGGTTATGGTGGTGCCAATGTAACAATCGGCATCGAGGTATCTTTGAATCGGAGCGGAGCATATGATGTGGTCGATGATGGAAGCGCCACTATGGCTGAAGTATGTGGGAGTGGTGTTATGAGTGCGCCATAGCGGAAGTTGTAGGACTAGATTGGATAATTGTATTCCGTTGGCGTTGTCACTCGAATCACCGAATTGGGTATGGCGAGCATTAAGGTCGCCTAGCAGAATCGCATTAGGGAGATTGGAAATTAGTGTAAGGAGGTCGGCCGATAGCGTGTTGGCACCTGGAGGATTGTAATAACTAATAAATATGATGGGACGGTTAGGGAAGTGTACCGTGGCGGCAACGCATTCTAGGTGACTGAGATGTTGTGGTAATGTAAACGGGGTTGAAGCGAAATAATGCTGCCAATAAGTTTCCCGTTTTTATGATATCCTAGGTCACTCTGGGCAGTGGCGTAGCTAGCGTGGGTGGCACCCGGGGCGGATACCGTAGTGTCACCCCAAATTTTAAAGACAAAAAAAAAGTTCTACTTATATAGAACATTATTGTAAGTTTGTTGTATTTGTAAGCTTTTTTTTTCACGATCGGTGTCACCCCTAAATAAGTGAAACACGGGCGGACCCGCTCTGGCAAAGATTTCCGTAATTTTTTCTAGGGTCCTTGAAATATAGAAATTTTCTAAGCAAAAATCGGTGTTGTCATATTTCAAAAAACAAATGAGTTAGAAATGATGGTTTTGACATTTTTTCAGCCGGTTTAATACAGACGAGAAACATTCAAAGAAGGCGACCGAAAGGAGGTGGTGGAGTTCTAAGAAGCCAAACGTTTTCGTATAAAATAAAAAGAGGAGTATTTGAAAAAAAGTGTGTAAAACGGCATTCATGAACATTCACGCAATATCGAAAAGCAGGGTGGAGAGAATAGCGACTCATAAGGCTTCAAATATAGTAGGACCAAAAGATATGCGAGGGCGCCATGAAAATATACCCAATAAAATTCCAGATCATATTGTCAAGTCCATTGCGGAACATATTAATAGGTTTCCAAGAAGAAAAAGCCATTATAGCAGAAATGATAACATAAACAGACGATATCTTTCATCCGAACTGAATTTAAGGCTCATGCACAGATTGTATTTAAAAAAGTATGAGCCAAATCAACATAGTCTACTAGATACACCAGAGTTTAAGCCAGAAGTTTCCTACACATATTATCGACGTGTATTTGTGGAAAATTTTAATTTAAGCTCTGGCCACCCTAGAACAGATACTTGAAAAACTTGCGACATGCTTAACAACAAGATAAAATGTGCCAAAGATGATGAAACTCTAAACACACTGAAAGTGGAAAAAAAAAAGTGCACCTGACCGGGGCTGTTCTATAAAGATTTAAAAGAAAAGACTGCTTTAGCTAAGGAAGATCCCACAGTTGAAGTCATTTCATTTGATTTTGAACAAAACATGCCCCTGCCACATGTTCCTTCTGGTGACGTTTTTTACAAACGCCAGTTGTGGTTTTATCCATTTTGCACCCATAAGAGCAGCGTTTCAAAGAGTTACTTTTATGTTTTTGATGAAATAACGGGTCGGAAATCTCCAAATGAAGTGATAAATTGCTTACATGATTTTATTAATAATTACATTGATCCTGAGGTAACAACCCTTTACCTTTATAGTGACAACTGTGCCGCGCAGAACAAGACCTCCGTTCTTGTTCAGTTTTGGCAATCTCTTCTGCTACAAGGAAGATTCAAGAGAATAAGACATCGTTACCCAGAACCTGGGCATAGTTTTTTGCCCTGCGACAGGTCTTTTGCTCTTGTCGAAAAAGAAAAACGAAAGAAAGGCTTTATCTGCCAGAGGAATGGAGTCGCATGATTAAAAACACCAGTAAGAAATTTATTGTTAAAACTGTTACGCAAGATATGATTTTAAACTATAAAGAAGTTCTTGTGCCATTTTTTAAGAAAAGCAAATTAAATATTCTGGTGCAACCTATCGAAATATAAAGTTATAGAGTTCAGTGATGAACATAAGGAAACTGTTACGTACTCAGAGTCAGCGAATGGTTTAGTCACTGAAGATTTTGTTCTTCTAAAAAAATCTTGTATACCGATTTTTCCAGAAGTACAAAGTAAGGTTTATAATGCCCCATTGCCTTTAAAAAAGACAATATGTTGGCAATGCTGAAATGTGGTACTACGAACAACTTGTACCTGCAGACACAAAAATGCCAGACATCTGAAACAGAAGATGAAGATCAATAACCTTCTAAGAAGAATATTACCTGTTTTTTTTTTGTATTTTTATATTCCATTTCTTAGTTTGTTTTTTTTATAGTATAATAAGAACATTTTATTTAGTTTCTTTTCTTTTGTATCCAAATCATGCATAAATAAACGTAAAACAATTTTTTTTTGTATATTTTTGGCAAGAAACAGGCAGCTCCAATTTTTTTTATGTTCATTTATTAAAACATAGTATTGGCAATATTTACAAAAACTACGTGAAAACTTCTCTTTCTATATGCTTTTACCGCAGAAAAAAGAAAATCACAAAATTTGAATTTTTTAGGTTTTTTTCGATTTCCCATAAGTTTGGAAAAATGGAGCTGTCTGGTGATTGCAGCCACCCCTTCAATTATCACGCAAATAACGCTAAATTTTGATGTACTTTTTGTAATTTTATTGAGGTGGTCGTAAAATAATTTTTGTGCTGCTGAAATGTTATTAATAGATTGTGAAGCTACTCTATTTGTTGGTACTAATATTTTTACTAAAATTATCATTGCTAACCTATGCTAAAATAGTTGTTTGTTTGGATTTTGAGTGTTTTAAGGTCCTTAGAATTCTGATGCCGTTCGGATGAAACAGTAAACATACTGCAACAGATAGTATTGCGGCATAAAATCACGTCTTATCTAATTAACACTAATTTCATAATTTAAATTTCAATAGAAATAATTATTGTTTACTAACTCATATTAAAGAATGTGCCAATTAATGCACTCCTTAACCATCAAACCTTTAGTAAATCTGGTAGGTTTTACCTTATATGGGCAACGACGTCATACCAAATGTTGAGAAAGAATATACGTTATGGATTACAGCTTATATACCATCTGTCGCGTAACTTTTTCTTCTATCAGAGAGATCGAATGTATTATTCTGATTTTAGTTTTGATGTTGATGCTTTTCAAAACTAAACGTTAATAAACAAAATTATTATGTGCCATAATGCTTATAAAAATGATCAAATTTCTTTTACATATTTTTAAATACATTTCAATTCAATTATTGAACCCTGTGGGTGTTACGTTCTTATTTAAACGAAGGACGTAATCAATATACAACCACATAAATGTTAGTTGTTACGCTCATTTATGATGTCTGGTAACGACATACTACAGCGAGAGACATAATGATTCAACTTCAAGATACTTTTTTTTAAAAACAACCATGACGATTTTACTATTCAACTTAAAGTTACATTTAGTTTTTTTATGCTTATTGTAACATTACCTACGTACACTTATGATCTTCATATTATTGAATGTTATATTACATTAAAAAACAATATCGTCATGTCTATCAAACTATCGGTGGTGTTAATAAAGCTTCACATTGCAATAAGAAGTTTTATGTGACAATAATTAGTTTAGAGGAATGTTGCGGAACCAATCAAATTAGCGCACACAAACCTTGAAGTTTAGCAGTTTCTACCTAAATCGACCTATTTATGTCTACTTTAGAAGTCTACGTCATCTAGTTTAATTTACTTTAACTGGTACAATTCAACTTTTTTTTAGACTAATTTGGAGTACTATTAATTATTTTTAATTGTGGTATATTAAGTGAATGTGAAGTTTAGGGATTTTATGTTAAAATTGATAAACCTTGGACCCTTCTTGTATAATCCTTTATCAATATTTAGGGTAAGCGACAAAATTAACTAGGACTTTCTTTGTTTAATCTAGTTCAATATTCGTAGCCCTAAGGCTGTCTTCTAATTTGACAGTACTTCTATATAACTCGAATCGAACAAAACAAATGAAAGTGACTCTAAAACCAACTCCAAAATTAATTACACAAGAGTATACAGAAACATTTTTTAACTCTGAACATGGTCCATGTTCAGTTTTAAAACGACGGTGTCAACGCAATGCTAAAATTCGACCGTCATGGCAGTTTGATCTTTTCAAAATGAAACAAATGCATTGAGGCGTTTTGTAGAAAATGTCAAAAAAAATTGATATGAAATATACTCGACTCATGAAAGTATTCAAATAGTGCAGTGGTATCACGCTGGCAATAGTGCACGGATTGTGCGAGATTTCATCACAGACTTGCCTATTGTTTAGAACAGCTGGCGGCCATTTCGAATATTTGTTATAATTAATTAGTAATATTATTCATGTTTTCTTTATTGTTCAACATGCGGTTAACGAGAATTCATTCATTTTGAAATAAAATTTTACTCTAATCGTATAATTTAATTAAGCAAGAAATAACTTTTTAATTTTTTTTTTTACTAAAAGCTAATATTAGTTTACAAAAAAAATGTTCTATTTTGATCCTCTTCCGTTAGGTTTCTAAATTTATACAGTTTGAATCTAAACTCAATCTAAGTTTTTTAGACTGAAAATCGGGAAAAAATGTGAAATGGAAAATATTAATTCTTCTTCACCCTGACATAATACATTGCTTCATTTGAGCAGTAATAACGTGGCATCTCTTATTCTTTTGTGATGATTCGTCACGACGCATCATATACTATTAAATTTTTAAATTATTGAAAGAATCAAATTGCCATGACGGTCGAATTTTAGCATTGGATTGACTCTCTCGTTTTAAAACTGAACATGATCTATGTTCAGAGTTAAAAAAAATGTCTCTGTATTAGGAAAGGAGTCCAGACAGAGTCGCAAAAAATATTAGTGAACTATCGGACAGCGTAGTAAGGATAGGGTGCAACACTGCCTACTATCGGTTTTAAAAAGCAAGATCTTCCTTGTAGATATATAATAACACTCAGAAAAAATATATTTTTTAGACGCTTAACTTTGTAAATTAAAAATTAAATTATCATACAAAATGTAGTTTTGCGGCCCATGTTTTACATACGATCGGTTTCAGTGCTCGTAGCTTCCTTATTTTTGTCTTAAAATGTGCGAAATTTTAACCAGTGACATATCAAAGTAATATAAAGGTAACTGCAATTTCAAATTTTGAAAAAATATTTAAATTTTGAAAAAAAATGACGTGTTCTCGATACGTGCAAACTTCGCTCTAAATGCAAATATTTTCGTTTTAAGTGGACCGACATGTAGGTTTTAATTGTTCTTTAACGTTCCGTATTAAAGTACACGCATTTATTATGTAGATTAATCCCAATTAATAAATAATTAAATTCTCAGACGAGAGAGAGAACGGGCTACGTTGGACGAGCTTCCGATCGACGACTCAATACGAATGCCGTCGCATGCGCGATGCACGAAATCGAGCTTCACACTGCTAAAATAAACGTTCATTAAAGAATGATATTATTTTATCGGCCGATTTATTAAGAATATTAATCAAAACATCTGGTATGAGCACAAGGATTTTTTTATTTATATTATACAATTTAAGGTACATATTAAATGAGGACAGCAGAAACAATAAATAGTAAACTACAAAAATCAACAAATAATTGTGTGGAATGTGAAATTGGAAAATACCGTAACAATAATAACTATTTAATGCACTTTCTGTTATATTACAGCTAATTATAATGTTCCTAGGAAATAACGTGAAATTGTTACGAATTACTTATTAGTTACTTTTACGTTGAAGGAAAGTTTCCTACCGTAAAACAAGTGCACACCAGATTAAATAACGAAGTTGAAAAATTCCCACGTATAAGCGCAAGTACCCTACGCAGATGGTTAACAAGTCTAAAGTTTACTTACAAAAAATTTAATAACAAACCTATTTTAATGTAATGCCCTTCAGTTGCGGCATAAAGAGCCGAATTTTTGAGACGAATAAAGCATTTTCGTGATTACGGTTGGGAGATTTTTTACACGGATGAAACATGGTGTGGAGCAAATCATACCAAGACCAAAGGATGGCAGGTGGATGTGTCAACGGAGGAAAGACATGATAATTTTGATTGTTATCCTGGAGTTTTGCAGGTACACTTAGCAAATGTATGTTTATCATATATACGCCTTCATCACATAAAAACCTTCTAAAAATACGCCATTTCTTTTAGTATGCATATAACTTATATTCTTGTTTTAAATATTTATAGGAAGTAAACGGATTTCGAGGACCAAGCGGTTCTGGAAAACGCGTAATTATTCTTCATATTGGAAGTTGTCGAGGATTTGTTGATGGAATGCTGAAGTGTTTCATTGGACAATAGGGCAGTAATGATTATAAATTAATGCTAGATCAAAATTTTAGAAATTCTACTACTCCCTGGCGAAAGGCAGACATCATTTCCTGGATGGAGAAACAAAAGATACCCTTACCAGAAGGAACAACTAATTTCAACCATTTGACAAGAGCGGAATTATTAATCAGGGCAAAACCCTATCATCACAAGAAAGTGTATTTCCTTGAAACAATAGCAAAAGAAATGCGTGGTGATGATGTTAAATTCTTGTGGTTACCAGTTGCCCACTGTGAGTTCAACACAATTGGACTTATTTGGGCGTTAAAAATGAAGTGGCAAAGCAAAATAATACACATAAAATGAAAGACGTGTTAACGTTATGTACTGAAGCAATGTGGGATAACTGCGTGGAACATGTAAAAGAACGTCATTTTTTTTTTCAAAATTTAAATATTTTTCCAAAATTTGAAATTGCAGTTACCTTTATATTACTTTGGTATGTCACTGGTTAAAATTTCGCGCATTATAAGACAAAAATAAGGAAGCTACGAGCACTGAAACCGATCGTATGTAAAACGCGGGCCGCAAAACTATATTTTATGTGATAATTTAATTTTTAATTTACAAAGTTAAGCGTCTAAAAAGTTTATATTTTCTGAGTGTTATTATATGTCTACAGGGAAGATCTCTGCCAAGTTTCACATGATTTGGGCTTACAATAAAAAAGTTATAAGCTTTCAAACTGCCCTATCCTGCTTTTGGAAACCGATAGTAGGTGTCTTGGCACTGGTAGAAGCATACACTATTGCTGCGCTGTCCACGAAATATAAAATTCATACTACAGATTTTTAAAATGTGCCTTATTGGATACTTAAGAAAATATATATGGTACGTTCCTGGTATGACCCACTGGACAAAATAAAAAAAGTTTTTTTCTTCATATTTATTTTGTATTTCGAATAGTATAACATACAATGAAAGAAAATCTATTTGTAATTTGCATACATGAATAATCGGCCGGCAACTGTCGTAGTGCCAGAACAGCCAACATTATTCCAGTGCAGGCAAAAATCACAGCAAATTGTGGGATCATTATCAGTAACATCACATCTGCAGTAATAACACGTACACTTTCCAATTATTCTTATATAGTTTTTAAAACCCTTAAAGGATTTCCAGACATCCGCTGAAAAGAATTTCCTCAAAATAGTTGTATGAACTCTAAATTCTTTGGTTGGTTTCTTAGAAAAAGATACTAATTTATTTGTTTTTTTTTCTTTCTGCGTTTTGGAATTCCAATCACAGTTATATCACTTGCTACTGGTCGTCCCCTTCTTTTACACATTGGTACCTTGATACTCAAATTCGTGACTTATTTCATTATTAGATCGATTATTGTTACTGGCGTCAGACTTTTCTTCGTTGTTCTTTTTTTCAATTACATTTGCTTCTTGAACATCTGAAACACTATGAAAAAGACTTTAATTTTCTTGTTCAATTGCAGCTCAACGTCACATTCATTAATCATAGTTAGTCCTACGTTATTTTCAACCCGTATTTCTGTGCCAGCTTCTGGAAAATTTTGCGACGAATCGGTATAAATAGTTTGTACATTTTGAGTATTTATTGCATTTTCCATTGATTATTATTGCATCAATAATGGTATTCATATTATGATATTTGCCTCCACACAGGTCATAAACTAAGTCATTAATTTTGCTTTTATGAAAGTTATTCTATATGTTTCTTGTGAGGACTTGGGTTTTTTTCTGGATTCTGTAGTCAGTCTGTCAATAAATTGTTGATGTTTGATGAAACAAGTGCTTCGACATCTTTTTGGTGAAAAAACCGAAAATTATCCATGAAATAATTCATCTTCCATCTCTCAATTATAAGAGCAGCATCAAAAAGACTTTGACTAATGTGTTATCTCATTGCAAATATGTGCTTGTATGGCAATCCCATCGCGTTATCAAAGTTATGTACAAGAATCAGGTGTAGTTTGTAGTTCATAGGTTTTGTATTGCACATTTTTAAGTGTACATTTTCAGCAACAGAAAGTGACAAATTTTGGAACGAAAACTGGCAAAAGCATATGGTGTTAATAGCTTGAGCTATTCATCTTCAAAATCATTAATATTCCAGCATCTTTTATTCAAGTGATTAGCTATTCTGACATTGTTTCTTTTTCCAAAGAATCTCTAGTGGTTACCAATTTATTTATGAACTCATCCAAAGAACCATGCTTATCTATCACAGCTTTCACCTTTGAATTAATTCCAGGAATGAAAAGAAAGCCATAAATCCAGGAGTTTTTTGAAATGTTTATTAGAAACGCTCAAAACTCATATTCCGTGGGCGTTTCGACATGTGTGGACGAGATGCTAGTTGGGTTTCGCGGGAAATATTCTTTTAAGATGTACTTTCCCAACAATTATTGTGCTTTACAGATGCTCGCACAAGTTATCTATATAATTCACATCTATATGTAGGAAAAAATTCAGATACTTTCGGATTAAATGACAATGAAAAAACTAAGCAAACCTTTTCAAGCTGTTATTCATCTTGTGAAAACTCTATATGGTTCAAACAGGAATGTTACCGACAATAACTAATTTTCTTCCATAGATTAAATTAAATTAACATATGTGGGTACTTTAAAAAAAATATATAAAAGGGAAATACCACCCGAGTTTCTTACTCGAAGATCAAGACCAATTAACGAGGTGCTGTACGGTTTTATCTTTTTATTTCACATTTAATACACACTTTGCAATATATGTATTTTATAATAATATAACATAAAATAAAGTAAAATACAAATATTGAAAAAGATACGTATTACATACATGTACAAAAGTTTACACATACAGATAGTCTGTCATTCTATCTTTCTCGCTCGCGCTCTCTCTGTCTATGTCTCTGAGAGACTATATACTGGCCCACCCTGTATATATATATATATATATATATATATATATATATATATATATATATATATATATATGTGTGTACAGGGTGGTCCAGTATATAATAGCAGGACTTTAACAAAGGATACCATAATAAATAAATAGTTACATTAGTTATTTATCGGTTTATGAGTTGTATTTACTGGTTTTATTAAAAGTTATTTAGTTAGAATTTGTATGCACTCCTAAATGTTATTCGTACTAGTTAATGACATTACCTGACAAAACCGGAAATATCTCGGAAACGGTGCGCCGTACGTGTACTATGGAACCATACTTTTTTGTTCCAAAAAGCATAATCAATCGGAAGACGTTATTGGATTTACAATAAAGTCAGTGGCGTAGGAGATTTTTTTTTAAAAGGGGCGATGGTACACCCATATCTTCGCCACTGATTTTCGTATTTTATCGTCATAAGCCCTAAATAATGAGGGGCAATTAGTTCACGCTGTGTACAGTATTTAAAATTATTCAAAGCTGCCGTTTTAGAAATATTCAAAATATTCTATTTATTTTACAAAATTTCAACACTCTGTATCTCAAAAACGAATCTCTCCAGCATACGTGTTTATATGAAAAACTGACATTATTTTTACGTTAACTATCCTTTGGTAAAGTCCTGCCGTTATAAACTGGACCACCCTGTATATATATTTTGATTTCCGCTCCTTTCTTTCCTTTCTCCATTATTTCCCGAATCACATTAATTATATTTTTTCATAAAATATATATTTAATAAATTATTTACACTGAAACAGCTCAAAACTTCTATGAAAAAAAAGATTATTTTTTAATGACTAAGTCTTTACTCAATTTTTTTTGTGTAACACATTAATTATTGATCGGTTTGCTTTCAGTCATTAGAATTTCCTTTATAACTTTCCGACTACTATTCAAATCTCCTGCGGGAACTATTGGAGCCCTTCAACATATTTTCATCGAAAATTTACGAGGATATAGAAGAGACTCTGGTCGATTTTCAAGCGTTCTGATTATTCTAAAACAATTCAACTACAGTTCTGAGCAAACATAATGCCTCTCCAAAGAGTTCCGGTGATAAGATTAACTCGATAATTATTTAAACATTTAGTAAAATATAGCCCATTTTTCGGATGAATTAATTTTTAAAAAAATTATATAATTAATTTTAGCTTCCAAGCTGTTTGGAAAGGCATTGGAACTCTTCAACATAATATTTTTCGTCGATACTTCAGAACTTTCGAATACTATCCAATTCTGCTTCGAGAACTATTAGAACTCTTTAAAATATTTCTTAACATTTTTTTTAAGTAAAAGGGCTGTAACTTTTTCATTTTTGATTATAATTTTTTTTTAAATTAGCGAGAACTCTTAGGAATTGGATTTAATTTTCAAACTTTGCAAAATATAGTAATTTTGCTAGTCAGATCTACTAGATCTCGATTTTCGATGTGAAGTTAGCATCCCATTTTGAAAATAAAATTTGGAACCGTTAATGTGTGGAACTCTTTTTATTTTTTATAAAATACTTCTAAACTCTTTTAAGGAAGCCTAGAATTCTAATCAGAACTATTGGAACTCTTTGTCGAGGTGATAATTTTACACGCGTCAGCTAATGCGCTTGGCATTCTAAGATTCCATACAGTTTTGTTTTTGTTTTCCAACGATGAAAGATCTTTTACAGTTCAAAAAGTAACTGCGAAGCCAATTTTAATGAAACACCAACTAAAGTGTTCAAATAAATTGTTATTAATGTGTTTTGATGTACTCAAATAAATGTATTGTGTTTTATTTTTATTTACGGAACGGTCGCGGAAAAACTAGTTTACCTACTCTCATGTAACGGTTATTAATGCTCTAGCAGAAGTTGCATTAAATACTCCTCTTTTAAGCTAGCAAGACCAAATGAGCAGAATCAAACGAAACCTATCAGATTATTTAGTGCTTATTTTGTACTAATTTGTACCAGTAATAAAAATGTTGTACCCCATGCCGTTTTTAAAGAACCCGTGGCGCTGCCACATTAAGACAGGCTAGCAGGACCACAATAAAAAAAACGATAAAAAGAAAATTAAGATCAGCAATAGAAATAATTGAATTTGTACTAATTTGTACCATACAAATAAATTAAATATTTTCATTTATTTACTCAAGAGTAAACTACTCTTTCTTATCAGCAGAATTATTTGCTACTTGTACATGCGACGCGGCAAGTTTAGATTTTGTACCCGCACCGTTCCTTCGAAAACTACACTCGACCCCTATTAGGCTCAAGAGTAAAATACTCTTTTTATTGAAATCTGAATATTTACATTTCGAGGGTATATATTATTTCGCGTCGTGTATGTATATAAGGATTCTGCCGATAAAAAGAAGTACTTTACTCTTGAGCCTAATAGGGGTCGGGGATAGTTTCCGAAGGAACGACAGAGGTACAAAATCTGAAATTTTATATACATACATACATACATATATACACACACATACATTTATACACAGAAAAAAACCGGTAATGCATTAAAAAAAATCAAAGCTTACTGTGATATTCATAATAATATAAAAATTGTGATTTTTCATTAATGTTAAGCACTTTTTTATTTATAAAGGTAACGATTTGAAATTTGGTGTATGCGTACTGTCGTTGACTGAAAAATGATTTTACTCAATGGTACTGTTCAATAGTCTTTATATCATTTTATAAAAACATTGTTCTAGGCCTGCTAGATATTAAGAAACAATTGCCAACTTTCTTTTTTGTTAGGGGCGCCACATTTGTTTTGTACAATGTTTAAAAGTAGAAAAAAATTGCAATCCAATGGTATAATATTCAATAAGGTTTATACTTAATTTCAATGAAATATTGACAATTTTGTATTTATCGAAGAGTGCTTTGAAAAACAAATTCTGATGCACCAAATAATACGTCTTATACATATTAGGTTAATAAGACAGTAGTGAAACCTGATTCAATACGTTAAGATTTAAGATGGTTCGGTACAGTGAATCTGAAAAACTAGATGTACAACATTTACATTAAAAACTATCGTAACTCTAAAGTCGCTGCGCTTGTTTACCAAAATACGTATTCGGAACGACAACATCCGTCTAGATTTGTGTTCTCAGGAATTTCAAAAGGTAAATAAATATGTTCGTCATAATGATGTTAACGATGTAAACGTTTTGACACAAGTTGTTCATTTAAATCCTGAAACATCAACCCGTCGTATTGTGAATGAATGTAACATTACCGATCGCGCAGTGCGCAGTATTCTTAAAAAGCATAATTATCATGATTATAAGTTTACTAAAGTACAAATGCTTTATAATGGAGATACGAACAGAAGACTTGAATACTCTCAATGGATAAACAATAGAATGACTGAAGATTCGATTATTTTTAAGAAAATATTGTGGAGCGATGAATGTACCTTGACTAATTCAGGTTTATTCAATTCCCGCAATAAACATTATTATGCAACCGAAAATCCGCGCTTGATGTACCAAATAAGGCATCAAAAAAGGTTTTCAATTAATATTTGGCGTGGCCTATTAAATGATAAAATTCTTGGACCTTACATTATAAATGGAAATTTAAATTCTAATTTATAATCTTATTTCTTTCAAACGCATTTGGAAGATATGATAGACGATTTACCTCTAAATTACATAGAAACTATGCCCATAACGCAAGAATAGTCCAAGAATATTTAAATACCAGATTTCCCAATAGTTAGATTGGCACTTACGGTCCTATACGATGGCCCGCTAGATGACCTTGTTTAAATCCACTGGATTATTTCATATGGGGGTATGTCAAATCGAGTATTTACAACGAACCATTGTTCACTCAAGAGCAACTTATTAAGAGAACATTAAACTGTTTTAATCATATTGATGGTGATATGATTGCTCGTGCGACTGCAGATGTACCACGCTTTATGTTTAGGACATAATGGAGCTCAATTTGAACATTTATAAATATTTACATTTGTTTGTTATTTTCAATAATACATAATTTGTTGCTACTGTATCAGTTACTTATTACAAATTTAACAGTTCATGATTAAAATAATTTTACAATCGTATACACAGTTTGTTTTTCAAAGCACTCATCGATAAATACAAAATTGCCAATATTTCATTGAAATTAAGTATAAACCTTATTGAATATTATACCATTGGATTGCAATTTTTTTCTACTTTTAAACATTATATAAAACAAATATGGCGTCCATAACAAAAAAGAAAGTTGGCAATTGTTTCTTAATATCTAGTAGGCCTAGAACAATGTTTTTTATAAAATTATATAAAGACTATCGAACAGTACGCATACACCAAATTTCAAATCGTTACCTTTATAAATAAAAAAGTTATTAACATTAATGAAAATCACAATTTTTATATTATTATGAATATCTCAGTAAGCTTTGATTTTTGTTTAAATGTATTACCGGTTTTTTTGTATGTATAAATGTAAGAAACTTTTTCCCATTTAACGATTCGTAATGTATAAGTTTCTAAGGTCCCAATGGTGCATTCAAATTTTTCCCATATATATATATATATATATATAGTCCATATATGATATATATATATATATATCCATATATATATATATATATATATATACTAATATACAGGGTGTCCACGACGAACGACATCGATCGATTAAGGAAAAGTATAAATAGGAAAAATCTGAATATTTGGCTACTTACTAAGTTGATGGGGGACATCCATCTAAAATATTCTCAAGATTACAACATTTCTGGTTATATCAGAAGTGGATATTAGCTTGCTTATTTTAAATGGGACACCCTGTATATTGTATTTTTGGATTCTACGTCCAACTCTAGGCATACTTTATGTTTAATGTCATATACCTAACTCTAACCGTTTTTTAGATGTTCTAAGTTTTCAATAAAAAATGACAGCCCAACAAAGTTGCCTGTACTGTCCAAACGGCAAATTATGTTGCAGTGAAACTCTGAACAACTGTAAGCAAACGACTGTTTTAGTTCACTAACAACGCGCAATGACTTTTGTATTAAGGTGATTGACAACTAATGAATTTGATCAAAAATATGCAAAAGTTCAATTTTTATAAATATGGAACCCATACATTTGCATCGGATTTGGGTTTAGCACGGCAAATAAGTATACCTAAATCTAACCTTTTCATTTTATTGAGAAAAAGCGTTACTTGTCCATTTTCAGTTGCGTATCAACTTTATTTTTAACTTGCTGAGTAATGCTGCTCGTTATCCAGGAAAAAGAAGCCATCACTGAAAGCCGTAAGCAAATTGTTCAAAATTTTAAAAAGCCCTCAAATAAAAAGAAATTGTTTAAATGGAAACCTATTCTTAACAATGAAAATGTCGTTTACACATGTGAACTTAATAACCTAAAATTAACCCTTTTATTTTAATTGAAAAAACGTTTTCACTTCCATTTCAGTTCGTTATTAATTTTTAAAATTGTTAAATTAGAAACAATTTGTCAAATTTGAAATTCATACATTGTTATTCTATGAAAAAGAACCATATAAATGCTTATGTTAATTTTCAAATTGACAAAATCTCATCCTTAACAATCTTAACAAACATTACTACCGACGAAGATAACTTGTTAAAGAAACCTATTTTAACAATAAAATGTTTTAAATGTGAACATTTTCATATTAATAAAAACTAGTTATTAAAAAAAAAATCATTTCATTAAATGTTCGAAATTGCACCCTTGAATTCGTGACACTTTTCGCACCTTCGGATCAGTTGCTCGTGGGTTACCGCTCTTATTGAATTTGGACTCAAAGAGCGAAACGCGTTTTGTACTCTCTTCATACATTTTTCCTTCGTTGTTAAAGGAGTGTTGTATACTTCACCCTTAATGGCACCCCATACAAAAAATCTAAAACCGATATGTCTGGTAAACACGATGGCAATTGAAAAGGTCCGTTAGTAGCTACCCAATGGTCCTCAAATGTATGCTGTAGGAGAGTATTGACAATGTGCCATTGTGAGGCGGTGCACCATCATGTTGGTATAGCACTTGAGTTCTGTCGGCCATAGGTAAATTATCCAGATACTCAGTTTCCAAATCTTGTAGTATTGCTAAATATCGTTCACCTGTATGAACATAGGACATATTCATTTCTGAACATTTACATTTTGATAGAACTTACCGTTCAAATTTTCGTCATAGAAACGTATCATAACAATTTGATCATTTCTTACTGCGCAATAAACATTAAAACACCAGTTTTTGGAAGTTTCGTTCCCTAAGAGCATGAGGGTTTGCGTCACTCCAATAGGGCGAGTTATGTCGATTAAGGATGCCGTTTTTAGTGAATTTCGCTTCGTCGTTCCAAATTATGTTATTCAAAAATCGTCTGTTTCCGTAGTGATTAGTAAGTATAAATTCACTAAAAAGTACTCTTCTCGGAAAATCATCTTTTAAATGTTGCACTAGGGTAAATGCGAAAGGATGAACTGTACTTTTTCAGTATTCTATTAATGGAACTTTTTGATACTCCTGAGTTATGAAACCTGACTTATTAACATCATTGAATTTGTAACATAGTAACTCAAAATTGCAATTTTCAGCGTTAAAAATAGATTCAGCTTTAACAATTTTTATTTTAACGGGACCGGTATTTTAAAAATTTTTAACAATTTGCTTCACGCCTTCGAACACTACCCCCGACCCCTATTAGACTCAAGAGTAAAGTACTTCTTTTTATCGGCAGAATTCTTGTATACATACACAACGCGAAATAATATATACCGTCAAAATGTAAATATTCAGATTTCAATAAAAGAGTAGTTTACTCTTGAAGGAACGGCAGGGGTACAAAATCTAAAACTTTATATTTTGTAGGTACATATTATGCCGCGTCACATGTGCAAGTAGCTATTGATTCTGCTGATAGGAAAGAGTAGTTTACTCTTGAGCCTAACATGGGTCGAGGGTAGTTTTCGAAGGAACGGCGGGTTTACAAAATCTAAAACTTCATATTTTGGCGGTACATATTGTGCCGCGTCGCATATGCAAGTAGCGATTGATTCTGCTGATAGGAAAGAGTAATTTACTCTTGAGCCTAATAGGGGTCGAGGGTAGTATTCGAAGGAACGGTGGGGGTACAAAATCTCAAACTTCATATTTTGTCGGTACATATTATGTCGTGTCGCATGTGCAAGTTAGCGATTGATTCTGCTGATATGAAAGAGCATAACATGTCTGAAATCAATTGGGGGTTGTTTTTCACCGAATAAATGAAAATATTTAATCTAAATTTTATGGTACAAATTCAATTCTTTCTATTGCTGATCTTAATTTTCTTTTTATCTTTTTTTTTTATTGTGGTCCTGATAGCTTGTCTTAATGTGGCAGCACCACGGGTTTTTTAAAAACGGCATGGGGTACAAAATTTTTATTAATGGTACAAATTAGGACAAAATAAGTACTAAATAATATGATAGGTTTCGTTTGATTTTGCTCATTTGGTCTTGCTAGCTTAAAGAGGTATAAAATACTTACATTATGACAACATTGAATTGTAAGGGTTTATAAAATATTGCTACAATCTTTCGTATGTTCCAATCCACAATATATTTTCTAATACTAATAATAGAATGTATTAATGCAAAGTGCACAATAAAAACATTGTTGACATTAAGTGGCCATGAATTTGGATACATGTATGCTCACTGCCCTGATATGTTTGCGTTCAATACCAATGCCAGTACACTATTACACATTAGAAACTTAATATTGCTTTACATTAGAAATATAGCAAATGTAAAGTATTACTAAATGTGTAATAACAAACATTAATCAAATATCTATCTGTTAATTTTTTTAAAGAACTGGCGCATGGTAAATAAAAATTATACAAAAATCAGTAACGGAAATCAGGAAACGCTACAACATAATTATCACTGTAAAAAAGTTAACTGCGGAAATGATAATAAAATGAGTAGGAATATGAGGGATAACATGAATTGTCTAGACAGTCATAACTAAAAAATAGCAGAATAATTGCGACACGGGTGTGTTTTAAGCAACTTATACAGAAAATAAAATCCTGATGGACACTCATACTAGCGATTTTTCACAGGATGTTTTCCACAATTTTGATTGTAATGAGGTTAGTTTAATTTAAATTTTATTTTGAATTAATTGGTAATCTGTAACATACGAATAACGTCATCTATTTCCAACAGAATTAAGAGATATAATGCATTGTCTATTTTTATTTTGGGTCAGGAAATATTTTTTTTTCACATCTTCGCTCATAACAAAGATTGTGAACAAATGAATATTATTATTGCTGTAATAATCAAACTACGGAATCTGATTTTGAACGTACAACCACGTTGCTATGTAGATGAGCAAACTTTTTGAGGAAACATCGTAAAGATGCTACTTAGCCAGTACGTCTGTGAACTACCTATATCTGTCTCAGGGTCTGTCTCCTTTTTCTCAAAACATTTGGACATTTTCTTGGAATTGCTGCATTAACAATTCTGAGAAATATCGAATGTTAACTTTGTATAAAACCCGAAATCTGTGTCAAAACTCATCTACTGTCTAAGGGGTGGTCGAGGGGTACTTATGAGGAATGATGAAAAGGTATACAATAAGATAATATGAGTAAAAGTATGATACAATTCGGTTTGGAAAATTAATCAGCGACAAAAAAAAATTACTAGTAGGAGATGGACTTGTTTGAAGACGATTATTTGATTGTTAATTTAACTGTATAATTTTTCATTATACCGGGCATTCTATAATTGCTGTGCGATATTTAAACATATCTACAATTTAGGATTTTGGGTCAGATATTTTTTAACTATAGCTAAAGAAAAACGCGCTTCAGAGGGCCACGTGCAGTTTTGCAACATATCTAGATGAAAATATATAGATGTGTTTGTACCTAATATCATATCTAGAAACGCTATGCAGTGTTCGATCAATCTAGATGCTTATAATGTGTCCAGAAACGAAGCGAAGGAATAAATCAACATATTTGGCAGATTCCAGTGGCGTTGCATTGTTTTATGATAAAAAAATCTGATGTGTGCAATACATGACCTCACACTACATTATAATTGATTATTTAAATAAGCACAAGTAAAATTAAAAGAATTTGATGTGTTTTATAACTAGTGTACTGTGTTTTTTTTTTGCTACTAAAAATGTTGTAGTTTTTTCATATCAAAAAATTTGTTTTTCCAAAAATCGTCTCAAATGGTCAGAAATAGCTCAAAACGTGTAAAAACGCAAAATAATTTTCTAAAAATCATCTTACCAAATGGTCAGAAATGGCTCAAAACGTGTAAAATGCAAAAAAGAATCGAAAATTTTTGACCAAAAGGCCAACATTTTTTTTCAAATGGCCAGAAATGCCTTAACACCTCTAATAAGTTAAGATTAAAAAACCTCGTACATTATGCGTCTTGAACCCGAGCCGCCGTGACCTCAACCAAACGCGCTGCCACTGCGCTACCGGAGGAGTTCACGGACAAACGAAAAACTTGGTAGATATTCAATTCTAGGATGATTCACTTAGTTGTCTACGTAAAGACGTGCCGCTTTGCTACGAATAGCCGTTCGTATTCATACACTCTATAATAGTCGAAATCTGGAATTCCCCCATTTTGCTCAAAAGTTCATCATTCCGTCTACTCATGGATCCAAAACTGGGTACCAAATTTCATGACGATCGGATTATCCTTGTGGACGCTATCGCGCTGGAACACATACAGACAGACAGACATACATTTTGAAATTTTCATGTTTGAACCTATTTTTTCCAACTTACGGTAAAGCAATTTTTAAGTATGGTAGCTCATTTTAAAGGAAATTTAATCCTTTTAATAACACGCTGGGATCTGTTTTGCGATAATTCACAAAAGCTAAAGTGCTGCACACGAAATTTCGCCGACCGATTACAATGCCTCCCAATACTTTCGTATTGTGAGGTAATATATAACTGAAGTAATATTGATTAGATACGTCACAATGAAATGAATTAACACTAATTAAACGTTGGGAAGGAACGGGGATATTATTTATTCGTAATATAATTTTTGTTTTCAGATTAAAAGAATTTCGTGGTTGATTAGGTAATTATTGATTGTTGGATTGTCAACTCCGTATATATCACAAATTGCTAATACCATTATCGATCACATTTTTAATAATTTTGAACTAATTAATTACTGATAATTGAACTAGAAAGTATGTTTATAGTTAAGTTTTCAGTAAAACATTGCAATCGTCATTTGTTTGTCTGCAAAACCCACGATTTACACGCCTATGATCTTTACTTTAGAACTCAACAACAGGTACGTCTCATTGTTAAAGAATTAGCAGCTATTGATAAATAACTTACGTTGTAACGCTATAATATGGAAGCGGTATATCCTAAAACTAGTTTAAGAAATCTATTAAGTACTTAATACAAAATCGATCAGATGTAAAATAAATGAACTATTTTAATTTATTCCTTCGCTTCGTTTCTGGACAGACTTTAGATAATTTTTAATTTCCCAGTTCTTTAAAAGTATCATTTCGGCCATAATTGGGGCACAACCAAAAACATGTTTTGTTTTACTTCACATTCATAATTTTATTGTAAAGTTTATGCAAATATACATACAATAGTTTCATCTTAGATAAACTGTTACGCCATTGGTTCTTATAGATCATACATACTAGACATTTTCTAACTTACAATTTTTTATTTTATTGGGATCAATAATTATTTAATTTATGCACATTTATTTGCGTATTTTTACATCGACGTTAATTTAATTACTTATAAATATGTAAATTCTGTCTTAACATCCATTCGAATTCATTTCCGAAACGCGTTCTTAGAATTTTTACGTTTAATATAATTCAACAACTCAAATTAAATGGGATATAACCTAATGCATTGTTAACTGAATAAAGAATTTGTATACATTCCTTTTTCAACGAGCTTGACTCGGAAGTAAATACCATTTTATGTCGCATTTTCTGTACCAGTGCTTAGCTTCGGGTTACACTCACGATTATTTGCTGCAAATGTTTATTCTATCATCCCCAGACTACTGATATACATCTTTAAGTATACGTTCCTATATTTATATGTATACATTACCTGCGGTATTTGGTATGTAAAATCTAAAGTTTACACACTTTTTTGTTATAGAATAAATCAATTATTTGGATTGACTTAAAATTTAATTCCCTATTTTTTACTGTTTATTGAACAATTGAATTATTATGTACTGGATACTTAATCTCTTATTTCGATTTGCCTGTCTGTATATGTGCTAATTAAAATTTTCTGTTCCTACTCCACTATCTTCTTACTCCCTTTTTGAATTTATAGAATCTTATTTTAGAAAATTCCCGGCGCCTACTATTGCTACTAAGAAGGATTATGCTTACCAATATTTACTCTAGTCTAGTGCAAACAATGTTCTAACCACGCATCCAAAGTGCTCTAATTACTTTCACTAACTACTGGGTTATAGTTGCTGGGTTAAAACATCTCAGTAACAATTGTTCTGTGTGGATATAAGCGACACAAAAAAAAATTGGCCTCGTTAGTTTATTTGGAGTTAGTTAGTTTATTTGGAGGAATGATGGAATCATTTGAATTAAGCGCCAAACGATATACGAAGCTTAAGGTATCAGCAGATTGGCTTTTTGTCGTAGCCGTTGTCTTAAGATTATATAAAACAGTACAAGATATAAAATCCGGTGGTGAATGGTTATCTGAACTTTTCGATAACCACCCATAGAATGGTGTCCACGCGAGCACTTAAATTAAAAATAGTAAAAATACTTAGTAAAAAAAATAGACTTCGGAAACACTTCCGCTTTCAAAAAGAAATCAGTTTTTACTGCTAACACACAACTGCCTCAAGGAAGAGGTTGGGGACCCACCTGGAATTAGAAGACCGTTGAACCGCAGGATAAGAAGAGGCTAAAACAGAACGCATCAAATGACCACATACAGGACAAGGATACTGAAATACTGACACACCGCAGAAGACCACATCCAGGACACCGCTACCGCTACAGTAAGGAAGATCGAAGTCGGGACAACAGGTGTCACTTAATAAAAAAATTTGTATTAGTTTTTTGTATTTGCTTTATTTTAACATTTGTTTTTTCCGTTTCTATTGTGCCTCTGATTTCCAACCCATTTTTCCTCGGGGTGTGAGGCTATACCTTGACGGAGACACACTCTTTCGCTAACAAATATTTCCACCCTACCGTTTCCAACCTCTTAATACCCTATCCTGATTGTTAAGAACCTTTGACTCAAATTAATTGTATGCCGAAGACATTTAAGTTAACCTAATTTTTTATACATCCAAATTTTCAAAACTCGAATATACAAAGAGTTGTTTTGAAGTAAATAACATTAATCAATTTTGATTAGCACGGGCGTGGATTTTAATTTTTATTTATACGCCGTTTGGCCCCCCAGTGTGGTTAGTAGGTTGTGAAGAATTAAAAAATTGAGCAAAATGGATAAATCGTCCAGTGTCTTAGTTATAAAGAATCCGAGTCCCAAGGTTAACTACTCTTCGCCAGTCCCCCACTACGCCGCCATTACGTTTCAGGTCTCAGCTGGGGTTGGTTGTGTGGTTGTACTGCTTTGTTGTCACCATGTTGATCAATAATCCGCTGATTGTTAAGTGCGCTCTGTTATTCGGTTATTAAAGGCAAAAAAAGTTCGACCTGCTGACATTCATCGGCAGTTTGTTGAAGTTTATGATAAAGGTGTAAGCAATAACGGAAACGTGCGCAAATGGTGTAGGCTTTTTAATGAAGGAAGGACAAATGTTCAGGATTAACGATCTGGGCGGCCTACTGTCAAGAATGAAGAATTGACATAAAAAGTTGATAAGGAAATTTGCATAAATAGGCGCTTCATTATTGACGAATTTTATTAGAAATTTCCACAAGTTTCAAGGTCAGTAGTTTATCAAATTGATACTAACTAGTCTAACCGTCAGACGGCGGAGTTCTTTGACGAGGGGATTTTAAAACTGATGTCACGACTAACAAATGTTTAGATATTAAGGGTGAATATGTTGAAAAGTAAAAAAAATGTAGGGGGACCGGGGTTGGTTGTCATAAGGTAGGTTGGCATTATGCTTTTAAATCACGCGCCGTTTCAACTAGAACATTGCGTCTCGACCTATGTGGGTAAAAACCGTTCAGTCGAAGTTGTGAGGTTGAATAGCGAACTTGGTGTCAATTTGTGATTTTAGAGGTGGTGAGTAATTTTTCTTATTGCGATGTGCAATAGTTATTTTAAAATATTTTCTACCATGTAGTACGCAAGTATACACATTGTTCTACATTCTAACGTTAGCAAAGTTATAATTTATTAATTCATGTGCACATGGCAGCCATTTTAGTTAAACAACCGCCATTGGGGTTGGTTGGCAGTTTGTGAATGGGGCAGGTTGTCATAGTATGCAAACCTGTCCCTTGTATTTGTATGAAATTGATAGTGGTCGGCTTTAAGGTATCTGGAATAAGTCCATTTAACCCAGATATATTTCCTCATGAGGAGTTTATGGCTGCTTATTCTACAGATCGACCAATGCAAGCTGCTGTATCCACTGAGTAATCTCGACTGGAGCCAAATCAAGTTACTGTACAAACTAATCAGCCTCTACCTGAGAACTCTGTTTGTGGAACGGGGTGTTCAGCCCTCACTGGAGCCAGTTCATGTTACTCCACCAAGTAATCAACATATTCGTGAGGCAGCTCGGGCTAAATCATATTATATTCCTCCTACAATTCCCAGTACGAAATTCTATACTGTTGAACCAAGAACTACGGTTACGTCATCTGCTATTAATGTTTCGACATCATCTGCTCATAGTTCTTCTTCTGTCGTTCCAACAGCTTCAACTTCTAACATCAATTTCACCGACCATTTACTAGAAGAGTTAATGTCTAAAGCTTAAAGCTAGCGATAGAAAAATACAAAGTAAACAAGGAAGATAAAGACGTTCCACTACTATTCTCATAGACACACTTGTCAAAACTGCTTTAGAAGAGGAGAAAAAGGCAGCACAGGAGAAGAAAGCAACAGTTGATGCCAAAATAATTACCACAAAATCTGCTTCCACAAGTAAAAAGACTGTTGATTGCGCTAAAAAGGATTGATTTAAGAGAAAAAAAAAACAAATAAACTGTCCTTTCCTGAATTATCTTCAGATGAAGATTCAGACCAAGATACATTCTGTTTGGTTTGCATGGAGCCATATTCAAATAGTCGCCCTGGAGAAACTGGATCAAATGTATCAAGTACCAATTATGGGCACATGATGGTGAACTATCATATAGATGCCATAACTGTGATTCTGATTGAGACTGAAACTAACAATGTTCCTAACTCTGTAGTTTTAATTAAATTTGTTGTTTTTTTTTTTATTTTTAATTCTTTTTATTCAAATTTTATTATTTCCAACGTTCCTAATAAATCCACTTATACATATTTTTAGTTTGTGTTATTTTTATTATCCATAGGTATTGTGTATCTTTTCAAACATATGTGTTATAGCCATATGCCAACCTACAACCTGTCGACAACGGGGTAGATTGTCATATGTTGCAAGCTTACGCTGAATATTTTGTATGAGCCTTTTGGAATTAATCTAGAGATCTGATATTTGGAGAAAATATCAATTAAGGTTTACGCTATCTTATAGCAGCATACTCATTTCATTACAAGTAATTATAAACTCAAAAAAAAAATCAAAACCTCAAAACTATGACAACAAACCCGGTCTCTCCTACTATTTTAGTTTCTGATACAATTTACGTTCATAAATAAAGTTTCTCTTACTTCCGTACAAAACGGTTCGTACTTTAAAAAACGACCCTCGTATGCTATTTAGGATTACCTGGGAGTCTTCTATCTACCCCTAACGTGTGCTCATTTCCCAATGAAACACTGTATAGTAGTAAAATACTTATCTTTTTTGGGGTTTTTTTAATGGTGTATTTTAAATTATACAATCTAAAGTCTAAACGTTTCGATAACATTTACAGTTATCTTCGTCAGTAGTAATGTTTGTTAAAAATTGTTAAAGATGTTGTAAACAATTTTGTCAAATTTGAAAAATTAAAACATATAACTGTATAGTAGTGTTGTAAAAAATGTAGTAAGTATACAAAATGATATTTTTAATTAATTTTGGTATGTATTAAATGTCTAAAATAGTTATATTTTCTGACCAAGATGGATTTTTGTCCATGATGGTGTTATTGTTTCTTTAATTATCCACATTCAAAAATATATTTTGTTCTATAGGTAATATTTAGGAGCCCCTGGATTTGACGGCAATAGTGATGGTTATTGTTAGTAGTGATGTCCACCATTATTAACGTATATAATATATACTTTTTGGTTTTGTTGAATGTGGATTCAAAGTGTAAGAAGGCACGTTTTTCAAGCACCGTTACCCATTGGATGGATATCATATCATTTAAATTATATATGTCTAAAACTGTATAGTACACTAAATAAACGTGGTGGAATATAAATTACCAAAAATACTCTTGAATAGTGATTGTGCAAAAGGATTGTATTTACTGTCAGACAAAAAACAAATTACTAGCCGTTACGTTAGACTATACTTTCGAATACGCTGCCAGTCTTGATTCTCTCTTTGTTCGATTATAAGGTTGGATTCATTTTTTATCAATAGAACATTTTGTTTAAATATGCTGCCTTACTGACACCTAGTAACACTCGTTTGAGGAAACTATATCATTACTAAGAGGTACCGTAGAAGGATCTAAATTGGAGCCAGGTAAACCTAACTGTGTTACCAAATGACATCAACCTATTCCGCATTATAGCTTTTACCAGGATACATTAGTAGTAGACGGGCACCACCTTCACTTTTTGTGACGTCATTTGACCTTGGGGATTTCCCACGGTCTACCACGTTGCTGACCTCGGTTTGACCTTGAAAAAGTTTTTTAATTTGAGAAAGTTGTTTACCTTGAGAAACTGGTTTGCTTTTGGGGGCTGGCCTAGAACTTGGACTTGCGTGGGAAATTTGAAAATGTTTTAATGGAGGTTCTTGTAAGACAGGTGTGGGGACTAGCTGTTGGACATGGTGCCGCACTGGGAAATTGTTTTAATGGAGGTTCTTGTAAGACAAGTGTAGTAGCTCTTAGTTATGCTTGCGTCTCTTATAAGACAGGTAGAACTAGCTCTTGGCCTGGGCCTGGAAATTTGAATAAGGACCTACTGCTATCTCATAAGACAAGTGTACCTGCGCTCCTGATTGGAAGTAGTGTGGACTAATGCTACCTCATAAGACAGGGTCTTGTGTTAGCCCTTGATGTGAAGATAGTACGGGGACTCTAATGCTAACTTGTAAGACATGTGTAGATCTTCAAAACTTGTTCTCTGGCTTTCCCTGTCGCGGTCCCTGGTTGGAAATGGTTACAACTTATATATAAGTTCAGAAACTAGCTCTTGGGCCTTGACTATCGTCCTTGGTCAATTTATGTGGGTTCTAACCTAATCTTACAGTTGTATTCGCCTCGTCATAAAAAATTGTATTCTAATAAGTGGTATCTTGTAAGACAGAACTTTGAATACATTAAAGTCTAAATTAAATATGACGTGAAATAATAAATAATTTATACCGTAATGCAATGATGGTTTTTATAGAGGCAGATTCTCTTACTAAACAGGCATTTGCATGTTCAATTACATACACACAAAATTGTTTAATAGAAAAGTTTCATTAACAGTTATAAAAACCTGATTAAAAGGACTAGAAAGTAATAATTACTTATATATAACATAGAATTAAATTAAATTAACATGTTTTTAGGAATATCAAATTGATATAATGGAAATAAAAGGCGAATTAACAATAACTACAAGTTTAAAATCCACGAATACGTATCAGCTTTGTAGATCTGATTTTATGACGTCATCCTATAAGAGTAATAATACATTTAAAAATCTTTATCGACATTTTTGTTAGCAATATCGAGTAAAAACATATATTAAAAATAATACGCATACCTTCAAAAGTGTTTTTTCTTTCAACTATTCTAATAATAACCATATATTGAACTGAAATGTTTTTTTATACAACGTATCCACATGTAGCCTCACTAAACACATTTTCTACTTATGAATGGCTGGATATAAACTGGCTATTGCTCTCCCTTATTAACTAATTTAGAAAGTAATACACAAAACCTGATTACTGCAACTCGTATTTAGCATTTATATTGTACTTATAAATTTACATTCAAAATAAAAAAACGACGATAACATGCTTTAAAAAAAATGATTTTCACTTTGATCGTGTAAAAACCAGCCTTCATCAGTTTTTTTTTTATATTGTGTACAAACAAAAATATCACCTAGTGTTATAAATAAATAACAGTCTTCAAATTGTGTTTTTATATTGTATATGTATTGTATTGTATTGTATTTTATTGTATACATACAAATTGCTTTAAATAAACGAGTGCCTAATTAAGTAAGCAATCATTTAACATTTTCTAGTTTTACAATGTGAGTTTTGTAATGGGATTTATTATAAAGAGGTTGCAAAATTATCCTCTGTTATAAAAATTGTATTCTAATAAAGCACAAAGACATGTAAAGATAATGACAAGTGTTTTATAATAAAAGATTTTATTTAATTAATTTAACCAGTTAACATGTGCCAAGATTATTTTTATTTTATAGAAGCGGACGGCCTTGGATAGTTAACATGTATCATATACGTAAAATTTCGGGACGCGAGGAGTTCGGCGAAGGCTGTTTCGGCGATCCCTAGGGAAGATATTAGAGTGTGGTTAGGTCAGTACTTCAAATTTCCCCCAAAGATAACCGATTCTACCCGAACATTGACGAGTGCTCCAGCGCACAAGACCCAAGGATAGCAACAGTCTCGTTTCTCGTGCGTTTCGCTCTTTAAAGTGTAACTGTCATCGAGTGAGCTAGTCCCACACTTGTCTTACAAGAACCTCCATTAAAACATTTACAAATTTCCCACGCAAGTCCAAGTCCTAGGCCAGTCCCCAAAAGCAAACCAATTTCTCAAGGTAAACAACTTTCTCAAAGTAAACAACTTTCTCAAGGTCAAACCGAGGTCAGCCACGTGGTAGGCCGTGGGAAATCCCCAAGGTCAAATGACGTCACAAAAAGTGAAAGTGGTGCCCGTCTACTACTTACATTTCTTCTGTGGTCACAATGTTATCCAAGTTGCAGTTGACTTTTGGTAGGTTTCATGTGAATAACTTATCCATTATGGAAACACTACAATGGCCAAACAAGTAATTGGTAATAAATAATTGGTTTACCTACTTGTACCATATAATTTCTATCTTTTATACGTTCATGTATATCACCTCGAATTAACATTCATTCTGCATCAAAATCCATACGAACGTCATTGACTGTATGGCATTCACTTATATGTAATTCATTTATAACTTTATTATCATTCTCGAAAAATCACATGTTTTGCAACCATGTCACAGTTTTCTTACGGATATACTTATAAGTCATATACTAGAAAACCAAAACAAAAAAGTTGACATAACCTCAAAATGGCAAATCCACCTTATACCTCCTACCACTATTGAATTGTTGCATTGCGTATTCTTATAACTATAGAAATACGATACTGCTCTACAATAACGTCTTTTTTTTTAATGGAAATTTAAATGAGATATCAAATTGATTGTAAAGGTTGAAAAAGCCAAACCTTTTGATAACATGAGACTTTGGTAGCCTATAACAGTAAAAATGAAATCAATGTTTTAAGTTGAAGGTCAAAAATCTGCCAACTGTAATGGTCATGTGGTTTTTCCACTTGACCCGATAGTGTCTAGCAGTTGTGTATTGTGACCAACGTATGAGTAGTACTTATGGGTAACAATTAAAAAAATAAAAAATTTCGCGTACTCTTGGCTTTACGGTTTCTATATTTTAAAAGTATCAGAATCTGAACAGTTATATATCTGTATCTTTATCTAGATACTGTGTATAAAATGCATTTCGCAACACTGGTCACGATTCTACAGTTATTCAGAAATTTATACTAAACCTTTTGATAACATGATACTTTTGTAGCCTATAACAGTAAAATGAAATCAATGTTTTAAGTTGAAGGTCAACAATCTGCAACTGTAATGGTCATGTGGTTTTCCACTTGACCCGATAGTGTCTAGTAGTTGTGTATTGTGAGCAACGTAAGAGTACTTATGTAACAATTAAAAAATAAAAATTTCGTACTCTTGGATTTACGGTTTCTGTATTTTAAAAGTATCAGAATCTGAACAGTTTATATATATATATATATATATATATATATATATATATATATATATATATATATTATATATATATATATATATATATATATATATATATATATATATATATATATATCTTTATCTAGATACTGTGTATAAAATGCATTTCGCAACACTGGTCACGATTCTACTGTTATTCAGAAATTTATACATTTTATTTTATACAAATGGAGATTTTGTAAACACTCTAAAGTAATACTTATTTTTAGACAGGTAATTTCATATATACAGGGTTATAAATAATTTATTTTCAAAAACTGTATAGCCGAATTTCTTTGAAAACTAATTAACGAAATCTTGCTGTATAAAAACCATTACACCAATCAATAGTAAAATTGTTGATATTTCTATTGATGGTAAAAGTGTTAAAAATAATTTGATACACAGAAAGTTTCAAAAAAGTTTTCTACTTGCGAGCCGAATATTTCAGAAGTGATTAATAATCGTTTATTGCTAAACGGATAATAAAATTAAACTACTAGCATTCAAAACTAAGCGTGTACGTAATCCTAACAAAACATGTAAACATAAACACAATACCGGATAGCAATTAGCATGACACAAATTAATTATAATTTCTGAAAGTGAAGAAACGTTAATATCGCAGTTTTCACAATGTAATAGACATTACGACACAACAGAAATATAGGATTTAGTTATTACTCGTAAGTTAGTTGTAGTTGTGGTTGTAGCAAACACTCGTATAATTGCAATCTTAGTGCGCCAAGAAATTAAGGAAGATCTCGTATAGATGCACACATGGTACCAATACAGTGGAATCAATTGAATAGTTGTACTGGTGCAAAGAATTATTTCTCCGAATTAGTAACTGATCTTGAAGAAGAACGCAATCATCCACCGACTTAGTCGCTGAATATGTCTTGAGATCATAGCCAAACGGTAGCTTACGATAGGAGATAGAATTATCAATATCATTGATGAAAATAATAAATACGGGGCCAGTGCTAGATTTTCGACTGTAGTAATCATCGCAGATTATTCAATCCAGAGCTTTCTAATTTACATACTACTGAAGTAATTAATAACAAAATATTTTAAACATATTTCCGTTATACAAAAAAAATGAAAATTTTAAATGTTTAAAATATATAACCAATCATTTAAACTGTTTGCCTGTTTTGTAGTTTAGATTTTCAGTTTGCTTAGTTCATCCACAGTATTTCATCTAAGTTTTACTCCAATGCACTGTGGCAATAGCCTTGGTCAGAGTAATGTTGTCACTTCTAAGACATCAGATTCTTGCCTTTGGTTGAAAAGCGACATCAAGGTCAGGTAGTGAGTAAATTCGTGTCCTCTTCCTTCTAGAAACTACCGTAAAATAGACTAGCCTTCCTTCGGCATATGTGATTATGCCGAAGGAGGCATGAAATGTACTTTAGTTACCGTTGTAGCGGATTAATCATATGCAACGTATTGACGTGACACGGCTACTTACATATACTCAGTTAATAACAAATAGATCATGTACATATAGATCTTTTTTTGTTGGTGTTAAAGCAAATTTGTAAAATATGAAAACGCAAAGAATATACGTGCTATAACAATTAGGTGCATGCAATTAAAAGCATACTAATGATTATTATTCAACCGTCTTGAAAATGACATTCCACAACACCTTCTAACGGTCGAAGGCTAGCAATGAATAATACCACAATCAAAAAACAAATTTAACAAAATTTAATCACGTTATAATGTCGTTGTAAAGTTGTGAACCAGTTTAATTTGAAAGTGGTGAAAGTATTCACCGTTAAAAACTTTAAGAGTGTACCTTAATGATATGTGATTATTTAAGGGTGTGAATCTGTATAGGAAATTAATGATATAGCCTGTCCGGTAGAACTGAACGGGTATCGGATTAACAAGGAGGATTGTCAATATATGGTTCTATTGTGCTTGAAACCGCCTTAATGCTTTGCTGTCTCGTACTTATTGTACGTGACAAAGAAAGATGGATATATTATGAATAATGCCTCTATTTCTGCCGAACAAAAGCGTTTGCAACTTTCACACATAATGACAAGGCAATAAGAATCAGATGCAGGTAGAATAGAAATTCAATAGGTATAATAAAATGCCAGTGGTTCTCAACACTGCTTTAACATTATATAATTTGTGAAGAAATGCAACTTTTGTATAATAAAATAATAATCGATTACTAATTACCTATAAGTAATTTCAATTGACACCTTTCACTTATACTTATAACAACAATAACAAATACATTTTATTATAGTTAGTAAATATTAATTAAATTACAAAGATATACTTTTATAATTAAATGTAAAATTATAATTGTCATTCGGCTTCAGATTCATCACTTCCTGAGTCATCCAAATCTTGGCAAACTGGTTTTTCCTATTTCATACGCGGTTCTCAATTTTAAGTTTAATAATGAATTTAACGTTACGTGTTCCTTCTTCGCGTACATCTCGTATATTAATGCACGAATTGTTTGTTTTCCATTTTCTGGAAAATCTGTAGTGCAAAGTTTGACACGCTGTTTTTTCACTGGAGGTTCCAACTCGCCGCCATTTTTTTAAAGCACAGATTTTCCCCACCGTCGAAACCGAAAGTTTTAACGCGTTTGCTGTTCTTTGTTGAACAGAAAATGTAGATAATAGTGGACCACCATTTTCTTTTCTTCTTTAAAATAATCGACTGTATTTAAAACTAATTCGCGAATTTCTTTACTCAACTTTTTCGGCATTATATTAATGGTTAGTTTATATAAACGCTTACTCAAAGAATAATGATAATATAGATATTGCAGTTGTTTTATTTATACCTATATGTACCTACTAAATGGTATAATAATCTATTATTAATTACTTATTGTTACAGTATTGCATATTTATTTGGATTCTTTTGTAATTGGAGTACACTAAAACGTCATTACCATACTTAGGTATACAATGAACTTTCTAAATGTAAATTGAAATACCTATACTTAATCGAATATTCATTATTATGAATGGCTTTTATAAATGTTTATTATAAAACTTGCATTCTTCCATAAATTTTAAATGTAATGTTAAAGCAGTGTTGAGAACCACTGGCATTTTATTATACCTATTGAATTTCTATTCTACCTGCATCTGATTCTTATTGCCTTGTCATTATGTGTGAAAGTTGCAAACGCTTTTGTTCGGCAGAAATAGAGGCATTATTCATAATATATCCATCTTTCTTTGTCACGTACAATAAGTACGAGACAGCAAAACATTAAGGCGGTTTCAAGCACAATAGAACCATATATTGACAATCCTCCTTGTTAATCCGATACCCGTTCAGTTCTACCGGACAGGCTTTAGTTTGCTTTATAAACTTGATCCAAAAGTGTTCCGTTACAAAAATACGAGGTGTAATTAATTAATTAATATTTCCGAAACCGCTTAAGAGATATTTAGGGGATATCTAGTACTTACTGACAGTTAACAAAGGAACATGTTTTTTAATACAAACATAATTTTCAGCTTTAACAGTGACATGCGTACGTGCACTGACTTTGATATTTTTAAATAGAAAATGGTACGTCAGCGGTTTTTTCCCAAATAAAAACTATTGTATTGTCCAAGAAAATTAGTGTATTTATTGAAGAATAACAATTTTGCTATAAAGTTGGTTAGTCTAGAATATGTATTGTATTTTACTTATCCTGAAAGTAAGGCAAGGCTATCCTAACAACTACACACTACTTAATTGTTATTAACTACTAGCTGTACCCGGCACGCATTGCTGCGCCCAAAATTACAAAAAGAACATCACTAAAGAGTCATGAAAATTTTCAAAATAAAATAATTTGAACTATGCAAATTCAGTAAATTTAACATTCCACTCTTTGTGTACTCTCACTTCTTGTTCTTAATTGAAATTTAAAAAATATAACACAAGTCTTCACAAAATTAATCGTTATATATGAAAAATCTAACGGTGACCGTAATTAAACAGATGATGATTTATAAAATATTCAGCTCTTTAATTACCCGCAGCAACGCGTGGAGCAGTGACGCTAGTATTAAATAAATCATCAACTATTAAATTTTCTGAAGGATACATGGCGTACATATACTAAAACATACTCCAGGACCTATGTAGTAACTAATAAGTGTACAAAATTTGATTTAAATTGGTTGAACGGTTTAGAAGTAAATGCTGTTGAATAAAGATTTACATAATAAAAACTAACAGAATGATGAACATTAAAAAATACAAACGCATGTTCTTTTGAAAATTTTGGGTAACATTGTACAAGATTTCTCGATTTAAGCTTCGGAAAAGTTCTCTGATACGTTCCATCATATGGTATGTTGTCGGAGGTGTTTTATAGACATTTCCCGTAACGTATCCCCACAGAAAAAAAAACGGCACAGTCCAATTAGGGGATCTTGCAGGCCACTCCGTAGGTTCCCTTTTTCCTACCCACCGATTTTAAATATGAACATTTAAAAATTCTCTGACCACCTGTAGGTAGCGGACCGCGAAAATTTTATTATTATAATAAACGTTTGTCAAATCGCCATTGTTACCGCGATAGAAAAGATAATTAGTAGATTTTTAATATCTTGATGATACGTCGTAATTTGCTAATGCTTTCAAAATATTTTATTTATGAATTTTATGTAAGAATTGTGAGAATGTATGTAACTGATATTTGAAAAACACATGTTGGGGTCTGACTAGCAGGTGTATGCTTAAAAGAATGCTTTACTGAAGGGGCGTAACGAATCATTGGAATTTCTTATGCGCCGATTTTTAATGTAAAAATGTCGCCGGCTTAATAAGCAATTGTGTCGGTACAGACCACGATCAAAAGATATCTTTGTTTGTTACTTGGAAACTCGAGAGCTACATGTAGGGTTGTTACGGACGAATGCACATTTTTAAAATTAAGATGTCGTGCAATAATTAATATGAAACTGTTCCAACGTAAATTAATGTTTCTTGTTTTTATATTACTTTTGAAAAATGGGATTTATTGCGGGGTAAAGATAGTTAGGTTTGAAATCGAGGGGAAAGTTAATCGAGCCTGATCGATGTTGATTTAATTAAATACTTTCATTGTAAACAGTTTGTCCTTTGAATTAACCAACACTAATTTGTCTTTTCTTTCGGGGTTAGTTGTAATGTGTTTTTCTAATATTAATCTATAAATAACAGTCACCCTTTTGAAAGTTAAAACGCGTACCTATGTTAACGATGTGTGTCTGTGATCAATTAAGGGAATATATACGCAAGTGTAAGTAGGTATTTTTATATAAATTAAGGCTAGCTGCAAATGATACTACAAGCCTAGATAACCTAATAAACATCGAGCATTGCCTTGCAAAGGTATCTTATTCGCACGCGGGCTCTTTAAGCTGGAAGTTGTTAAAATGAAAGAGAGTACAGGACTCCTTCCCTCTGGTATTGGAGTGAATTAGCTTTATATTTATATTTGTGTAGGGGTGGGCTGATGAACTGGTACATGATACCGCTTTGGTTACTAATTGTAAAAGGCAATTACCAAGTGGGTACACTCTCGAGATCAGATAACCATTAAACACCTCGAATTTTATTTTTATTGTTGTATACATGAATGAAAAAAGAGCACTGTATTTTTCTAACGCCATCAAATTTATATATCCGTCCCGATGTTGTTATTTATAACTTACCCTTGTAAGGCTTTGTTTTAATGAGTTTTTTTTTGTCAGTTGTTTAGGTAGAATTATTTGCCTGCGAGCTGATTTCTTCTTGTATTTGATATATTGTAATTTGAGTTATGTATTTTTTGCTTTGGTGGTCACTAAACAATTGGATACGTGTAAATTCTTTGCCTGTTTTCTTTTGTCTTTGCCTTTACCTTATTATTACCTTCGTAATTTTACTGTTGTATTTTATATGTACCGTAATTTGCTTTATTGTTTTATGTGCTTATTTACTTAAAGACCGGCATGATTGGTTTTAATGTTTGGTGTTAAGATTTTATTCATTTTCTCTTAATGTTATAATTTTGCACGCACTTTAACCTGATTTAATGGTGTTTTGTTATATATTTAACCCTTTCATTGTTTTTTTGTGTGCTATTTGCTTTAATAATGTACTTGTGCAATTACTTATTTATGAATAAAGTGGGTTTTATGGGTGATTCTTTCCCACAATAGTGTATTAACGGGCTGAACCACCATTGCGCAAAGCTCGTTGATTTTAATTTGAGTAGTTTCATTTTTTTTACCTATTCCCATGATGCAACACTTACCTCATCCAGCCTATCTAATTCAGATAGCACAACGTACCTGCCACTAGACGGCCACTTCAATTGATCAGATTTGAGGTTTTCGAGTAATTAAATATCACACTTGTGAATAAATTCTAATGTTTTAATTATTGCCAGGAAAGTCAAAGTAAGACAGGCAATTAATTTGAGTAATAGTAATATTATTGTCAGTCAAATCACTTAGCGATTGTTGTGTTATTGAATTTGCATTATGTTCAAATTACGCTTTTGCAAGATAGGGTACCTGGGGGACGCTACACACCCAGTCGAAATGTGACGGAGCTTCGTCCATTTGAAGAGACATAGTTTTTCTAAGGGAATATATTGTAATAAAATTGAAAAGGTATTAAACAAAAAGTCCAGAAACTTTATTCCATTTAAATTTTTCTCGAAATAAGGAGCGACACATCATTCCGTCCCATACATTTACACCTGCTCTAATTATTGAGTACTCTTAATTGGTGGCGATTGGAATCGGAATAGTAATGGAAATTATGCCTGTTAACGAATGAATCATTTCTAATCCAGTACACGATTCATTTTCTGATTCTTTATCTAACGTCCATATACAATATTCAACTCTTCTATTGAAATCGTTTTGGAATAGTTCTTGGTAAAGCTGAATCGTATACGGATAGTAATTATGCTTATTAAGTATCCTAGAAACGCCTGCCTGAGCAATCTGGTTTAGTCCTATATGAGGATTCTCGACTGCTAAAGCAATCATCGCAAGTTCATTATCTTCATTTTCTGTAACGGGATTTCTTATAAGGGTTTACGTGTTCTGAATACTCCCAGTTTCTTTAAATTGGATTAACAATCTTTCGGCAGCGGCCTCTTAGGAAACTTTTCAGCGTGGACGCTAGATACCCACAAGCTGTTTTGGAAACATTCGGCTAGAAGTATCATGTTAATTCGTTCTTCTTTAGAATAAACTTTCATTTTAAAGTATTATTAGAAACGGAGGAAAACACACACACGCACGCACGCACAATCGCAGACACGCACGCGCACTCGCCCACACACGCGCACACGCCCACACACGCGCACACGGGCGCTATATGTGTGTATGAAAAATCCCACACAGGATCGATTGTGACGGGAATCAAACCGATTATCTCGTGAATGCTAAGCAGATCGTGTTACAACTGTCCCATCAGCTCTATTAGAGTTGAAAAGGAATGATGTAGAATTTGATTCAAGTAACTGTGGTCTCGCTAATAGAGATAAAAAATTTAAAAAATGTGTTTCCAAAAAATGGCATGTGAATGCAGTGAAACGTCGGCATCGTGAAAAATTACGAAGACAAGACCATTTTTTAAATGCTTTTGAGGAATTTGTTAAAATTATAAAAACAAATAATGAATTAATGAAACGTAGATATTAAAAACAAGATTTAGTACCTATAGTAGTTTGCATTTGAGTTTTATTACTTAAATCTAACTTGAGAATATTAGTTTCATTTAAATAATTTTATATATAAACCTCAAACACATTAAAAGTTACATTAGTTTTTATTGTATATGTAAATATGTATTATTGAGTTTGATATGAAAGTTTAATTTATCATTAAAGCATTCATGGTCATCACTCGTTTTAGAATTGCTTCATTTTCCTCTAATTGTAGTACTTGTACTACTTGTGGAATTTCATTTTCACATACAAGATCTTCCGGTAGCTCCTCATTCAATATACAAATATTGTGTAAAATACAGACACTAACAATAAAAGTCACATTGAATCTAATCTTATTTTTTTTTTCATAGTTTGTGATGCATCACAACTGTTGCAGATTTTTATATTTATTTTGTAAATTAGAAGGCGGGTTGAATTGAAACTATCTAGTAAATATGGGCGGCGCGGCAGTTGGATATTTTGATAGTAGAAAAAAGGTGTGCTTGGAAGGTTGGTTGTTAGAAAATAATTGACGGGGTAGATTTTGATGTTTTGAAAAAGAATGTTTTTGGTCTTATAAAATAGAATAAAATAAAGGTAATGTGATATATTCCCTAATTGTATTTTCTTTTAGTAAATGCTTATATGATCTCAACGAAAGGGCAAATTAATTATAAGATTAATATAATTTGATTTGAAGACAGAACGTTCTTTTATAAATTGAACTAAATAATAAGTGAAATTAGTATATGACTGGTATTACAAAACCATGATAAGAGTGATTATTACATCACAATCTTGTTACTTAATGTAGAGAAGTCTCTTGATTCCATTTTTGATGTATTTTATTTTGACATTATGCACCTATAATGTAGCATATTTTAAGATGGATGTTCAGCTGTAAATGTAGTGGAGGCGTAAGCCGGCTCTCTGGTAGCAGTGCTATAAAGGCCACCTTGGGGAGATAACCGCTGTATCACTAAAGTATGTTTATCGTTCGAATACCGTATGCGTGTCTGGTATGAAATATGTTACCTTTTGGTTCATTAATTGCAAATGCAGACCTTTAACATATTGTGATGCTTTACTTATAAATACTGTTAGCTAACTGTATAACAGGGTAATCACCATTTTTGAAATGCAGGCATATATTAAATTATTAGCACATCTATTTATTAAGGTTAGAGTAGGGTAATAGGAATTTAATCTTGCAATAACAGTAGTATTTGAATACGTATTGGTCTAGGTATTTATAACTAATACTTATATTTTATTTATGTTGCTATTCTTGTTGTAGTATGCGATAAGGTTTTTTTTGTAGTTCTTTTCTTTGTACGCAATAAAGATAGCAAAACTACATTGCACTTGCTTATACATGTATATACTGTGTTTTATTGTCTTACCATTATTTTATCCTCCCTTAGATACCCACAACACATTTCCCGTAACAAGTCTTTCAGTCAGCGTGAATGATCCTACCTCCTTTCTCATTAGAATTAGACGATCATTTGGCTTATGTAAGTTCGCGTAATAACTTTATTTTGGCACTCGAGTTGTGCAGTCGCTAGACTGGCCTGATTACAAGTTTAAGAGAGGAAATCTTCCGTTGAGTTACTCAAATGCATTTTCAATATTAACTCTACACTGTGACAATTCGAAGTTGTGCATTTGTTAACCCCCATAAAATTTTTAAAACCAACAATTAAATTTGTAGGCAACTTATATGCTAGATCTCCAATTAGATGGCTGTCTTGAGGTAATTGTATCTCAGCATTGCTTATTCCTTGATATTAACACGTCTTTTTAAACAGGCTCACATCATGATAGAACCTGTCTCACAAGCATAGACTTTAAGAAATGCATTTTGATTATTGTATTCTCTTTGCAAAAAGACAGAACCATGTTCTTTTCTATTATAATTGAGAATTTGGGTGATTCTTAGGTTTATAATTCTTATCTATCAATTTCTCCAATTATTCCTTAAATCAACATATATTAACGCTGTTTTATAAATTAGGTTATAGTAACCTGGGAACCATGGGGACAGCTTAAAAGTGGTTTATTTTTCTTTGTACTCTTGTTTCATTAGGCCACGAAATTATTTTATATCGGGAATTTACTTGCAATACATTTTTACAATTTCTATATAAAAAAATAATATTCATCAATGTTAAAAGTATAATTACCGAAATGATTCTAAATTCGATAAAGACCGAAGTGTTATCATCATTTGTTGTCGCCCACGGTGTATTTCTTTTGGTGTGATACTGTACACTATTGTAAAAAAAACGTTCAAATCTATCTGGAGACACACGAAAATTTCTTCTGAGTATTGTACTACTTTGAAAACATTCTGTTTCATCCTCGTCATCTGAAGCAAGGAACATATCTTCTGCTAAACTTAAACCCATTGCAATGGCGATCCTTCCCATCTTTAGGTTTGGTCAAAGAACTAAGTTATGTTTCTATTTTTGGTTAACTTTTATCGTTAAGCGTTCGGTAAAATGACTCCAACACATTTGCCATTACGTGCCATTGAGGTTATCACTTTCCCCTTGCAACATATTGCGTGTCCGCCTTCTTTGGTGGTGCAGATCCGTTATGAACTTATTGCATGGACTCTGTTTTGTGTTTACCTAGGTATCATCCCCAGTTATAGAAGTAGTCCTCATCTTGTGATAAAGTAATTCCCCTCTCAAATTCTTGATTTAAACAGTTTTTTTTCGTCTTTCTTCGTTTAGAATTTTTAATACATTCGTTTTTGATATTCTTACTTCTCTAGCAATAACTGGAACTGTTACTCGCAAGTCCTCCAAACCTTGTTTATGATTTCTTCAGTTCGTCTTCCATGTTTTGGGTGATCGTTAATGAATTTATTGTCTCATTTGAACTGTTTGCGCCAATATTTTACTTGTAATTAGAAGGGGTTATTTTCAGCACACACTGCTACTCGAGAGGGCATTCTCTGTGGTAAAACCGTACACGCATTTCAGGTAATCGTGAAATCATCTGTCATTTGTACTTGATTTTGTCGTTTGCACTGAAATTACTTGCGATTTAGAAGTGATTTCGTTAATTTCACTAAAATCGCTTGTAATTTGTGGTGAATTCAAATATTCGTCCAAGTGATTTCTTTGATGTTATTGAAATCGCATATTATGGTTCTCTACAAGCCGTATAATTTATATAACCTTTTTGAAAGTCTCAAATGTTTCTTGAATATACGTTTTTTAATAAAGCGTTTAAAAAATGACTAGGTAGACTAAACGCCAAATACGAAGACACCAAGCTGCGCGAAAAAAATCACGTGACCGTGTACTATTCAACCGGAAAATAGTAGTTGTTTTAAGAAAAGTAAAAGTTACGTTTTGTACATTTTTTAGTTAATAACCTCTTAATTATGATATGAAAATGTAAACTTTCACCATTAACACTCATAATAAAATGCTTATCTTTTTGCGATTTTTTAATGGTGTACTTTAAATTATACAATCTAAACGTTTCAATAACACTTACAGTTATCTTCGTCAGTAGTAATGTTTGTTAAAAATTGTTAAAGATGTAGTAAACAATTTTGTCAAATTTGAAAAATTAAAACATAAACATAAGCCTGCTATTAGTATAACAGTTTGGGAAACATAAAGCCAACTATAAAATTTTTTTTAGTAAAGAATAACTAGATCATAAAATTAAATATTATTAAACTGCCTCAAAGATGACAAACCAGAACACTCTCTACGACGAAAGCTAACAATGAATTTGCCAGCCAAAAACACATTTAACAAAATTTAATCGAGTTATGATGTAAGTGTAAAGTTGTGAAGAACTTCAATTTTAAAATGATAGAAGTATTCACAAATCCAAACATTACATCAAATAAAATAACCCAGTTAAATCTAACAAAGAGATATCTTTATCAATAATTGGAAGTGTTATTAACAATGAAAAGCACAATGCAGAACGTTCTTTGTAATTTTTAATTTCAATTTAATTCCAACTACTTATTTTAAATTATAGTGCTGTGGTAATTTAACATATAATTGGTAAAGCATTTGCTTCAAGGTCTAGGAAAACACAGCAAAAACCTAGACATACCAAAAGTTGAAAATAAATTAAAATCAAGGCGTATCATTATGCTTTTTTTTAATTATAAGATGCCAAAACCTATTTAAACGGAGATTTTCTTCTTGTCTATTAAAATTATTCGGGTGTTTATATATTTCAATAGCTTCACGTTGCAAACGAACATAATAATGGGTTTGTCTTGACAATATTTCCATATTGTCAAATTGAATGTCATGATTTAGATTATTCAGGGCATGGTCAGCCACAGCAGACCTCTCTGGTTGACCCAATCTACAAAATCTCATATGTTCTTTGCGTCTTGTATCAAAGCTACGTTTTGTGGTCCCGATGTATACTTTTCCACATGAACAAGATAACTTATACACTCCGGAAGATGATAAAGGGTTTGACACATCTTTAGGTGATCTTAAATGTTCTTTAATTTTTCTTGTAGGTTTAAAAATAGTCCTAATGCCATATTTGATTAGGATTTTTCAATTCTATTTGTAACATTAGCTATAAAAGGAAGAAAAGCAGTACCAACATTCAGAACTGGTTTTTCTTTAAGGTTACGCCTAGAAGGTGTAATAACATTATTAATATCTGTAAGTGAATATCCATTATCTTGTAAGGATTTTCTTAAATATTTATATTCATCATTCAAAATTCAGGGTCACAAATTCGTTTTGCTCGATCTACTAAAGATTTAATTACACTAATTTTTGACGTGGATGGTGGTTAAATAATTTATGAAGGTATCTATCAGTGTGTGTCGGCTTTCTGTAAACCTTAAAAGATAGTGAATTATTATTTTAGATATTAATATGTCAAGAAATGGTAAACTTCCATTAGTTTCTTTTTCCATGTAAACTGAATACTAGGATGTATACCTTTTATAAAACCAAAAACTCATGCAGTGCTTCTTCTCCATGTCTCCAAATAACAAATGTGTCATCTACATATCTATACCAAACTGAAGGTTTTTAGGTGTATTTTGTAACGCTAATGTTTCAAATTTTTCCATATAAAAATTAGCTATAACAGGACTAAGGGGACTACCCATTGCTACACCTTCAATCTGTTCATAAAATTTACTATTCCACTGAAAATAAGTTGTAGTAAGACAGTGCTGAAAAAGAATGGTTATGTCCTTTGGAAAAAGATGATCAATGTATTCAATAGTTTCTTTTAGAGGTACTTTTGTAAAAAGTGAAACAACATCAAAACTAACCATTATATCACCCTTTTCAATTTTGAAACTATGCATTTTTTCAACAAAGTCGGCAGAATTAATTATGATGTTTATATTTTATAATTAGGACAATTTAACAAAAAAAAAATTTATTTAATTGTGAAAAGAGAAATATAAGGTTATGTTACTTGTTCATAAATTTACTCGGAAATGTTGTAATTCGCATTTTAATTATTAACCACAGTTCTAAGGGTAAATTATTCGTGTCTAAACAGTTTTATACTGCGATGGTTATAAATAGGTGTAATAGAGGGGGTAGAGTTTTATCAAATTCAAATATTAGATAGTATGCAAGTTCAAATAAAGTTGAAGAAGTTATATAATTTGTTATGAGGAAAATATAGTATACGAATATAAACAGATGGTTTTTATACAACAAAACAGGTTTTATGGGGTTTGCACAATGATGTTGTATTCATAAAACCATTGAGCTATGGCAGTAGCATGTTAGAAAGGTCAACACGATACATATTAGTGTGTTAAAGATAAATAAGAAATTGCACATATAAATCAATATAATTAAGGAATTAAACACATAACAGATATTGATTACATGAAGTACAATAATCCTAATGTGTAGAACATGTAGAACATGTATAATAATTGGTACAATGCATAAAAACTCTGCGAACTATAACAAGGGTTATGGTATGAAGACGTTATGTTGGTAGATCATAGACTAAGTGGTTAAAAAGTGCCTTAGAAACATATCTAAGAACATGAACAACACATGTGCAATGTGAAATTAACGATATAAATACAATAAAATATTACACATTCTTCGTTATCATAATCTGATATAAAATCAGATTCATCCGACGAGTCTTCACTCTTACGTGTAATCAATTCCTCACAAACGACATCCATAATATGCTCTTTATTAATGTATTCCTCTTCAATTTCTTTTACATGACGGCACACTTCTTGCCAGTGGCTCTCCAAATCCATCGAACACTTTTCACGAGTTAGTTTTTCAACATCGGCTAATTTAAAAGTTGTGTTCTCGATGGCACCCAAGCTTTTACAATGGCCCATATTTTTTCTATTGGATTTAGCTCCAGGTGGTATGGAGGTAGTCGACATACAGAGTGACCATGTTTCGCAAATATAGCATCAATTGAATATTCCATGTAGCTCAGTTTATTACATTTTATTAAATCATACAGCTCCACTTTTGTTTGGGATTCATCATGTGCGATCCCTCGTTCTTGTAACCAAGTTATCATTTCCATTTTTTTACTGCTAAAAGTTGGATGTTTTAACTGCTAACGTGTTGTGATAACTTGCATTATCTATAACAATAACTGACTTTTCGAGCAAATTCGGTAATAACTGACGCTCAATCCATCGTTTATAATTAATAAAGTTCATATCGTCGTGATAATCACCTGTTTTTGAGCCCGATTTCAAAACTAAGAGGGAATTATTGATAAATCCCATTTCACCACGAGTATGTACTATTATAAGACGTTGACCTTTACCGATTGAACATTTTAAACCTTCGTTGGAATCATCTACCCAGGAATGTGGCGTTGTATGCGATGCATGTATATATGTTTCATCTGTATACATAATGGGTCGCCCTGCTCTACGATACTTTGTTATTGCTCGTATATAAGCCCAACGTAAAGATCGTATATCGTATCGTTCCATTAAACATTTACGATTGTCAACGGTTTTCGTCCATTTAAAACCTATTTTATTTAATAATCTTCTTAAAGACGTTTCCTTCCCAGAGAAACGAATGGATTCGTCATCTTTAATAATATTATAGATAGCATTGACGGTTGGTCGTCGTTCCTCCGTGATATGAAAATTGTGTACAATGCGTCGAATGACTTGTTCCCCACAATTATCGACAGGTGATCTTGGTGCAGTTTTCATTCTTTTATTAGAAGTCCTGAACGATTATATTTCACCACGTTGAATTGCACTCCCTTCTCTAATAATTCTAACGACGGTACTTTTAGATACTCCAGTTGCTTTCACAACGATATCAAGAACGTTAACTGTAAAGAAATGTAATCGTGAAAAAACTGACAGATGTTAATCGTACAATGATGACATACCTTCATTCATATTTTTATGAAACTGATAAACATTCCAAATAATTACGCGGGCATCTTGCGTTAAGACACGCCGCTTCTTTGCTGGAATGTTTGATGTACTATCAGACGATGTACTCGCATCACCCATTATAAACAACGAACTAAATCAATATATTATATTAATACATATTACTGTGGATTACAAATACAACTTACTTGTAAATAAAAGGTACTGAAACGGAAGGAGTTTTGGAAAAAACTGTTTACAATTGATAAAAACGTGCACGAAAAATGAGGTTAGAAAACAATAAATAACACTACATTTTGTTGACGGAACATAATATCTACTTCTCACGCATATCATTATTCCATTTATTTTTAATGCAATATTCGGTTTCTGCGCAGGTGTCTTCGTATTTGGCGTTTGCTCAGTAACAAATAATTATGTCACATCTGCTATCTCACTTATAATATACTTCAACATTTTTCTATTTGAAGTCTTTCGTGTCTCGTTACTCTAAATGGGCCACAACCTTCAAGAGTACTGGGCCGTAATAGTTTCTTTTAATTACGAAAAAATACGCCTACGTACCTCGTAAATAGAGTGAAAAAACCGAACGCAGTTCTTCACCGGTCATCGATCATTTTCAATTTTAGGTTAAAACATGTGAATCAAGATAAAGCCTTTAGAAATTTCATATTGTAGACTTTGTTAAATTGTTACTTCTATCACTCATCCTACACACCATGTATCATAGCGCACAATGTAAAATTTTTTGATTTAAATATCCTGGATCTTATCGTGACTATCAACAACATAATCATTGAGATCATTATCAGAAGGACTTTTGTATTCAAATTCACTTTGTGATTTATACGTACAATCTGATATTTCTATTCCATTAACTGTGCTTATAATTTTCTATCGTCAGCCATTGACCTGTAGCTAATTATTTAGTTTGATGACAAAAGCCCTTTTTCTTTAGAAAATAACGAACATGCGCTAGATTTTCAGACAAGTATTTATTTTATTTTTAAAAATTGATGTATCTTGTTTGCAAAGAACGCCACAATGACTATAGTCTATATCTAATGAAATTAATATACGAACATATTTCTAATACTTCGTTTATTTCCTTCAAGTGCCATACTTTTTATGAAGATATAAACTTTCACGATTTCGTTTGTCTAGTTTTTTTTTTCTGTATTTTTTCTAAACCTGGAAGTAAGTGCTTTGCCAATTAAATATGTTTAGTTCTGCGAAATAGAAATTAAGTAAATGTTTTAGCAACTCGAGCAATCATTTCTGACGAAGTGTCATGCGTCATCGTTAAATTTTAACTTTCTAATAGATCATCCGCTTTAACCTTTATCTCTTCAACCGAAAAAAAAAATTATTTTCGTGAATTTTAACGAAAGAGCTATGTGTTTACGTAAGACAACTTTAGTTTCAAAAATCGGGGTACATTTGGGGACGTAATACTGTAAACCAACAGCAGGGCCGGCCTAGACATTTTGGCGCTCCGGGCAAAACTTGAATTTGGCGCCCTCTCCGTTTATTAAAGTAAATCGCATGCTCCCATAACATAAAGTCAAGAAAACGTGGAAAAAATTAAATAAAAAAAACATTTTATTGAAAACTCGATCATTAGGTAACAGGTATGTAACAGATAAGCAATTTACCACTAAGGTAAAATAAAATAACAAAAATTAAAATGAACTAATGCTTACTAATATCCTATAATATAAATGAATGCTAACTAACCAAAGTATTTAGAATGCCTTTTTCTAACTTTTCTTTCGGCAAACTCACGAACCAGTGATTTCAAGTCTAATTTGTCACTAATTTGGTGTTCTATAGCTATCATTGCCAATCCATTGAGACGATTTTGCGTCTGCATCGTTCTGAGATAATTTTGTATTATTTTTAGTTTTGAAAAGCTTCTTTCCCTGAAGCCACAGTGACTGGCAATGTAAGTAGGATTCTTAATGCTATACTGAGGTTTGGTGCAAGTTTAAGTGTAGCGATAAACTTGAGGACTTCAACGGGGTTTCCTTTTTGTTAATAATGACGAAACAATGCTTATTTCATCGGCCAGTTCCAGGGCGTTAAGATCGCTTGAATTTCCATCAGTTAAAACTACTTCCAAATCTTTGCAATAAGCCAGTAGCTCATTTCTGCGCATGTCTTTTAAACCAAAAATATTATACAAAAGCTGAAATAATTACTGTGAGTATTTAGCAAATTATATCTGGTTTCAAAGCATTTATTGCTTGATCTACAGTGTGAAAGAAAAGTTCTATTTTATATTTTTGTTTGAGGTCTTGAACGGGTTCATCCGGGCCCTCATACAAAACGTTTCGTGTTTTGTTTCTGATACGATGACGTGGTGTGGTGGCTTCGAAATTAGCTTCCACGTCCACCTCTGAAGCAAGCTCGGTTGCTTCTAAAATGATGCTTTCAAAAGCTTCATCTGATCTCAGATTTTCAAAGAAGAGTTTACAGTTGTTAAGCGTATCAATAGCTTGTGATATATCAAAATGTACGGTTTGCAAAAGTTTGCTGATGGGATTAATGCGACTCAAAATTTTGTACCAAATCACAATAAGCATATAAATTTGAACTGCTTCAAATTATTTAATAATCCGCTAGCCTCGTCCTAATCATATTATCGATTTCTGGATCTTCATAAATACTGTACAAAGCATCGTAAATTGGTCCAATTTGAAATCGCAGAGCTTTTAATGAGTCTACTCGACTTTCCCATCGCGTATCACTTAATGGTTTTAGGGTATAACTATCAATATATTTAAGTAATATTGCCCAACGAAAAGTTGACGAAGCAAAAATGTATATAACTTTTGAACAATATTGAAGAAGTTTGCAGCCTCAAACGAGGATTTTGCCATATCGTTTACAACCAAGTTTAGCGAATGACTGCTGCATGGAACATAAAATGCTCTGGGGTTTATATTTCTGATTCTTGTTTGTACTCCGATTTTTCTCCTCTCATATTGGAACCATTGTCGTACCCTTGACCGCGCATGTTCTCTACTTTAAGCTCATTTTCTCTAGCTCTTCTACTAAAACCTCCGATAATTCCGCAGCTTTTGATCTCTCAATGGGTAGAAAACCCAAAAGTTTTCATTGATTATCACTTGAACTTCAGACTCTGATTCTTCTATGGAAACATATCTTGCCATAAATGTCATCTGTTCGACTTTACTTGCATCGGGAGTACAGTCGAGAATCACAGAATAATACTTGGCCTTTTGAACTTGTTCAATGATGTGGCGCTTTATATTGTCATGCAACAAATCAATTATTTCATTTTGTATAGTTTTTCCTAGATATGTAGCTTTGATTTCTTCTTTATTAAGAACCCTGCGAACGTGTTCCTCCATTTTGGATCAAACTCAGCCAATAACTGAATGAACTTCAAAAGTTTCCATTATTGTGTTCATAGAGTTTATCTGTTGTTCCTCGAAAAGCTAGAGATCTCTCACCTAGCATTCTAACGACTGATATAATGCGTAAAAGAACTTCGGACCAGTGATTTATCTCAGAATCAATGAGCCTCTGAGAAACTGCATCTATTGTTTTACCCATTTTCAACCGTTGCTTTAATTCAAGCCATGATTTTAAACAATCAATATGCGTTTTACCATTTTCATGATGTGCTAAAGAGTCTCCTAAATGCTTCCAGTCTTTAAATCCTCGATGGCCAAGAGCGCTAGTGCTAGATGGGGCAGCAAAAAGTCGACATGGAAAACAATACAAGACGTTTTGAAATAAGGAATATACCATCCATTCTCTTAAAACTTGTTCTCCATTTTAAGTGCTTTCTTGTAATATTTTGGTGAGAATCTTCTATGTTGATCATCATAAGGAAAATCAAAATTATACAAAGGTGCAGCTGGACCACGTTTAACCAAAAACTCTATCTGCTTCGCGCATGATTTCGGGCCATAATCCTGGGTCAGAAGAGATAATTGGGACTGTAGTCTCTTCTAAATGTTTTTCTGAGGTCTGCACAACTTTCAGTTTTTATTTTGAACTGCACGGAACTGCATCACTACTCAACAAACTCGTTTGAGGTGAATTAACTAGCTCAGCAATGCTGACGTTTGCGTCCAAAGGGGATCCATATCGGGAAAGTCAGTATCCAGGTGCATGTGCTGGGCGTTGTTTAAATGTTGATTGGTAGTGGGAGCGTTGAGACTACCCTCTTTCAAAAAGTTCTGCAGGGCACCTGACTGTTTTTGAAGCTGTGTTTGCTTGTTCAATCTCCGCTTTTTAAATTGGCTTCCAGAGGGTTTTTCTTAGCATCAGACATTTTGGTTTCTGAAACCAATTATCAATCCGTATAACATGTATATTAAAAAAATTAAGCAAACTAACAACATTTTCGTAAAGGAGAGTAAATAGGCTTTGATGTAAATTATAAAAATACAGAGTGTCCCATTAAAGTTTTTGCGAAATCGGCCTTTGAAAATCGTCAATTTTGTTTCTCCTATTTCAGGTAAATTTTAAAACTTGGCAACACTGTCAAAAAAAATTTAAAAAATGATGAAGTTCTGTGAAAACCGCACATCGATACCATTTATCGTTTTCGAGTTATAAGCAGTTAAAATGTGTCAGTTTATAGATGGACACCCTGTATAATAAATTGGAATTTGGTATACATTTTAGGCAAGGCAACTAAAACTCAATATTAAGAGCAATTTAACCGATGACAATACCCACAGGGTGATGCCCCCTTGCTTACTGCAACGCTTTTAACCCCTAATAATTCGAAAAATAAAATCCTAATTCAATTTAGAAACTTTTATGTTTCCAGTGTTATTTAGGACAAATGTGCGGTTTTTGAGACACATTTAACAGTATACCTATAGAAAATTAAAATAATAGTAGAAAAACAGTGTAAAATGACCATGTTTTTGAATAGTTTTCAGCATTTATCTCGAAAACGGTACATTTGTCGTAAATAAAACCATAGACATAAAAGTTTCTAAATTGAATGAAGATTGAAAATTTTCCCAAAAATGTATCACCCTGGGACTACTAATTCTAGTACTACTTGTACGCGATTTTTGAAAATGAAAATTAAAAACTTACCTTCACAAAAGACAAACGCACTCACACTGGACAATTTGCAATTGCACAAGCACTTTTTAAAACTTTTGTACAATAATAAAAAAACTATTTTATTTCGCACCGGCCGAAGTCTAGTAGCAAATAACGCATTGTTTTAAGTCAACTTCCTTATATATGCAGTTAAAACTCCTGTGACATCTTGTTTCGGTTGGTTTCAAAATTGGTACAGACTTGTAGATTCCTGTATTGTAAGTGTTGCCAATGCCAGAGCAGGGACCGAAAACTTGTAAATTCTTGAAAAGCGATAGTTGAGTGGTTTGGTCATGATGAATTGAACTCAACTAGATTTTGTCTTAATGCTTAAATACATATATTAAATTTATAATGTGCTTAGAAATAAAATGATGATTGATAAAAGTAATAACTTTTATTTTTTACGTTTTAGTGCATTTTAAAAAGCTTGTAACTTATTTCTTTATCAATTTATTTCGTTTGTTTATCTCGGTACGTGTCACGTTACAAAACTAACACCTGCACGTTCCTTTTTAGTACTCGAAATCGATAACAAATTCCTATTTATAAAAGGTAAAATTAAATCTGCATCGAAACCGAATTGAAATTAATTCATCCAAAATTATGAAAATAAGGTGTTTAGCGTAATTAAGAACGGTTCTTAAATTTAAAAGTTTGGAGGTGAATACACGTAATACCTTTATAATCTGTTTAATTTATGTACGTGTTTTATTACAAAACATACATCTGCACTTTTAGAATAAAACATACCTCGTTCTTCCACATCCACGGTTTACCTTACGCTTACGTTAAGATTAAATGCGTTCTCTATAGTTAAATATTTCGTTCACTTTTTATTTAATTAGTGACGGATAAAAGCCATTTTAAAGTTGTTTGATTGCTCGCGAAGCGAGCCTAGGCGCGCTAGACGCCCGACCCCTAACGAAGTTAGGACAAGGAAGGCAACGCCTTCCTTGATGATTTTGGCGCCCCTAGAGCTTTGCGCCCGGGCGGCCGCCCGGATCGCCCTGCCCTGGGGCCGGCCCTGCCAACAGTTACTCGAAGCAAATCTAACGTTATCGAACTGAACCATTATCACAATTTTGTACTGATTTTGAAGGATTCCGTGACAATTTCGGGATTTCTGTTAGAAATACCAAAGAACGTATACATATTACGTTCTTTGGAAATACAATCAAATCCTTTAAACTTTGTATTTCTCGCTATCATAGTGTATTCTGGTTTCTGATGTTCATCTAGATACTGAAAAAAATAAGATACATGGCTATCATTGTTAAAATGTTAATGCGTGAGAATATATTTTAATATGTTTGTATGCCCTTCTGCCTGTTAAAAGTTAATATCTTCGATCATCGATCTACTAAATTATTTCACCAGGCCTGGATAAACGCCCTAAAAAATTTAACGGCTAATTATAAACACGTATTTTAGTTCAAAAAAACCGCCGAGATAATGGAAAACAACGCGGTGGAAGTATACGGCATTGTTCAATTCAAAGGTAAACATTTCGATCACTGGAAATTCAGAATGGAAATACTGCTTGATCAACAAGACGTTCAACAGTGCATCGTGGAAGAAGAAAAAGTAACGCCCTCATCTGAATTTCTAAAAAAGACAAGAAGTGCAAGAAAATCATCATGCAGTGTGTCGCCAATACACATTTGGAATACGTCAAGGACAAATAAACTTCGTACCAAATGTGGACTGCCCTCTTAAAAGTTTTCCAAAGAAAAGGTGTTGTTAGTCAGCTATACCTGAGGAAAAAATTATTAATAATGAAGCTCGGAAAAGGTGAGTCCCTAAAAAGTCACTTTCTGAAGTGTGAGGAAACGGTCAGGGAACTCAAATTAGTTGAGGCCATACTAGAAGAAGTACACGTAGCATGTCACCTACTTCTCACGTTACCGAAGGAATACGATGGAGTGGTTACGGCTCTCGAAACCCTGGAACTACAGAAGCTAACGATCGACTTCGTCACAGGCAAATTGTTGGATCATGAAATTAAAAGGAAGGGTGCTACCCAAAACCAACAGCGATCAGCATTAGGCAGGATTCTTCGGTGGACCTGGAAGAAGTACATTTTAAAATCAATTCAACAATGACTACGATACCAATTCAAAGAAGACAAGACCGCAACAAATTAAATGCCATAATTGTAGAAAAGTTGGGCATCACCGTAAAAACTGCTGGTTTAAGAAGAAACATACACAGCAAGTTGAAATTAAAGAAGACAACAGCGTCGCATTCACATTGAGAAGACAACAGCGTCGCATTCACATTGAATATAAAGAAGGTATAACATGGGTAGTAGATTCATGCTCAACTGATCACATGGTGAATAATATTTATTTATTTTAATTAAAGTTATTTGTAAAAACCTCAGGCATAATTTGCTATCTGTTCAAAAACTAGGAAAAGCAGGCCTAAAAGTTACCTTTGAAAATACCTGTGTATTAATTTCGAAAAATTGTAAATTATTAGCTAAAGGAAAAAGAAATGTCAACCTCTATTTCATTGTTTTTGATTTAGCTGCTAAGTCTGAAACAAATTTGTGTGAACCGAAAAGTCAAAAACAATAGCATGAGCGATTAGGCCATATAGGTCAGCAGAATCTATTAAAGTTATCAAATTGAGTAGAGGGGCTTAGTATTATTGATAAGAAAAGTGAAAATGCGGAAGTTTGTTCAGTGTGTGCACAGGCGAAAATCACTCGATTACTTTTTCAAAAACTTAAAGTAAAGGGGACGAAGAGACCTTTAGAACTAGTTCACACCGACATATGTGGGCCAGTTACTCCTGCAACGTACGGTAATAAAAGGTATATTATGACTTTTGATTATACTCATTTTTCAATGGTATATCTATTAGAATTTAAAAGCGAACTTTTTGAATGGTTCAAGATTTTGAAGCCCTTGTTTCAAATCGTAGCTTTTATAAGACAAAAGGAATCGAAATAGTTTTAATCCAGAAATGAGTGGAGCAGCCGAGAGATAATTGAAAAAGGAACAGCAATGTTGCTACAATCGAAATTAACAAAAACGTTATGGGGAGAAGCTGTACTTTGTGCAACATACCTAATAAATCGAAGTCTTACAGTTTCATTGGAAGAAAAGCAAACTCCAGTAGAGAGTAAGAAACCTAACTAAGAATATTTGGAAGTCTTGAATATAACATACCCAAGGAAAAACAAGAGGGAAAGTTTAATCCCAAAGGAGAAATCAATATTATGATTGGTTATTCAAATAATGGATATAGGCTATGGGATCCTTTTAATGAAACTGTAGCGCTGGCTAGAAACGTAATTTTTGACGAAAGTAAAAATATTAGCAATATAAGTCCAAATGTCACTGTAATTAACGTGAGTGAAAACGTAATTGATGTGGATGAAGCTGAGAATAAAATGGATAATGCAACAGACAACGAACTAGGTGAACCTGTAGTCAATAATGAAGAGAACTTTGAACCAGAGAATTCAGATAACCAAAGTGCTAGACGAAGTACTCGAGTTAGAAAACAACCGAAACATTTAAACGACTACGTGATCGAAGATAATCTGTAATATCTTGCGTTAAACGCATCATCATTTGTAGATGAAGCACCTGAAACCCTAGAAAATGCGAAAACCAGACCTGACTTTAAAATGTGGCAAGAGGCTGTAAACGAAGAAGTCAACTCACTGAAGAAAAACAATACTTGGACACTGGTTGAAAAACCTATTTGTGTTGTACCAATAACAAGTAGATGGGTATTTCGCATTAAAAGAGGAGAATCGGCAGAAACCACAAAATACAAAGCATGACCGGTGGCAAAAGGTTTCATGTAGAGGAAAGGATTTGACTTCAATGAGACATATGCACCTGTTGCAAGACTAACAACCATGAGAACCATTCTAGCGGTTGCTAATTTCCACAACTTACAAATACAATAGATGGATATCAAATTAGAATTTTTGCATGGAAATGTAGATGAAAGCATTTACATGGTGATACCAGAAGGTTTCGACGATGGAAGATATATTTGTAAACTGAAGAAAGCTTTGTATGGATTAAAACAGGCTCAAAGATTTGATCAATTTGCAAAACAAGAAAAATGAGTATAATCAAACTACATTCTTCTAATAAGTTGCGATACTAACGAAATCTAAAGTCTAAAATTAAATGAAGAATTTGAGATGCAAGATCTCGGTAAGTTAAGAATTTTTCTTGGAATAAGTGTCAGAGAAACCGAAGACGGAATTTATTTGAGTCCAGGGAATTATGTTTCTTCATTTATTAAAACGTTTTAACATGAGTGACTGCAAAGAAATTAAAACGTCTATGGAACCTGGATCGATAAACTTACCAGAAGCAACAAACGACCAAAAGGGTAAAACCAGACCAACTCGTGAACTGATAGGATGTCTTATGCATCTTATGTTGGCAACCAGACCTGATTTAAGTAGTTCGGTGAATATTTGTAGTAGATATCAAAGTATCCCTACGGAAAATCTATGGATAAGCCTTAAGCGAATTTTAAGATATCTGAAAGACACCGTAAACTTGAAATTGTTTTATCCCAAAAACGATGAGAATGAACTGCTGGGATTTGCAGATGCTGATTGGGCCGGAGATGAACTGGATAGAAAATCTACTTATTCAAAGTACAGTTTGTTGGAGTACGAAAAAGCAATCCACAGTTGCAATGTCCTCAACGGAAGCAGAATATATAGCTCTCGCAGAGTCTGCGAAGGAAGGAAGGTTATTCAATCTATTGACTGATCTTGGGATTGCAAAAGCTAGTAGTTTTACAATTTTTTAAGACAGTTATATATAAAATGGAAGCACAAAAGACTTACACACATAGATGTCAAATTTAATTTCATTAACCCTTTGACTGCTGATGACGCACCATGTACGTTATTTCTAAGTCCAATCCCGTGGCTGATGACGACAGGTGTGCGTCACATCACGGTTCAGTCCTGTGGCTGAGGCCGCACCATGTGAGTCATGAATTCCATTTGATTTGCTGGTCTGCCCCCACCCTCTAGCCACTTCACTCCTTTTTGTATCTCCTTGGGCAGTCTTCCCACACCCCATCAAGTCTTCAGCTTCAGTCGTATCTACCTTAGCCAACCGCTGGGGTGTTTACGATCGTTTTTAATTTTTTCTTTGTCTGCTATGGAAGGTAACTGGCGCGGGCCAGCGGGAGTCGTTTGACCCAAACGCTCTGATCCGTCATTCTTTTCGCCACCAATAATAGTGGAGTCTGTAGGTATTAAATTTGTTGTATACTTTGTATTTCTAGAATATATTTTTTTTTCTTGCTTTTATGTTTTACTCAAATATGTTTTATTCAATTATATGTTTTATTCAATTATATACGTTTTGTTCAATTATATATGAAACTCTTTTATTTGTCCATAGCTGTCGTGCGGAATTGCATAACTAAGTTCAGTCGTGTGGTCGATTACGCACACCGTGCGTCATACTTAATTAATTAATTAATACTAATTATTTTTAATTTTAGTCTATGTGGGTAATATTTTTAGACCAAATGGAGCCAGAACCCGTTAAAAAATAAAATCAGGCACGGGGTCGAAATTATTCTTAAAGATTTAATTAAAGATAAATTATTGTTAATATAATATATTCCTACAGCGGAACAAACGGCCGATAGTCTTACCAAAAATCTTGTTGGTGAAATTTTCATTAAGCATAGAACTAATTTAGGATTACTAAAAGGTAACAATTAATATTTTTTTTTGTGAGTGTAAGTAGTTTGCTCATATGAAATATACTAAGTGGCATAGAAAGCAGAACACCCAGTAATAATCAATTTATTTGAAAAATTTTTGGTATACAAGTGTATTCGAGTTAGACTAGTAAACGATCAAAATTTGATAAAAATTAAACTGTTCACTTTTTAAAAAAACACTTAATAATGTGTTGCGCCACCACGATGTCTTTATACACTCATTAACACGTCAGGGCATACTTCTAATGAGGTGATCGATTTCCTCCTGAGGTATCTCTTCCCATGCTATCTGTAACTCATGCTGCAGAGCCACTAGAGTTTGTGGGGGGTGGGGTAAATTGAGTAATCTTCTTCCCATAATGTCCCAGACGTGCTCGATGGGTGAAAGATCGGGAGATGTCGGTGACCAAGGCAACAAAGCAACTTGATTGGCCTCAAAATTAGCCAAAGAAGCCCTAGCAACATGAGGTCGTGCGTTATGTTGTTGAAATGTGCTGTTGGGAATGGTCTGAACATAAGGTACAATGTGAGGTTCTACGATCTCCTGGATGTAGCGCACAGCGGTCATGTTACCTCTAATGAAGAGCAGAGGTGACCTACTTCCAATAGCAATAGCCCCCCATACCATAACTCCAACTGTTTGGTGCACATGCTTTTTCACAGAAAATTGGGGATCTTGCCTTTCACCACGCCGTCTTCTCACCCTTGCACGACCGTCATGCATGCCCAAACAAAATGTGGACTGATCACTGAAGACAATTGAATTCGATTCTTGGTCCCAATTTTCCCGCCACGCTAAAGGATCACGTCGGTGCCCAGGAGTCAGTGGTAGCACAAAATGGGGACGGTATGAAAAGAGTCCAAAGGTTCTTATCCGGCGATAAACAGTTCGCAACCCAATCGCCCTTCCATGTTCTGCAAACCACTGGTCCGCAATCGCCCGTGTATACGAGAAGCAGTCCCGTAGAGCCAATACTCTAAGACGGCGAACTTCGGCTTCTGTGGTTCTTCGAGGACGCCCTGTACCTCTCGCTCTTCGTGTACGGCCCTCTTGGTTCCATGCCCGAACACAGACTACCACAGTGTTTAAACTCCTTTGCGTTCTACCGGCTATATCTCTCATAGACAAACCAGCCTCTCGTAAGCCCACAATTTGATCCCTATCAAACTCGCTTAACTGCCGAAAATTTTGGCGTCTTCGCACTCGAGGCATCGTGGTTCAATTAAAGAAGCTTTTTTATGTGTTTTACTTAAATGACAACTGTAGTTATAAATGATTTTAATGCTACGTGATCGTAAATGTCTTTGAAAGAGGTTAACGCAAAAACCGCTAGAGTATTATGGCTAAAAAATTGAACGTTTTTTATCTTAACATAAACAAACATATTCCCAAAAAATTTTTACAAAATATTCATTATTACTGGGTGTTCTTTTTTCTATGTCACTTAGTATATTTTATTGAGAAGGAGAGTTAGAATTACAATTCAATCCTTTAAACTTTGTACTTCCAGCTATCGTAGTGTATTTTGGTTTCTGATCTACGAAATTATTTCAACAATTTCTTACTTCATTTCCACGATTTTGAAGTGATTTCAAAATTGGATAGAGATTCCTTGAAATTAATAATGATTTCTTTGATTTCCATTGTAAATCGTGTGTATTTTCGAATACTCCCTGGCTGCCACCATATTTTCAGGGGTATTCTTCGATGACAAATATGTGATTAGAACCAAACTATGCAATATGACAGATGCTTTACATAAGAAAACTACCATTATAGTGTGTTGTTTTTAAATTATATAATTAAATAACAAAAAACTTCTCTTGTTTTTACGAAATGTTATAGTTCTTAAGTTAAGTTTGTGTATTTTTAATTTTCGTTATTACACATAAAACTGATTATTATTAAATAAAAATCAGGAGTAACTTTACTTCTGATTTTTATTTAATAATACAATCTTGGAAACTGACAAAATATTTTCTCATTTTTTTATGAAACCGGACACAAGTACGTGTTAATTTAAAAAAAAAACTGAGAGAAGTAGGTCATCGTTTGTAATAGTAAAGAAAGTTTGATACTAACTCAAATTTTGCCGGAATATATTAACTACATTACTAACGTGCAGACATGTGCAAACAACTTTACATTGGTTATGGATACTAAACCTGCTTCGTGATTTTTAGGAGGAAGTAAATTAGTGATATGATAAAGCCTAATTAAAATACTTTTATGATTGTTACCGTATACTTTTATTCATTTTTTTTATACAAATTTACAAGTTTCCATCACTTACAGTTATCCTCGGCAGTAACCTGCTATAATAATTAGGTAGGTATATAAAACCAACTACGGAATCTAATTTTATTTTAGTAAATATTAAATAGATTAAATATCCTTGAAAATAACAAATCAGATCAACCTCTTGACAACGAAAAATGTCATAGTTAAAAAATAAATTTAAGATCAAAGTTGTGAAAAACGTGAGTTGAAAGCCGTAAAAGTATTTAAAGCAAAAAACTTGACATGCCAATCAAATACAGAGTTATATCATAACAAATCTAACAAAGAAATAGCATAATTAACTGCTAAGTATTTACTTCGAACAGCAAAAAACCACAACATACCAAATGTTAAAGTTAAAATTAGTGTCTTTTTCTAATTACAAGTTGCCAAATTTATTTTATTCCGAAATTTTCTTCTTCTATTTAAATTACTTGGATATTTATACATTTGAATAGCTTCTCGCTATAAACGAACATTATGAGTTTGCTTTGATAAAATTTCCATATTATCAACTGAAATGTTATTATTTAAATTATTTAACGCATGTTCAGCTACGGTAGAATTCTGTGATTCATTCTATCTATATCTCATATGTTCTTTACGTATAATATCAAAGCTACACTTTGTGATTCTTATGTATACTTTTCCACAAGAAAAGATAACTTGCACTCTACTGGATTTAAAATATCTTTTGATCATCTTAAATATTCTATAATCTTTCTTTTAGGTTTGAAAATAGTTATTATACCATAGTAAATTAATATTTTTAAATTTTATCCGTAAAGCTAGTTGTGGAAGGAAGAAGATTTCTACCAACATTAAGTGGTAATTGTTATGATTGAAACAGATATTTGATTGGCATGTCAAGTTTTTAGATGTGAATTCATTTACAACTTTCAGATTAAAGTTTTTCACAACTTTGACGAATTTTTATTATTGTTTGTCTTCGTCCGTTACAGAATGTTCTGATTTGTCATTTTCAAGGCGGTTTAATGATATTTAATCTATTAAAGATCCAGCTAATCGTTATTTAGATTCCGTAGTTCGCTTTTTCATACGCGTTCCCTACCTAGTAGGCTTATATTTGCATTTTTTTAGATTTCACATGCTATATTTATTGCACATCTTTATTAATTATTTTTTTTACTGAAGACGATAACTGTAATTATCGAAACGTTTAAATTTGTATAAAACATTAATAAACATACATGATTACATACCCAAAAGATAATTATTTTTATTATGAGTGATAATCGTGAAATTTTGCATTTTGATAAAGCCTAATTTTGTAAGAATCTACTACTGACCACGATAGATGAATGGCCGACGTTGTCAAATACATATATATATATATATATATATATATATATATATATATATATATATAATAATATATATATATATATATATATATATATATATATATATATATATATATATATACAGGGTGTTTCATTAAGGCTGGCCACCGGCCATATTTCAGAAACTAGTGGACATAAAAAGTGGAGAAAAAATTCATTATAAAAGTCGCCACGAGAAAATCCTGGAAATTATTTTAAGTTCCGTAATTCATCGCAAGGGGCGCAATTGAAAATTAAAAATAAAATTATAAATTTCTCCGAAAATTCCACATTAAGGCATACCTTTGGTAACATCGTTAGAAAGCTTAGACAATTCTGCATCATTTTGGTCTAAGGCTCATTGGCGTACCGACCTTAATAAGAGTGGGGAAGCTATTGAATGTGTAATCATTTAAATCGCTGTTATTTTTAAACGACTTATCCGATTGTAGTAAACCTAGGCTTGTTTAGAAGAAAAGGTAAGTACTTTTAACTGTCGCATCCATTGGTACGCGATAGCTCATAATAAAATTGTTAGAGGGCGCAATTTGTAATAATTTCAGTTTTTTTGATTTTATTCAGAAAAATTAAATCATACGGTATAATTATGACATCATAAGCAGAAAGTAGCTTAAATTTGTAACAAAAAACGTAAATAACGCAATTTGATATCTTTATTTGTTCCAGAGTTATGGCGAAAAGAAGACTTTTTAACCGTTTAATTTAACCCATTACCTGCCAAATTTTTAAAATTTGATTTTTTAGTCTAATCACAGGAAATACTTCAAAAAATTTCTTTTGATTTCTTTTATACCATTTTTCCCAAATCCCAAATGGGGATCATGACACTAGTGGTTTAAAAAATTACAAATTATCAAATGGACACATATTTATTGTTTTTCATAGGATACAGTGTTTTTCTTCATGATACATTAGATTCTTTTGTGCCACGTCTGGAAACATTCAACATGAAGGCCCACATTGCACTTCGAGCATTGCTTCCTTACGTTTGTCTCACATATTTCGCATTTTCGCTGCTTGCCGTCAGTGGTTCTTTCTATGAAGTAGCCCACAGGATCAAACCTCACAGTTTCCAGAACTCTTTTATTAGAAGGTTTAGGTAGAGCAGGTCTTCCGATCTTTCTTGGATTGGACAGAGATGTCAATGTCAGGTAAGTTCATGCAATTGTTCTTCTAAAATCAAGCAGTGGCATTTTTTGTCCTGATATGCACGAGAGAATGTGAGCATTGACTAAGGTCATATCAAGAAGATTGGTGAAGAAAGGGAAGTACCGTCTTTTAGCTTTCATTTTTGTCCTGTATTTGTTGATAAACCAGTCCATTCTATCAACTTTACTCATCTACTTATTGTAGGTGGTGATGCATTTTGGCAGAGGAACCTTTACCTTCTCTTTTCCAAGTTTAGACCACTGTTGACAGTGGTTCGATTGCTTCGTGGTTAGACTAAACTTTTACATTGTTATCTTTCCAAGTAATAGCAAATAGTTTGTTCTTTTGATCAAATCGATAGTCACTTACACCACGTTCTACTTGTTTCATTTCTTTGTCAGACTTTATAGGACAAGAATTCATTGTATCGTCCCAGTAGCACAAACATTTTTTATGACAAGTAGTTCAAGTCAAAACTTGTAAAAAGTTATCATAATAAAAAACATGATTTTCTGGAGTCTCAGGTACTGAGACTTTGGACAGCACAACGGATGAACACACAGAGGTCGTTTCAACATTCTCTATCTGCACTTTTTTGCCTTCATAAAGATCGGCATGAAAACAGTATCCTATTTCCCCACGTGAGAGTAACCACTGCTTGAAGCCAAACCGTATAGGCTTTCCACGGATAAATTGCTTCAGGAAATGATGACCGTAGTATCGAGCCTTTTGTTCGTCAATGCTTAAATTTGTAGAAAATACTCCAAATTTCACAAAGTTACTGTTTAGCTTATCAGTTAGTGGCTCTACTTTGTAAGACTTTTTGGGATTAGTGGGTATTTGGGAATTGTCGTTGAAGTGAAAATTACGTTTTATTTCTACAAATCTGTTGTTTGAAAAACACTTCCTTACACAATCAATGGATATATCCTCATCCTCGCTCCAATATAATTGTTCTTGAGGAAGAGAGTGTACCCTGTGAAAAGAAGGAACCCAATGAACTTCTTTAGACACTTATTTGTGAAAGTAAATGTGTGGCGGTTATTCTGTGCAGCATAAATTACACTTTGTCTTACTATGTAATCACACACAATTTCATCAAAGAGACTTTCAAAAATCTCTACAGGGTTCTTATCTTTTAGGACAGCTTCTATATTTTTTCTTTTATCTTTTTCGTTTTCATCAGAAGGAGGTAATAAGCTAAATAAAGGATCTGACTCAGTCCACTTCGACTGGTTTTTCTTCTCGTCGGCCTTTTTTTTTAGGTTTAAATGCAGTTTTAGTTTTTTCTTTATCGTTTACTAGTTTAGTTTTAGGAACCGATAACCTTCTCTTTTTAGCGTTGTTTTCGGTTTTAGGCTCAATGCTTTCTCTGAGGGGATTTCTCCAGTAACATCGCCAAAAGTGTCTTTAGAGTGGCTTGGAGCTAGATTAGATGAATTCAAGTGGTTCTCGCCTTCATCTGAATGTGATTCTGCTGGAGTGTAGTGGAGCTCTATTTTTCCTGGAACATCGCGAGACATTGTATCATCTAGAATGTTTTCATCGATCTCTTCCAAATCAGAAAGATTATCTGGTGGTAGTTGAGCATCATCGTCGAGGGAGTCTAAAAATTCTGAGTCATTGAGTAGAGATTCTAGCTGGTTTAGAGATAAAAGCTGCCACTCAGCCATGTCTGCAATCGTAATAAACAATGTAGCATGCACCTAATCGAAATACATTCGATGTGCCATGATCCCCAAATCATAACTCTTCAAACAACCGTAACTGGTAAATGACAATTGAATTGAGGTTACCGACCATGTTTACATGTTAGGGGAATACTAATAAACATAATATACAGAGCTAAATTGATAGAAACATCCCTAAGCATAATACAAAAATTAGCGAAAAACTCATACTGATAAAAGTAAGCAACATACCAGACACAACATGAACTAATTTAAAAAACTACAACCTAAAGGCATCAAAATAACTTCTAATGTGCATCAACATAATGTCAAACAGTCTAATAGTGTCTGTAAAAAGGTGTTACGTGCCTATAAGTAAGTGTTACCAACCCATACTCTTGAAACACAAATCCCAAACGGGTCTTATGGACAATTTAATAATTGATTGTTGCTATGGTTTCTTAAGGTGTATAGGTTGGATTAGTAATGAGGAATCTGTATTTATCATAGTCTGTGCCTCCTTCACACTCTATCTAGGCTTAGGACTAGTCCAAACTAAGCAAATTGCAAAATTTGGAGCGTGTTTAGAGGCCAACGGGCCATAACAACGATATCAAAGTAATGATTGATTTTGTTTAAGAAACTTTTTAATAGAATGGTAAAAATCATGAACAACTGTTAAAAACAAGTGAAAAGCTATAAATGTTCAAATTGAGGCCGTTTTGTAAAATACAACTACTAATTCTTTTTCTCGTACTGGAAACAGCTGTTTCGATTTCGTCTCGTGGAATCGAATTTATTGCAATTTCAATTCGGTGAATCATGTCCTCTCGGGTGGTTGGTCTCGTTTCGTAAACAATATCTTTTATTCTTCCCCACAAGTAGAAATCTAATACAGTTAAATCCGGGGATCTAGGTGGCCACGGAAACAAACTACCCCTTCCCATCCAGCGATTTGGGTATCTAACATTTAAGAAATCACGGACTCTTCGGGAATAGTGTGAAGGACATCCATCATGTTGATACCACAGGGATGCTCTCACGTCAAGGGGAATGTCTTCTAAAAGATTGGGCAAGTCATTTTGTAAAAAGTTTAAATAAGATTCACCATTTAGGTGTCCATGAAAAACAAATGGTCCGATAATTCTGTCACCTAAAACACCACACCACAAATTTACACTCCATCTGTTCCACTTCGCGCATCCAGTGAGGATTTGTTTGCGACCAATAATGCATATTGTGCAAATTAACTCTGCCGCAGCTACTAAAAGTAGCCTCATCGGTCCATAAAACTTTGGAAAGGAATCGAAGATTTTCACTACACATGTCTCTCAGCCAATAGCAATAGTCGAGCCGCCTGTCAAAATCAGTGTCTGATAAAGCCTGGTGTAAAACTAGATGATAAGGATGTAGCTTAAAATCGCTTAAAATTCTGAACACAGAAGCAACACTTACACCTAGTTCTGTGGAAATCTCCCTGATGCTTACGTAAGGCTCCGATTCTACGTACGCAAGAACATTAATACTATTGTCTTCATTTCTTATGCGACGTCTTCTGACAGGAAGTGGAATACGTCGTACATTTCCTGTTTGTCTTAAAGGTGTTGCCATTCGCCGAAACACTTTTCTAGTGTAGTGCCTTCGATCAGGATATCTGATAGCGTATTGTCGTTCCGCAATAGCTGCATTTTGAAAACATTCATAATACACGGCAAGCATGTCGTAAGCCTCGGCATTGGTATACGACATTTTTGAAGGATAGCACTAATTTCTGATAAGGTACAATGAAACCCAAAACTAATGAAGGAAAAAAATTTTACAACACAACATCAATCAAAATTAAGTAAGTTGACAACTATTTCAATTTATTTACCTCCATGGAAACGAGCCGACTTTGTTCCGCAGCAAATTAGATTATTATTTTAAAACACACCACATTAGAATTATGCCTTAGAGGTTTTATATGATCTTATAAACGTACAGAAGAAAAATTAATAGTTGTTTTTTACAAAACGGCCCTCAATTTGAACATTTATAGATTTTCACTAGTTTTTAACAGTTGTTCATGATTTTGTACCATTCTATTCAAAAGTTTCTTAAACAAAAATAAATCATTACTTTGATATCGTTGTTATGGCCCGTTGGCCTCTAAACACGCTAGAAATTTTGCAATTTGCTTAGTTTAGACTAGTCCTAAGCCTAGATAGAGTGTGAAGGGAGGCACAGACTATGATAAATGCAGATTCCTCATTACTAATCCAACCTATACACCTTAAGAAACCACAGCAACAATCAATTATTAAATTAAACGGTTAAAAAGTCTTCTTTTCGCCATAATTCTGGAACAAATAAAGATATCAAATTGCGTTATTTACGTTTTTGTTACAAATTTAAGCTACTTTCCGCTTATGATGTCATAATTATACCGTATGATTTAATTTTTCTGAATAAAATCAAAAAACTGGTATTATTACAAATTGCGCCCTCTAACAATTTTATTATGAGCTATCGCGTACCAATGGATGCGACAGTTAAAAGTACTTACCTTTTTCTTCTAAACAAGCCTAGGTTTACTACAATCGGATAAGTCGTTTAAAAATAACAGCGATTTAAATGATTACACATTAAATAGCTTCCCCCACTCTTATTAAGGTCGGTACGCCAATGAGCCTTAGATCAAAATGATGCAGAATTGTCTAAGCTTTCTAACGATGTTACCAAATGTATGCCTTAATGTGGGAATTTTCGGAGAAATTTATAATTTTATTTTTTAATTTTCAATTGTGCCCCCTTGCGATGAATTACGGAACTTAAAAATAATTTCCAGGATTTTCTCGTGGCGACTTTTATAATGAATTTTTTTTCTCCACTTTTTATGTCCACTAGTTTCTGAAATATGGCCGGTGGCCAGCCTTAATGAAACACCCTGTATATATATATATATATATATATATATATATATATATATATATATAATTAAATTTTTTGATTTTGTTAATGTAGTCATATGTAACATACGTTTATTAATAAAATTATGTATGTTTTAGGGCGTGCAAATAAAAGAATTAGATGAAGGACGACCATGTACCAATTGTGTCAACTGTGAAAATGGATATGTGCCTCATATTTGGAGGTAAGTCTTAACTTTAAGTTAAACAAAAAATTAAGACGTGTTGCAGATAGTAATCTAATAATGCTATTTAAAGGCAATACATGTATTAAAATAAAGATACTTCCCCCTAATTGATGAAAATTCTGTTTAAACCAAAAAAAAAAATGTAGCGCTAGAGGTTTAGAAATTCGTGTGTAGGTTCAAGTCTTGTTGAAAGAAATTAACAGAAAAAGATTACTAATGACAAGCTGGTTCATTCTTAGAAATCCACCTACATCACATCATTCTATTTGGTTATGGAATTTTCAATGTTTATTTCCAGTTCAAGGATATAATTTTACATTTAAATTGTTCATAAAAATTCAGAGTGCAAATATGCAAATTTAGGTTTCGAAATCTTTCAATTCGTGTACCTTCGCCTGTTGTATAGGCAATTCAGTATACATGTTAATAAATGGGTTGTCTAACCAATGCAGGCACTTTTTCTGAAATGGGATTATCCTTTTCTAATATCTAATTTGTGATGTATCTTATTATGATAATAATAATTTATTAAATAGATGTCAAACTTAATTATATGTTCCTTTGAAAATCACTTTAAAGAATAATTCATTATAATTTACAACCGTTTTGTGAAGTACCAACTTAATTTTCCTATAAAAAAAAACGTCAAATGGTTGTTTTAAACCACTGTAATTTATGTATACACAAATGAATAATTTAAATATTTTAGTTTATTATTCATTTTACATATTACTAAGAAGGAAAGTATGTTTTTTTATTTCTGGGAATGCAGTTTTATGTTTGTCACATGGCAGGAGACACTGTAATTGTGAAAGGAAGAGTTGCTTCTTCATTTAGCAAAATTTAATTATAATATAATTTTACATTTCTAGTTTTATTTTTAGTGTAAATGACATTTTTATTTTTTATTGTTTTATATAGTGTCGCTAAAATAAATGAAAAACTATTAAACCCATGAATTGTTTATTAATATAAAACAAACTGAAATAAAACAAGTTCAAAAGGTGCGAATTCTTTCAGCCAACTTCAAAACTGTAACATGGTGATTCTCTATTTTCATTATTATTATATCTTAAATTAGCTAAAATAAATCATTATAAATCGAAATTTTGATTTAACGGCCTCCCTACCGCGAACAGGTGATCAGATCCAAAAATCTACCAGAGATTTAGAATCAGCAAAGAATTTCCTATAAGATGACACCACTTCCCGCTTTCTAAATCCTGTAACATCGTGCAACGTACAGACACACAGACATCCAGACGAATTAATTAACCAACTTTTTGAAGTTGGTTGATAGAGTGAAACCATCAACTTAAATTAAAAGCTTTTATATATGTTAGGGCTAAGTCTATCTTCCATACCAATTTGTATTCAATTTAAACATTTGTTCCTGATCGCCGAGTTGCAACACTGATTAATCCAGATGTTACAAAACTTTTTTCAGCTCCTACTCGTAAATAAGTTTTTTTTAAAAATACTTGTACAAAAGGAAGTTTAGAACAAACTTCTACCATAGATTTTTTTTATATTTGTTGTAGATTACGAAATATGGTAGGTACGTCCTTTTAAAAGGACAGTGATGCAAGGCACGTATACCTCTATAAGTTAAAACAAATACTATGGACAGATATAACATATATTTAAAAATTTACAGAGTTATTTTGAATGATATAACAAGAAACAAACTTTGAGGTGTAGTCCAATGTTGCATTTATCGCACTTAAACTGTACTTTTTTCTGACTCTGTTGATATCTGATTTAGTTTTCCTGGTATACAATCAAATGGCCCAATTTATTACACCGAGAATGCTCATAACCGTGACTACTTGTTTTTTTGTGAGTTTCTAAAATGACTTGGTCTACACATCGACGAAACATAAACTGGTCCATTTTTCCACCATTCTTTCTGTGTAGTTGCCAGGCATTTTGTGTTGAGAAATCTATACTCTGGCTGACGAAATTAAAAACCATTCAACGTATCCATTTCGATTAGCTCCGGTCCACAATTTTATCTCCATCTAATTGGTTTTTCCCTAATAAATTGTTTAGTTCCGAAATTAAATGCCACCGATCCATCAGGGCTGTGGTATTTTGTAAAGGTGCGAAAGCTAAAAATCTTTGGTTTAACGAATTTACGTGTGGTCTAACTTTAGAGAATTTATCGTAGGTATATAATACAAGTGACAGGAGTCTTGCCGGCAATTTTTGTCGGTCAGATCACGAATAGTGAATAGACGAAAAAATTCCTACCACAAGTTGGATTCAGCAACACAATCCAAAGAAAATGCAGGAAAATTGAAGGTTTTTTCGAAATGCAGTAGAAAATTGTTTATAGTAATTGTGTTATAAATAATAATTATTATTAATACAGTTTATTGTTGAATTTTTTACCTTTATTCTCACCTGATTCTAACTGACCCAATTAAAAAAAATAGACTGTTTCGGTTGGTTGCTAAATTTTGTGTTGGATTGTCACTAATAACCAAGTTTGTATTATCCTCCATCAGAACTTGATTCCTAATATAAAGATCTTCTGGGAAAAGTATTGTACCCACTTAGTAGAAGGACTTCAAAGAAACATTTCATTTCGTTTATAATAATGTCGCCAGGTTGATTTTTTGAGTTGCATATGTATTTGAATAGTCTGTAATCGTTTGGAAAACATCGTCAAAAAATATTGAAATAATTCTAAAGGAGCAGAATCGTTTTTCGCAGTATATTCGTCTTGCCATTTTGCTGATGTTTAAGGCATGTATTGGTCCATCTTCCAATTATTATAACCTAAACTCCTTTTCTTATATGTCATAAAATAAGAAAGAGGTAATTCATCTTCACTGTAAAATTAAATTTCAGTGTTTCTGTTGAAAACTGCCTGATGTCCGGGAAGATTGTTTATTGTTATCACTTCTTCATCGGTGCTCTCATCATTGGTATTGGTTGGAGGAAAAAGGAAAATTGAATCTGGCAAGGTATTATCATCATCAACATTTTCAAGTTCTTCCATGAACTCGTGCACTGTAAGATGTTTTTTGAAATAACTAAAAAAAAAAAAGATATACACGGTGTACCGGAAAGGTCTTTACAACGCTCTTCCACATAAAGTATATCTCAAAATAAGTCAATTTAACTAAACTTACAACAAAGTTGAACAAATAAATCACATTTTCTATATAATATTTCGACTAATTCGAGCTAATTTCACGAAATTTGGTATGCAGGGTGTTTTTGGGATGAGAAATTCAAATTTGTGAATGATTATGTTGTATCTCCTAGAGGGCGTCACAAGCGACGATTAGGAGACTTTAAAATCACTATAACTTTTTTGAGCTACGGTGTGTGTCATTTTGGGCTTGATAAATATTTTTCCATGTCTTTTCCAGTTAAGAAAGATATACTTTGTTGAAGCTGATGACCCATGTAAATTGTCTAAAGGAATCGATAGCTATTACATGGTATTTCATTTTTTTTGTTTTGTTTTTATGGTTTCACTTCCTTCTTTTTAAGGATAAAAAATAAGGTGACAGCAATTTTAGCACAAAAATTAAACTGAAAACTTAAATGCAAATAGAAAAAAAGTTCACAAGAACTATTCAAAATTCCCGCCGTTTTCGGGCTTCATATGTCCCCATAAAAAAATCCAATTAATTTAAGTCGGGAGAACGTGGTGGCCAATTCACAGCAGCATCATTAGCTCTACCTATCCATTTATTTCCGTACTGTTCATTTAAGTAATTTCGAACAGGTAATGAAAAATGTAGCAGAGCCCCATCGTGCATAAACTACATATCTCCCCAAACTTGTAGTGGTAAATCCTCCAGTAAACCACCCCATTGTGCATAAACTACATATCTCTCCGAACTTGTATTGGTAAATCGTCCAGTAAACCTAGCTATCTTGAAGATCTTGCAAGTAAATTTCACCGGTTAATCTTTGCGGTAAAATGATAGGACCAACAATAATATGTCCTACTAACCCTGCCCACATATTAATTTTAAATTCATGTTGAAAATGCCTAACTTTGATTGCATGCGGATTTTCGTCCGCATAAACCTGTTTGTTATGAAAACTAATTAGCCCTCTTATTGTGAAACACGCTTCGTTGGTGAACAAAATATTTTTTGAAAAGTTAAAATCAATTTCTCTTTGCACATTGATAAATCGAAAAAAAATTAAGCGCACTTTAGGATCATGGGGTAAGATGTCTTGAACTGGCTGCTTGTGGTATGATTGTAGCAGCTGTTCTCTAAGTGCTCGATTAATGGTAGTTTTAGAGACTCATATTTCTGTACTTAATCGTCTTGTACTTAGTGCCGGATCTTCTCTAATGCGTTCTAAAATGTTTTTGTTTGTCTTCCATAATTAGCGGTTTCAGGAGCTAAGCGATCGACCGGTTTCTCGAAGACGTCCCTCCACTGCAGCAGGCGTTGGATGACTTGGTGTATGACGATTTGGAAACCTTTCACAGTAAACTCTGACACACTCTCGGCTATTTCATTGACAATGTCCAAAAATCAATAACATATCGTATATTCTGCATTGGTATATTACCCAGCCATGATGAAAGTTTAGATAGAAATTTAAGTTTAAATTAGTTATTAAGAAAATGTAGCAGTAAAAGTTATTATCCTCGCCTGGAGTGTTTACCGCTGCGTCATAAATTTATGAATTTAGCTATCCAATTCGTTTATACTGTCTTCTCATATATAAAACAGTGAATTAAATGAAGATGGTGGACATTCGTAATGCATTTAACGAAATCGACAAACGGTATTGAATAAGCAAATGTAGTAGAAAGAGTAAACATATAAACGCTTAACCAATTTGTTTTATGTGCATATGAATTTAATTCTCATTTGACCTAGACTTCATAACCTCTATTTACAGGATATTTTTTTAACTGTTATCATTAAGATAATCATCGTTCTCTAATTTTTATAAAATAAATCACAATAAACGAGTAATTGTATTTTGGAATCCTGCAGCTTTAAATTCTGCCGTCAGGGTATATTTTCTGATCAGAATTTATTATAACGAAAATAAATGTAACTCATGTTTTTCGTATTACACCATATGATTATATGTGATGACTTAGCGGTAAACACTCCTGGCGAGGATAATACTTAAATATGACAGTTTTTTTAAGTTGAAACTAAGGCAATATACGAATGTAGAATATACTGATATGTTATTAGTGTTTGGTTGTTGCCAAGGAAATACCGAGAGTGTGTCAAAGATCACAAATTGTCGAACAAGGAAAAATCTTTTACGTTGCCACTCTGACAATTTACATGTGTCATCAATTTCAGATGCATTTTTCTCAGAAAGGGTTGCTTCTAGCGACTTCAACAAAGTATATTTTACTTAACTGGAAAAGAAAAGCCCGCAAAAAAGTTACAGTGATTTTTAAAGTATCCTAATCGTCGCTTGTGACGCCTTGTAGAGATACAACAAAATCGTTCACAAATTTGAATTTCTCATCCCAAGAAACCCCTGTATACCAAATTTCGTGAAATTAGTTCCAGTTAGTCGAAAGATTATATAGAATATTTCCCTCATGTATAATTTACTCCTATACAGCAATGCAACCTCGTTAGGATTACAGCGATAATCCCATTGAACGTTATGAATTCCAGCGGAAATTCAACTGTAACGACGTCATACTCAACTAGCATCGTAACAGAGCTATTCTTGTCATGAATAAGTAGCATTTGTCAAACACTGACAGCCACGCATTTATTTGAACGCAGGTATTGTTCGTTTTCTAAATTTTGTTACATGCTTAGTAATTAAAAAGTTTTGTCGGTTTTTTTAAATTTAAATTTGTAATTAATTAAATAAAGGTTTTATTCATTTATTAAATTTTGTAACCTTTTTAGATAATTAACTAAAATTTTGTTCGATATATATATATATATATATATATATATATATATATATATATATTCTGGAAATATTCTACCGAATACCACGTGCGTATCAAAATTAATTAGATAATCCTGGAAAAAGCGTTGTTTCCTTAAGGAAACCGCATTCGTTGGTTTTCTCTGTTGGTTAAAAGAAGGGCCCTTGTCCGGAGTCGAGCTCTTTTAACTTGTAACCAACAGAGAAAACCAACTCTGCAGTTTCCAGCCAAAACCTATTTTTCCTGGATTATCGATAATTTTGGACGCACTAGTGGTATTATATATGAAAATGTTATTTATTTGTTCAACTTTGACACTCTGTAGCACGGTTATTATCGACTTTTGGACTTTTTTTATTAAATTTAAAAACGAGTACGAGTAACAGGCTCCAAGTAAACTATAGTTCACTATTAATTACTATTTAAGAGTACGATAACGCCATCTAGGCAAATATACCCCAAATAAAAATTCAGAGCAATTTAACATATGGTGTTTTAAAAGGACGATGGCATTATCTGAGTTAAAGATCTGGTGGAAGTTTTTAACGTCTGTGATTATTTCTAACTCTCTTGAGAGGATTGACCTTGAGTGCTAACCTTTTTCTACAGATAACATATGAAAATGTGCCAATCGACCATAAAATTTTTATACCAACCGGCTGGGCGATAAATAGGATACTTAAACCATTTCTGTTAACACTTTATAACTGTTATGCTATGTACAGCATTAACAACTTCCACAAACCACGACTAATATTCGTTCAAGAGGTAGACGTCGAGATAGCGTGTGGGCAGAGACAGTGAGGGAAGAGCGAGAGAGAGACAGATATTAAGCAAAAGAAAGTTTACTACAATTTTAATTGATACCTCTGTCTTTGCGTCTAGACGGTCATTAGCTAACGATACCACGCAAAAAAGAATATTTTAAGGGGCTATTAAGTAGTTTAACAACAAAAAAGGAAGATTACCTGCAAAGTATAATACGCTCCTTTTGTATTTCCTATTAACGTAATATTATTTTTTTTATTTCTATTTATCCGGCAACGGAATCCATATGTATTGAATTTTTGCTTACGTGACTATCACAATCTTTAAGCTATTCGCCCGTTTTCGAATTTTATCTAATTTACGTGACTATAACAACTTTTAATCCATCGTCATGCGATGAGTAACAAATCGCAGCCGATTTTACTCCGATACATCTGTAAAAGCGTAAACCATATTTCAACCTTTTTTTTTCAACATTTAATACCATTTTGAACTTAAATACATAAAAAGTACTACACTTAGAACAATTCAATTCCCACAAGAAACATCTAATATTATGAATCATTGACAAAATACCATTAATTCTCTTTTCTGCCCCGTTTACATTTCCGTATACGTGTTGAAATTAAACAAAAATTGATATGACCAACACATTACTTTCTTATGTCTGTGTTATGTTACATTATTAATTAGCGACAAGCGTTAATAATTCCTAAGAAGGCGATTTTTAACTTATTGATACTTCCTTTGATATTAAATGTACTAAACAAGTGTGTATAAATGATAAACAAGTATACTCGTAAAACATTTGTTAATCATTTCACTCACACACACGCGCGCGCACACACACTCACTCATCAAGGTGAAAAATGGTGTAAACTGTTAAAAACTTGTAAATTCGTTGAAAAGTCGTCGTTGGTTTTTTCACGAAAACAATACTTATGGTACTTGGCGCATCGTAAAGTAAAAATGAAATTCCATGCGTCCGCTATCTACACGGACTAGTACCAAATTGATACGAATGCTAATGGATTGATGCGTTGTGTGACATCACTTATTTTCAAGTTTAAATCAAACCTTCATAAAGAAGCAAAATATTAAATTAATTTAAATTCGTAATTAACGTATTGTCTAATTTAGTTTACAAAATAATGTCATTAACCTATTTAAACATGTTCTGCGATTCAAATTTAATCTCGCAATATTTAAATAATTGCTTTGTGAATATCTTTCACACTTTTAATATTCATTTTTATGATTTCAGTGTACCATAACATAAATTATGAAATCAAAGGAACTTTGTCATAAATACCAAAGTGACGTTTACTAATACGTTTAAAGTGGTGTATAATTTTGGAAAATTCAAATAAATTAAAAGCATTAATATATTGTTTTATGTAACATTTCAAATCTAAACTTTATTTTTAATGAATACTCCAGATGTATTGAAATATGGAAGTTTTGTGGAAATGATTAATTGATTTCTGGAATTTGATTTTTTTGGAGATATTATCATTTCATTAGTTTTGCTCAGTTTATATTATCGAAATTCAATCTCAATTTGTTAATTTTGTTCTATTTACTTTGCGAGTAACATGTTTAATGTAATTGTTGGCAATACTATAGAAGCTTCTTATTTGAATGTTAACTGTACGTGGTTGGAAAATGCACGCCAGGATGTTTTTAACACATTTTTCTATTACTGACCGCTAATCAAATGTTCTATTTTTAGTGATGTCATTATTTTTACTAAATCTTTAGCAAACAGGGTTACCCATTTTCGACACTTAAGTGTCGAAAATGGGTAATTATTGAACTAATCAAAAAACTGATGTAAGTGTCATGAGATGTATTTGGGAGAAACTAAAAATGGTAAAAGCAGAACTTAAAAATATTGGCTGGTTTAGAAGATACGGGGATAAAACGAAAAATTGACGATTTTAAATTTTTCTCCTGTATGTTTTATTACTAGCAGTAGAAGAAAATGTTTCCTATAAAAATATCTTAGTTTGCTAGGTAGAATATTATGCCGCCCAAAAATCGCATCTACCGGGTCAAGTCAAAAAGTTATCGCATCCAACTCTCATTTTAAAACACCGTGTATATTTTTAGCCAAAAAAGTTACATTTAATATATGTAGTTTATTATTTAAATAAGTGAATAATTTAAATTTTTATATTAAATCAGTAGTAGGCTATGCCTATGCCTATAAATGTGGTACATTTATCAACGAAGGTACTCAAATAGCCCTCCATTGCATTTTTGGCAACGATTTCTAACCGATCTTAGAGGATTAAGAATATGAACGGGTTTTATTTTTCTAAATGCTGCATGGATTGCTTCAAGCTGTTCCGTGTTTTATTGGTTCTTTTATAGATCTCTGATTCTAGATGACTTCATACATATCTAACAGGTCCATATATGTTCTCAACAATCTACCTGAAACGTTTATATTTAAATATTCCCTGACTCTTAAGGCGTTATGGCTAGGAGCAGAATCTTACTGAAAATATATATTAGTTCGTTCTTCCAAAGGTTCGTCATCAAGCAAATTTAAAAGGTTAGTTTCCAGAATATTTAGGTATCTTTCAGTATTCAGGTTTTATTCACAAATTGTATAGGCAAACCCGAGGACAAACGTATGACCTTTTAAAAAACAACTGATGTTATAACCAAATCTACTCTGTCGGCGAACTGCTCTCCATAATTCCGGGTTGGTGTTGGCCCTGTATCTTTCATTGTGGCGGTTCATAATTCTATCATTTGTAGTTCTTTCCTCATCGGACGATACAATTTTCTTATAAAAATTGGGAATTTCGTTACATTTATGTAAAAATCAACGGCAAAATTCAATTCTTCTCTCCGGGGTGCAAATATTATGCCAAGTTTACTTTATATGGGAAGTAATGATTTGTTTCAATATCTTTTGAACTTTGGTTTTGGCACCTCAACTGCTTTTTCTATTGTTAGTATAGACGTGGAATTTCCTTGTTGAAAATGAATTTGATTTTAATAACTTTATTATAAGTACGGAATTTTAAGCATAAAATTATTCCTGGTATTGGTAACAGTAAGCGAAACTTACTTGAAATTCACATTCCACAAACCCAAGAACGTTTATTATTTCGTTTTCTTTATTTTCCTTAGTATATTCAACAGATCTCGGTTTACTAAAGCTTCCATAATTCTTCAGATTGTTTTCTAGTCTTTTAAAAATATCACCGAATGGTTGCTGCTTCTCAGGGTAACGTCGAAAATATAAATTTAGGGCATTTTCTTTATTTCTTCGACATTTGATATAACATATATTTTCATAGTTTTCGTCAACCATTTATCTAACAGAAAACTCGAAACACGTTGCGGTCTGTCACTAAATAAAATTACTCATCCTGTTTTGTTTTCATGGCAACTAGATTTTATCCTTGGCAAACTAAACTATTTATTAAGTAGGTATTCTTAGACATCGTACGATTATCAAGAAAAATTAAGAAGATGCTCTAAATTTGTAATTTACATATTACTCTGAGCGGCAGTAGTCTTCAATGAACAATGTAAACTTTCATTTCGTTTTCCTACCTCATACTGCATGGCCTACTACTGACTTAATATAAAAGTTAGAATTGTTCACTTATTTAAATAATAAACTATATTAAATGTTATATGTATGATAAGACAATTAAAAATGCAACTTTGTTGGCTAAAAATACACAGGGTGTTTGTTCCATTTAAAATGAGAAAGTTGGATGCGATAACTTTTTGACTTGACCCGGTAGATGCGATTTTTAGACGACATAATATTCTACTTAGCAAACTAAGAAACTTTCATCGGAAACACGTATTTATGTTGTTGGTAATAAAACGTACAGGGGACAAATTTAAAATGACAATTGTTCGTTTTATCCCTGTATCTTCTAAACCAGAAAATATTTCAAAACTCTACTTTTACCATTTTCAGTTTCTACCAAATACATTTCATGACACCTATATCAGTTTTTTGATAAGTTCAATAACTACCGCGATAACCAGTAACAGTGTTGAAAATGGACAACCCTGTCAAACAAACCTGTTAAAAATAGTATAACGAGTTTTAGGTATTTATTACAATTGTATTATGAACAGAATCTTTTAGTGAACATAATGTAAAATAGTTTTGGGATAACATCCATCAGGCTCTCTCTCTCTCTCTCTCTCTCTCTCTTATATATATATATATATATATATATATATATATATATATATATATATATACACACAGGTATGGAAAATGTTACGGCGGGTCTGACTTATAATAAGTAAAACAAAGACAGTACAATCAGTTCACGTGCTAAGTGAGAATACACAACAAACTAAAAGCGCTAACGCTATACATGCGTCTTTTGAGTAGGCTAGTGTCAATGACACGTTTAATTGCTACTGTCAACGAGAATTGAAAATCAGTGTTTTTGCAAGTCCGACACAATACTCATGTATTCCACTGATGAAAAAATACAGATATTATTCAGGAAGCACTGCACAAGAAATAATGGGCAGGTTTGCTTTTTCCTTTAAAATACAGGCCAATTCCATCGGAAAGTACGATTGTGCGTACTGTTTGTAAATTTGAAAGATGTGGATGTTTAAATAATTGTAGAAAATGCAGTGGCATTCTTGGTAATGATAGTGAGCATCATGGTCGTAACTTAAACGAAGAGCGCGAACTCCAAGAAATTGCAGTGTGTAGTTTGGCAGAAACTAATTTCCCGTGTAATAGTACAAAAATTGCCGAAGAAATGAATATTGAATCAAGAACAGTTCACAATATCTTGAAAAGGAATAAATACCGTTGCTATAAGTTGCAAACTACACAAGAAATTTTTCCAGAAGATCATCAAAAGCGTATGGAATGTTGTGAAGATATGATGAATCGGGCTAATGAAAACAAAAGATTTATTGAAAATAATTTGTTTACCGACGAGTGTTCTTTTAACTTACATGGCCATCACAATCCGTCTGTCGCTGTTGGTTACTCTCGGGAAAACAAACACATTAGTATTCCTTACCGGACGCAATACCCCGAAAAGTTAATGTGTGGGCGGGAATTTTAGGCAATTCCATAATTGGTCCATTTTTTATCAACGAAAACTTGCATACGGACAAATATTTAGAACTGTTGAGAAACCAGATAGTTCCAGCTGTTCAACGCTTCAACATAAATTTTGATGACATTTGATATCGAGAAGATGGCTGTCCTGCTCATACTGCAATAATAGTTCAACAGTTTTTGGAAACTATTGGTCCCATCTATTATCATAAATCTTTCTCATTAATAAACCCAGGTGTACTTGGAGGATACATAATCTGTATGTTATGAACCTCTAACTCAAACCAGTACTTCACAATACTTAGATATTGGTAAGAGCTACGTCTGGTCCAAACATAATTTGTTCATTGGCGTGATTTGTATTTATGAAATTTTGGAATTTTGGTACACGTTTTTCTGTATACGCAATGGCTCTAGAGCTTCACCTCTCACACGCTCCAGATACTCTAATCCAAGAAATAGCACAATTATATTATGGTGAAAAACTGATAATCTAAGATTCGGTCCATAACATGTTATTAAAATCCTCACCATAGGTTATTAGTGTCACTTTTGTTTTGTTAAATTTAAAATACGAGTTATATATAGTTGTTCAGAGTGGTCCAAATTGGACAGTTTAGAAAAAAAAAGGACCTCAGTGGAGCTCAAATTTAATGAGAAAATCACTGGTGCAAACAGAATTCAGCTATCTCTAATCGTTTGGCCGATAGGAAGCGTTTCTCGAATTTAGTCGATTTCTTTAATGCCCCATAACTTGCTTATTATTAAAGATAATTGATTTTGGCAAAATCTTTCTTATAGCACCTTTTACGTAGATAGACAGTTTTTATACAGGGTGTTTGGTTTTTTAATACGACCTTACACTACATTTTTTTGATACATACCACCCTGTATATTTTGGGTTTTTTGAAAACAGCGTAAAATTTCCTAAATTTTAATGTATTACTTATTATACTTATGTTAGATATTATTTGCAATAGTGCATTTTATACATTAAAATATTTTGCTTTCAGACACATCTAGGTTTCCATGACTAATTAAAGACGACAACATGATTCAAAACAGATTCTATACCTTTTCCTTGCCCCCTTTGCAGCATTTATTAATTCCAAAGGTGGGATTTGGTTAAATGCACATAGCAACGGCTTTTCTAATTCTTCCCTGGTATTAAAAGGCTGCTTGCATGTCAGGTCTCTGATTTTACCCCAGAGAAAAAATCGAGGGGCGTTAAATCTGGAGACCGAGCAGACATTGGATTAGCCCTTGATTCCCCATCCAATTTCCTCGAAACTGCCCATTTAGGTAATTGTTGATGAGTTTCGCACAATGCGGGGGTGCCCGTCATGTTGGAAAATACTCTTTGTAATATATTAATTGGTATGTCTTTGATAAACGGTTCAACTTGATCCTGTAAAATTTGTAAATATCGCTGTGAATTCAGCCTTCCGTCACACACACACACTATATATATATATATATATATATATATATATATATATATATATATATTATTGTGTTCGTGTAGAAAGTGTTTAAGTGAGGAGCGTTTCCGACGAACGCCTCTGCATTAACGGTCACTATCCATTGTGGATGAATTTAAGGGTTGGGTAATCAGATTACCGAGACCGCTGTTCGAGTGCCGGATACGCAGTCGCCTGTGCTCCCTTGGAAATAGGATCGGGATAGCGAATCTAGGACACGAATGACCCTATTTCGCCGGTCGGGAAACGTGCTAAGAAGGGTGTGGGTGAGGACATGGAGAACGTGTTTAATGGAGAGGGATCTGTGTCAGGGATGGGTTTAAGGTGTCCGGTGTCTTCCGAGACGGGCCCTTCGGAAGACAGGATGGGGTCAAGGATTTCCATCTTCGACGGAGAATTGGGAGGTTCCCGTCGCTTCCGGCACTTGAAGGAATAGGAAGGATGTTTCCCCACAGTTGTTACACTTTGAGTTAGCGGAGGATTTTCAGGATGTGAATCTGTGACTTTCGCCACAGTTGGGGCAACGGATGGAGCGGGTAGGGAACTGCTCAGCGGTATGTCCTACCTGCCTGCAGGTAGAGCAATACTTGGGGTGAGGTTGAGGGATAAAGGAGGGTTCGCAACGGTAGTGTCGCCCGCGTGCGAGGAGGAAGCCCAGGGTAGTTTTGATGGGGTTATGACTAGGGATGTGGGAGTGTTCTTGGCCTTAGATGTGATACGAACGACCTTGCTCACGTGTGAAAGGTCAATCGCATTCCGGGAACTTTTCGGCTAGGATGTCCTTATCCACGTGACGAATCACGCAGGAAAAGGCAGGGCGTATAGGAGTGAAGTTGGAGGGATGAAGACCGGAGAGTTGACTTAGGGTGACGGTGGGATCGCCGAAGTGGTGTCGCAGCCTAAGCTGTGTACCATCCGGCAAGGGAGGAGAGGATGTCTCTAAGAGGCAGGTGTTGTGGTTTTCTGGGTGGTTATGGATTTAGGTATATTACAAATACAATGTCTATACGATTGAGAGCGGGTATGATTAGGATTGGGGATAGTGGGTGTGGGAATCACGGTAGATATAGGTTTCTGGACAGGTGTAGGTAGCAGGGCAGGTTTGTGAGTAGGTTTACATGGCTTGTTTGAGGGTTTTGAAGGTTTTGTGGAGGCGGTGGAGCGTGCAGAGATGTAGGAATGTGTGGATGAGGTGGAAATGGAAGAGGCGTTTCAATGGGAGCGTGTGTATATCAACGTACCTCAACAGTACAGTACTTTTCCCATAAAACAATATTGTTATTATTTAATGTTGTTTTAAACTTTAATTGTAGCTTTAAATTTCATACCACTATTCATTCTAAAACTTAGAATGTTATATTGTTCCCTTTTTTAACGTTTTCCCAAATAACAAGTACTTGTATTGTATTTGATTCCATTTACTAAACTTGTATGTAAAGAAATAATTTCAATGTAAATTGTTTCTTACTTTTTTAATAAAAAAAAGTGTTGTACACCACAAATAGTACTTTAGGTTGTATTACTTTGAAGTCTGTTATTGACATATCTTTAAATCTGAAAATATTTTGTTAACAAAGCAATTTTCTATTATTGAATATTTAAGAATTCAGTCATATTAATATAAATTTTATCCCATAAACGCTAAAGTGCAGTTGACACTCAATTACGTCAAGTTTTGACCACCTTAAACGAAAACAACCCTTAAGGCAGAATCTTTGAATCATTTTACTTGTTTGCGATAAAATAAAACGAAATATTCACGTTTCTACTCAATTTTCCATTTATAGGTATAATAACGTCATTTGAATGAAAAAGTGGCCACAGGCTCGGTTGGCCTCTAAATTTAAGTTCTATCATCGATTCTATCAAAAGGTGGCGAAACCGGAAATCTGTCGAACGGCTTGGCTTCGTCTTTGTAAACCGGCCCGCCCGCGGGCCACATGTGGCCCGCCGATCTGTATTATGTGACCCGGTAAATTAACAAAATTAATCAATCCACAGGCGTAAAATTTTTAAAAAAGTTCGCGGCAAAAAATGTAAATAAATGACCGGTAAGAGTGAGCGAAACGCATACAGCCCTTTTTGCGATACACGAAGCGAACCTATCGCTGAAATTTTTCTAGTGGCCTCACCTCGCCACCCCCGCCTAGCTTGTCGTTTGAATCTACAAATTATAACGTATTTGTTTTGAGTGTCGTGCTAATTACGTGAAATATTTTAACGATTATTGGAAGATATGAGTGATAGGTATCAAATATTGACAGTTTATGTAAGAAACTGTAATTTATAAATTATTCACCATGTTAGGAGTGTCTTCCAAATACAAACGAAAATTTTCCAAAGAAACGAGATTGTTTCAAGACGATTGGGAACAAAACGTCGCTCAACAACTTGTTTAATCTGGTATGAAAGTGTCATATTAAAAAAAATATAATATTGATCGTCATTTCAATAACAATCGTTTAATGACACTTTTCCTCCGGGATCTCTCATAAGACTTGAAAAATTGATAGTTTTTGAAAGATCTTCGCTACAACAACAAAATATAATGTGAGTGGTGATGTCGCAAGATGCATTGACGTGAAGTTATCCACGAATTTCATTCACGGATTTTTATTTCGGATAAATCTACCTTAAAACGCCGCAAATCAATAAAAAATACTAAGTAATAACTAATACACCTGGTTTAAACGTTATTTACAAAAAAAAAAATTATTGTCATTAAGTTACATTTATCGCAGACATGCTATATATGTGGGAACAAATGGCAATATTCAATGTTAATGGACAAAATTTATATGCAAGATGCTACCAAAATTAAATTTGAAATACAATCAACCTCAACTAATTAATTTATTAATGAAGGCTAAAGTTTAACTTATGTGTTTATGCTCAATATCAACTTAATGGAGAAAATTGATTTTAAAACGGTTTACTCGTACATATTTCGAATCTACATAAAAAATACAGCTAATGTAAACTTTAAAATACAATCAATCCATTCTAATTATTTTATCAATTAGGATAAATCGTGGCCTGTGCGCATTTAATACAAACAAATTTCCTTTATTAGACACATTATTTTACAAGACTATTTATATCACCAATTTGTTCAGTAAATGTGCCACATATTTCGATTTTAAACATACTCAACCTCTTCTATTTACTTAAGGTAATCCGCGCACGTCGCTCTACAATAAATCTCACAATTTAACTGTAATCGACAAATTATTTTACAAAACAATTTACTCAGATGTTCTACGACAAATAGAAGAGGTTGCTTATGTTTTAAAATCCCATTTAGTGCCAAATTCACTGAAGAAAGTAATAATTAGGGAGCGGATAGTTAGGCAAATGCCTTTTTTGAATTAATGAGGATATTAAAGGCAAAGTTGAATTTCTATAAGTTTTAAGACATGATGACTCCAAACATGCAATTTTTACTTTGCCTTTTTTGCCTTTTTTTGATGTGTTTGGCGGTTTTTGCCTTTTTAAAGAAATTTTTGGGATTTTACCTTTTTTGTCGATTTTTTATTTTAATAAAATTGAAAAAATGTGGTTTTAAGTGAACCGTAAAAATAAACTTAACTTAACTTAACCTTCACGCCATTCCTTGCGGGTAGCCAAAACAATCCCTGCCTCTTATTTATTTTTCATTCACAATCTATATCTTGTCTTATCTCCGCATACCTCCCTAGCTTCCACAAGATTCGTACGTAGTCTCTGACATGCCCTTTGTTTTGAAACTGGTTATCTTTCTTTCCTTTATCATAGATTCTACTACATTCAGCCAAGTTTTACTCGGCCTACCAGGCCGGCCTTTCCCGTAACCTCACCCACATATATTTGTTTCGTTAATCTTGCGTTGTTCATTCTCTCAATGTGACCAAAGCAACGTAATGTACCACTTTATATGTATCCATCATCGTCTTTTCCTCACCACTACCGTCATTATGCATTCATTTTTATCTTGTCCTTCTCGTTTTACCACATGCGCTTCTCAGGAATCTCATACCCACGGCATTTAGTAAATACTCTACTCTCCTTTCCACCTTCCCGATTGATCACCACAATCTTAGTTTTCTTCACGTTTACCTTTAGGTCCATGCTCTCACAGACTGTATCAAACTTCCTCAGAGCGGTTTGCAGCTCATCCGCACTGTCACTTAATAAGACTGTGTCATCTGCATACACCAGAAGTCGTACATTTACGTCACCAACCATTACTCCATTTGTATCGGTACATGCTTGTCTAAGACATTTATCCATGTATACATTGAACAACCATGGTGACATCACACAACCTTGTCGCACTCATTGCTCAATATTGAAGTATTCACTCACACGTCCCTCACCCTAACACATACCCGACTACCGTTGTATACTGCCCTTATTCCATTTATTAGACCTTTATTTACGCCATATTCATTTAATATTTCCCACAGCTTCTCTCTATTCACTCTGTCATATACTCATATGCTTTCTCCAGATCTACAAACGCACAGTACAACTTCCTTTTTACTTTTAAACACTTTTCGATCACCTGCTGGAGAGCAACCATCGGATCGACACATCCTCTCCCTGGCATGAAGCCACCTAGTACATCCCACATCTTAGTTTGTGTAGTTTCTCGTACTCTATCAATCAGTATTCTTCCAAATACTTTACCAGGTACGCTGAGCAAGCTTATTCCTCTGTAGTTCTTACAATCACTCTTGTTACCCTTACCCTTATACAATGGTACAATGATCGTGCTATTTCAATCACTTGGCACTTTTCCACACATAAGGCATACATTGAATAATTCACGCAATCTTCGTATAAGCTTTGCACCACCATACTTGAGCATTTCACCAGTGATTTCATCTACGCCTGCTCCTTTGCCGTTTTTCAACCTTCCTACCGTTTTCTCTACCTCATTTATTCCAATATCCTTCTCAGTTTCATTCATCATTTCTTCTATATTCTCCTTTATTAACCCTTCAGTCTTACTTTCCTCACTACTGTACAGCTTTCCGAAATATTCTTGCCAGCATTCCTCACTTCACAATCGTCCCATACTATTTCGTTTCCAGCATTCATAACTCCTGCAGCGTTCTGTTTTGGGCCACATTTTGTGTTTTGACCCATTTTCAGAAGAGTTTTTGTTTCCCTTAAAATCATTCTGCATTTCTCTCCTTCCACAGTCATCACTTCCTCTTTACTTATTCTCACTGCCTCCTTCCTTTCTTTGTTTCTTAATCTGTACACCTCATACAATCGCTTCTTCTCAGTCTCATTTTTGCAGCAATCATTGCCATGTATGCATCTTTTTCTTACTTACTGCCTTTTTACCGACTCATTCCACCAAGCACATTTTTTCTGCCTACCTACAATCACTCTTCCACTTATTCGCACGGCACAATTGACAATAGAGTTTTTCAAGCTTATCCATGCACGTTCAACGTCAGTGTCTTTTATTTGTCCGTTCCACACTGTTTCATTCACATTCAACTCTTTACTCACAGCATCTGCGTATTTCATTCTCGCACCATTATCCACTAATTTGTCAACCCTAATTCTGGACGTTCGCACTACGTTTGCTTTCGTTCTCCAGACCCACTTTTGCCATAAACACACTCTGGATACAACCAAAAGTGGTCCGATCCACACTCCGCTCCGCGCATTACTTTTGTGTCTTTCACCAGGTTTCTAAGCCGTTCATCATACACTATTAAGTCTATCATACTTGGTTAATATACAGTTTTTGTTTTAGGTATTTTATTTCCTAACGAAATACCTGAATCGAAAATATTGCTTTTAGTAAGCGACGCGGCACCTTACATGCTAAAAGCGGCACGGGCCCTAAAGGTATTCTACCTAAACTACTGCATGTTACTTGCTAGCACACGCACTGCACAGAGTGTGTGAATGCATTCCAAGGAATTTAGTGCTGTAAATAAATTAATTTCTTCCGTGAAGAAGGTAAACATTACATTGTCTGTGTGCTGCTATTACGATTTAAAAATTGCAGGTATTTGTAAAAGCACCATTACGAGTTTCTGAGTATAAAGAAAAGCTGCCATCTGTTCCATCTCTCTCTCTCCTGAACCTGTGATTACCAGATGGGGTACCTGGATCGAGGCGTGTAATTTTTACGCGCTTCATTGAAACTCAATTAAAGAGGTAAACACATGTTTGCAAAATCTGTTATGAATTCTGCAAAAATGATATGATAATTTACAGGTAGTGAATTCATTTCACCCTTCCACGGCTGCTGCTATACAAAAAGCTCAAGAGAGTTTTGAAGATGAAAACGTCCGTCGAGGTATAATGTATATAAACACCCATTTCTGCTACCTACTCGAAACTATAAAGAAACTCGAAGCAAGGAACCTCGCGTTAGTGGAAGCGTTAGGGATAGTGGACGATGTGGTAAATGAAATCGCACGGGTACCTGGTGCTAGTGGGATAAAAGTAAATGAAAAGATATCTGTGTTACAAAAGAATCCAAAATCTTCACAAAATAAAAGATATTGTAAATGTACATAAAGGAGAAGAGGCCATTGGCTTGGATACAAGCCCTCAAGAAGTCGCTGCAATTAAATATGCCCCCATTACATCCTGTGATGTCGAGAGATCTTTCTCGACATACAAGCAAATTGTCAGCAATACCAGGGCAAATTTGTTACCTGACCATACGGAGCAGTACTTAATTACAGCCTGGAATAATAATGTTAACGTAGATTAAATGTTTTGTTATTTTTATTTTTTTTTTTGTAAATTCATTTTACCTAAGTAGTTATTAAATTATTTTAACCAATTGTGTGCCTTTTTCGAATTTAAATTTTGCCTTTTTCCTTGCCTTTTTTGACTGTTTTTGTTGCCTTTTTGCCTGCTTTTTTTATGGGTTTTTCTTGCCTAACTATCCGCTCTCTAGTAATAATATAAATTGTTTTATAAAATAATTTTTCCATTATAGTTAAATCTTGAGGTTTATTAAAGAGCGACGTGCGCGGATTACCTTAATTAAACTCGGATTTTCTGTAATAAATAGAAGACGTTTATTATGTTTTAATAAAATCTAATTTAGTGGTACATTTAGCGAAGAAATTAATAATATAAAATGTTTTATAAAATAATTTGCCCATTATAGTTAAATTTGAAGTTTATTGAATTTTAATTGAACTCCCATTTTCGACGATAAATAGAAGGGCTGATTATGTTTTAAAATCTATATCGGTGACATATTTCATAAAGATACTAGTAATATAAATTGTTTCGTAAAATAATTTGTCCATTATACTTAAATTTTGAGATTTATTGTAGAGCGACGTGCACGGATTACTTTAATAACGTAGAAGAGATTGAATATCTTTAAAATCGAAATCTGTGGCACATTTAGTAAAGAAATTAGTGATATAAATTGTTTTGTACAATAAGTCTATTTGTACTTATATTTATAAATATTTTATTTTTAAGTTTATTAACTATAATTATTCTTTACAATTCATTAGTTATTTATGTTATACTTTTGTTTTATTTCGCTATTTTCAAAGGACTTCACATTCTCAGTAATTTAATATTTAATACTTCTGTAGCCCGAAGCAGCAAACTTAATGGGTTTCTATTGTTCACGAACCAGTTGTCCTTTTCGGTTTGTAAAATGTAAAACTTTTTATTATAAATTTATCTTTTTCGTACAGTATGTTTGTTTCATGCCATAAATGTTTTTGCTCACAAAGAATTTTAAACATTTAGGTACTGAACGCTATTGTTAATCTCCAAATAAATACAACCTCTATAAGACGGAGATTACTTTAATACTAATGTAAGGTATTTCCCATAACTCCTTTCTCTGAAATCTATTCTTATTCAAATTTCCAAAATCTAACCAATCATAACTCGCCTCTCTCACTTTAGTAATTATCAATTGTACTTAGTGCCTCCCATTTTTACCTTTCTTGATTCCAAAATATATTTTCAAAGAGCAGTACAAATACATGTTCTTATTATTAGTCAAACTTAAATTTATCATAATATATTCTATAATCATGCAAATGTGATTTAATCGCATATTCTCTTAATTATACTTGCTACTACAGTTATTCTGGCAGATAATATTGTATTATAAGTAAAGCAAGTGTAATATTTGTGTGTTAAACTACGTACAATGTGTAGAGTAGTTAATGTAATTATTACAATTATCTAACTCTCTTCTTATTACAAATATACCTGACTGATACGAAATAAATCAAAGTTAATTCTTCAGGATAATTGTGGAATCACTACTAATTAATAGCCTTCCAATCAAATTCATTTGATATACAATATCCAAACAAAATAATGTCTAATAATGTGATTTTGAAACGCACGTTCGTATAAATGCGCACGTGACATGATTTATCCTAATTCATTGAATAATTGGCGTGGGTTCATTGTATTTTAAAATTTACTTTAGCTGTATTTTTTATGTAGATTCGAAATATGTAAACCGTTTTAAAATCAATTTTGTCCATTAAGTTGATGTTGAGCAATAAACAAGCGCGCACGTGTAAACACATAAGTTAATTTATTATAAGTTTTGTTATGAACGAATAAGTTCAAAGGTAAATATGTAACTAAAAATTATTATTAATTTTATTAAATACATAAATAAAAAGTTTACCTCGAGTAGGATTTGAACCTACGACCTGTACTTTGCTAGAGTACCGCGCTAACCAACTGCGCTATCGAAGTACAATCTTGTCTTTATATGTCTTTATGTGTGTAGAACTGATGTAAATTCTAAATATAATGTGATTACAATCAAATGACTTATATTAATGGAATGTGAGCGTGCAATATCGCAAGGATTCACACAAACCAAACCAACTTGACTAATATTAATAATTTATATTTAATATTATATTTAGAATTTACATCAGTTCTACATACATAAAGACAAAATTTACATCGATTGGGGCTTGTATTTCGATAGCGCGGTACTCTAGCAAAGTACATGTCGTAGGTTCAAATCCTACTCAAGGTAAACTTTTTATTTATTTATTTAATAAGATTAATAATAATTTTTAATTACATAAGTTAATGTTTAACCTTCATTAATAAATTAATTAGTTGACGTTGATTCAAATTTGTTTTGGTAGCATTTTGCTTGTAAACTTTAAAAGTCTAAACTGTTTTTAATGTAATTTTGTCCGTTAACATTGAATATTGCCATTTGTTCCCATACGTGACATGGCTGCCATAAATGTAACTGAAATTATAATTTTAATGTCAGTAATATTTTTTTTCTAAATAATATTTAAACAAGGGGTATTAGTTATTACTTAGTATTTTTTATTTATTTGCGGCGTAAAGTAGATTTACTCGGATGAAATTCGTGGATAACTTCACGTCAGTACAAAATGCAGCGGTAACAAAGGCGTCGTATGAAATTTGTTATGTATTTGGTAAACATCTGAAAAATCATTGATGCAGAAACTATAAAGGAGTGTTTTGTAAATGCTTTCAATGCACTGTTTTATAAATTCAGTAATAAAGTTTAAATAGTTTCGGAAATTAAAAAAATCCGGCTTACAGATTCAACCTGTGTTAGGCATATTGAAGATATTGCAAAACATTGAAGAACTGCAAGTTTTTAACTTGGCTTTTGATTCTAGTTCGGATATTTCAGCAACCACATAGCGTTCTGTTTTTGTTATTGTACTGAACAAAATGCAGTTCGTGAAGATTTTTTTTCTTCTAATGAAGGGCCAAACTAGAGGCAAAGATTATCTCGATTTTATTTGTAATTTATTAGAACAAAACAATATCGATATAAAAAAAAATAGTTTGTGTGTGCTCCGATGGCTGTCCTTCAATGACTGGATCTGAAAATGGATTTATTTTCTATTAAAACAGAAATATAATTTAACAAATGTAATAACATTTTATTGCATTATTCACCAAGAAAACTTGGCTGCACGTCCTGAAATAGATTCTATTATAAAAACTGTCATAAGTATAGTGAATTATATCCGACCGCGAAAACTAAAGCATAGAAAATTAAAAGTCTTTTGGAGGAAGTGGGCAGTCAATAAAGCGATGTTCTTTTGTAAGAAATTTGCTTTGAGACAAGGTATGTGTTATTTTTACAACAAAACCATAACATGTTTTTCTTAGCGACATTACAGAGAAGTGCTACAGCCCCAATATTGATCTACAGGGTGAGAATAAAATAATTTCACAGTTGGAAAATAAAATATTCGCTTTCGAAAGAAAACTGAATATTTATAAGCAAAAGATACAAAACCAGATTTAGTGATTTAAGCAAAGCCAAGAATATGTTATTTCTTATGGAAAATCCTTGGCACTTGGAACCGGTGATAATATCAGAACTGGCTGGCGTATTGAGATGCAATTACGCAGTGCCATTTTAAAAACTATACACAGTTGGAGTTGAAGATTTTGCCGAATGTTGGAAGCATGATCAATATACGACTGTACAAAAATATGCACCAATTTTTTTTTTACATTATTCGCGTCAACGTATCGTACTCAAAAATGAAGTATACAAAAATATTTATAGAAACCTGATTTTCGTAATTTTGTGGCTCGCTTGAAATAGCTATTATAAATATGTGACCCGAGAAAAAAAGGTTGAATATGGCTGTTGTAGATCAATACTTTCAATGGCATCAAATTTTAACAACAAATTTTCCTAAAAAAATTTCTTTAATTGCATCATGAAAGAAAGTTTATTTTGTACTTCTGTAAATTCCTACACATTCCTCATACCTCAAAGACTTATTTCGCTCTATATTAGAATTATATACTATTGATTAAATCCCTTAAACATGTAAAAGCTACAATATGCTACGTGATAAAATATTGAAAGTTGCCATATTGTTTGTTCACGTTATATCTAGGCTGCAATTAAATATTCTTTCGCGAATCGAATTTATGTAATTCCGCAAAATACTGAAATTTCAGTGGTTGTATGACCTTCAGCTCTTTGTAAAAAATTCCATTCCACAGTATGAGTCTAAAGTTTATGAACGAAACTCATTTAATAAATTTACCTTACAAAATCTGGTAGTAAACAAGCCACCGTATGCGTACCTACCACTTTACATTTAAAAATCCGGTGTGTATTCAAATATACATTCTAAGTTTAAATATTATCGTTTGCGGCATTATATGACATGTGAAAAATTGTCAGTAGCGTAACATCAGTTACGCTTCGTAAAATCTACAAAAGAAAATCCTCTTCCGTTATAAAAGTAAAACTTTACGATATCATCCGAAATAGTTGTTCAATAAGTCATGTCAAAATATCCTAATCCTGGAAGATTTTATAACCCCTCTGTAGTAATACACATCACCTGAATGAGGGAGAGGGACTACGAATAACTTTATATATTTTAGTTCTGTATTAGCTGCTACTGAAATATCATCGTATAATCCGAGAACACACTGTATGGGTGTACTTATTCCTTATAAATTATTTCTTTATCTATTATTCGGAAATGTTAGCAACTAATATTGTTGTACTTCAATCAGTGAAAAGATAGTTTAAAATGATAAAATTTATATTTTACTGTTCTATTTCACACAATTTTGTTTTTTTTTCACGTTTTATTCATTTAGAAAGTAAAGTTTAATAGAGCTTAAAGGTTAGAGGTAATAATTCGCGTTATCACACCCCTTCCATTTGTATCATTTCCTACATCGGCTGTCCATTACGCTTAAATTTATCATCTAATAAAGGTTACGTTTTGACATTTCAGCTTTTTCTGCCTAATGGCTTGTGTCTTAATATACGAAACGAGGACTTCTTGCTGTTATAAATAGATGTTTGCTGCTGAGACAACTATTTTAATTTTCCGGAATAAAGAAATTGTATGCATCTTTTAAATTTAATTTGACACTATTGTTTGTAAAAGGTGCTTTATAATGTATTGTACAGCTGCTTTGATTTTTATGTACTTTAAATCTGAAAATAAATGAATAAAAACCAGATTAATAATAAATGACTGCCTATTCCATTACGGTTGAAAGCTTTTCCACAAGTAAAGATTAGAGCTTTTATATTGAAGTGAGCACGTTTGCTGGTTCATTGAAGCACATTCATTAACGAGTATCTGCCATGTGAGAATTTGTATAAATTGATTTCATTTCGAATATTAAAGTTGTATTCAAACCTCGATTGAAACAAAACGTTGGCTTTTATTCATACGGATTCATACGAAATTGAAATACCGAGAGAAACAAATATATATATTTTTTGCGTTAATTTTACAAATTCAAATTTTCTAAAAACAACTGGTACCTGTTTTAAATGGTGCTAAAATTGTTTGTCAGAATTCTATCAATTTAAACAAGAGGAATTTAGATTTTATATTGACATATTTATGTTTTGTTTTAAAACTATGATAAGTGTCGAAGGAATTACGACCTCAAATTTGTAATTTATAAATGAGTCGAGTAAATTAATATTAAACATTTGGAGTAATTCCAAATATTACTGTTGACGTATTTAAAATGATTTCCAAAACAAACCGTCCAACAGTATTAAGCGTTTTGATTAGTTTGGTAATAATTTGGAATTAATATATCCATATTAATTAAACAAGTTATATTGATGGCTCTTTGCATAAGAAGTGTTTTAGAGTTACTAGGACAAGGACAATTCTACTATCTTATTTAGAAAATACCGAGGGTTGTTTCATTTACTATTAATTTGTGTCAGTGTTGTAGAAGTCATTTGTTATAATATATTGTAGAGTACTGTACCTGCAGTAATATGTCAGTACAGTACAGTAGACATACATACATCTTTAAAATGCATCAGCTTGATAAAAAAGGGATCGTAGTAACTTGCAGTAGAGGATTTATTCTCTTAAGGCATTTAAGGGCAAAGGGATAATATACCAAACACCAGATTATTATGATTAAAAAAATTAAAGACGCATCGTTCATGAATCATATATTTTCTATTAGATACTATTTGAATACTTTCTCTTTAAAATGTGTTTAAACATCCACCAGTATAAATGAATTGTAATAATTCAAATCTGCAATTTCTGCATATCTGCAATATCTTGTTATCAGTATTATCTGACAGTTAATGAATGCAAAATAAGCAAATTTTTTAATCTATCTGATAAACAATTCTCAGAGCAATCATTTACCCAAAATATTGATTACTTTTAAACGGTGTAATCCTTTATGCAATTTTACACAAAGAAACAATGAACTCATAGTATTGGTTCTCCTTTAAAACTTAAGACTAAGGAAGCACAATTTAAACAAATAAAAAATAAGTTAACTAATGGAGCGGTATGACCAATTTTTGACAAGTATTTACATATATTGATTCCGCGAAGCACCACAGACAAAGAAACTAATTCTTATAAATTAAAGTCAATCTTATAGCCTAAACATATAAAACCAGGTAATAAAGATTGATTATCCTTAATACTTGAATGAAATTAACCCTATAAACAATAACATCTCTGAAGATGATCAATCTATCATTCAAAGATGTAAAATTATTCTTACATAAATAAATTCCGTAGTCGTTTATCATGCATAATGTGGTATCCAATGGGGTTATTTATTATTATTAATCCTTAATATGTATCCACACTTGTCACTGATAAACTGCCCAAATATTTACTTACTTTGACCGACGCACTACTCGCTAACTTAAATATCCGGGTTTATTCACTCATTTAAACGCGTAAAACAAAATGGGGCAATCTGATTTACTATGTGTCCTTCCGGAAAACAAATGTTTGTCAGAGAGTGTATTTACTTACACTTGAACATTAAAATTCGTAAATGTTTTCATACAGTCGATTTAGTGCTGTTAACAATCGCCATGTACTTACTTAAATTAATAATATTAATGTCCAATACTGTTTTACTTAATTCATAAGTGCTTAAACACACTTTTATTTTGTTACATAAAGAATCACTTTAGGTTCCTTTTAAGATCGCGCTATTACACACAATACGGTTTTTTAACTTCGCTGTTTGCTGTTTATTATAAATCTGTTTCAACACATATTAAATTTTGAAAATAAAGTTTACGTTCTAATTTCACATTTTATAATTAAATTTAAATTACTCTAGAAATGGTAACCGGAGTTCTACACTCAACAGTAAGAAGAGCTTATTTATGTTTAGAAAATAACGGTAGCCTCTTTAAAATTTGTTATCAGTGATATATTCCCAATAATACTAGTTTACCTTTGTGAAATACAAAAAAATGCAATGGGAAAGTACTTTTTTTTTTTTTTTTCTTTTAAAATAACCTCAAAAATATAAAAAGGAAAATCAAAATATTGAGAAAAACGAAAAAAGATAATTGACTTTTGTAAACGCTGTTTATGTCTCCCCTTGCGCACCTTTTTCCTAATTTAACCGACTCTGTACCTATCGGGATTTCAGAGATCCACATGCAGTGCATCCTTATCTTAGACACAGAAAGTAATTTCCAATATCAAATAGTAGGTACTCTAGATAGAAGTTCTTTAAAACACGGTTATTGGCACTATTTATAGACGACCGAATTGTAGTGCTTTTCAGTTTATTGATGCGTTTGAGGGATGTGTTCTTCAAGTGTGCATCGGCGATTTAAATATTAACCTATTGAAACAAAACTAATACATGCAGCAAAATTTTTTTTGGAGTCCCGAGGGCTGAAACATCGTTGATGAGTCAACAAGAATCTGTAGTATTATTACTATGCATCATTTCTCAGACTTCTTTCTAGTTTATTCTAGTTATTAATGTATCGTAATTTTGGTATTCAAATAATTTGTCTGAGGAGTTGTATCGTGTTAATTGGGACTACCTGGACACCTAAGACTGTATTGATGAAACGGTTAGCTTTTTCAATACAAAAATCCCTTTGACTTTTATGCATCATACAAATATGCAAAAATTACCAAACCACGAGCTCCTAGGCAAAATGACAGCATCAGTACTGCTTGACTTTTCCAAGGCCTTTCGATACTATTGACATCAAATACTACTTTCGACTTCAAATTACATGGGTTTTTTAGTAACAGTGCAAGTAGTCTATTGCAATCATATTTGTGTAATAGAGCTCAACAAGAATTGAATGATAAAACATCCGAAAATATTGTTATTATTTTTACTATATGCCTGCAATATTAGTAAATCACTCAAACACACTAAATATTGTCAATATGCAAATGATAACGCATTGTATATATATTCGGATTTAAAAACCATGCTTCTCGTCTGTTACGTAATGCATTTAGTAATCTGAAATTCATATACAACTATCGGTGCATTCCGGGAAAAAACATTTGTTTTAATCTCGCAATTGTGCTGCTCGATTTATTTATCGGGACACTGTCGTCCGCGTACGATGACTCGCTGTAATAAGTTAAACGCAGTTTGTGATCCTAATGTAACAAAAATGATTGAATGATAAAATGAATAGGTACTGTTAAACATAAATATATATGAATAAAAAAATATCTTTGTTTTACACAGATTTGTACATGATAAACTGTAATGTTTCAAAGCTTATTTTATGAGCAGCTGCTTTAGTAGCTGACAGAGATGGTCTACTCATGATAGATTTGACGATCCAATCATTCCTAACATAGTAACAGATTCTGAACCGGTCATACTCACAACAGGAAATGATCGATCTTTTTTGGCGGACACAAGGCAACACAGAGTTTTATTGACATTAAATTTAATTAGATTATTACATCCCCAATTAAGGATGCGATGAATGTCTTTGTTGATTGAAATTAGTATTTCAGCTTTAATGTCTTGATTTGAGATAGAAGGTGGATTGCCATTATGAGTAGACTGAGATGAACAACAATAAAGAGTGCTGTCGTCAGCAAATCAATGGGCAGGATTAGTCGTTGAAGAAATAAGATCATTTATGTATAGCAAAAAAGTGCAGGCGTTATAACTGAAAAAGAAGTCATCAACTACTCTACGTATTCGTCTTATATCAAGGAAACTAGAAACCCAGTTCATCGGCTTATCGTTTAACCCAAACGGGGTGCGTTACGCAAGTAAACACTTATGCCAAACTTGGTCAAATGCTTTTGAGATATTTAAAGCGACTACAACATTTTCACCGGATTGTTCTAATGTATTGTTCTAAATTGACAACATATGAAAGAAGACTCTGTTTAAAACCATAGTGGTGGTTTGTTAGTTTAAAGGAAAGAGATAAGTTGCCGATTGATGGCGTTTTCTATAATTTTAGACAAAATGGAAGCGATGGCAATTTGTCGGTAGTTAGAGGGATTGGATTTATCGCCTATTTTGAGATTAGGTTGAGCAGTTGCTAATTTCCATGATGGAGGAAATTCTCCAGAAGACATAGACGTCGAATAGAGCTTAGATAGGACTGGTACTAGTTCGGAACATTTCTTTAAGACGAAAGCTGGAATACCGTCTGAGCCAGTCGCCTTAGTGACATCAATTCTACTGATGAGCGATTCTAGGAATTTGTACCGAAAAACAGTTTCATAGCGTATAAACAAGAGTTGACTGAGGCACATCTTTTCCAGGATCATTAAGACACGAGTTTGATATAAATAAATCCACAAAACATTGGCTTTGTCTACAAAATAGCAACTACAGATCCGTCAAAGGATGTCATGGGGGAAATAAAGATGTACCAAAGCTTTTACTGATGGTTTTAGCTAAAGTTAAAGCTAGTTATTGCATTTTTGTTGTTCAAACAACTTTTTAGCTTTAGTGATAACACTTTTACAAATATTTATAGCACGACTCCGACCGTTTTATTAGATTTCCATTTAGTATAAGATTTATTTTTCAAAGATATTGCATCAGTACAAGCCTTGTTGAACCAGGATTGGGAACAAGAATGATCTATCCGATGTTTTTTTTTTGGAATGTATGACTCCATGCTTGTGAGGATGGCTTCAGATACTAGAAGAGCAATGTCCGAAGATGAGGACGACTTAAAACAATATTCACGCCATGGAAAGGTTGCAAAGAAATCCCTACATTTAGCGGATTTAAAACACCGCAAGGTTCTATCAGTATTGCGAACAATAGAGGAATTACGGACAGTAGAAGTTATTTCTGTTAGACAATGGGAAGAACAGTTTTATAAACAAGTAGGTTTGATGTAAGAAAGATATCTACAAGATGTGGAGTATGGTTAGGGTTATCAGGAATTCTTGTCGGTTTAAAAATCATTTGAGTGAGATCACATGAAATAGCAACTGTTTCTGCACCATGACTTCCAGGATTAGTAGTAGATGAAAATTGTAGCCATCTATAGTTATGAACATTAAAATCCCCCAGAATTAAGGTACCGCAAGATGGAAACTGAGACAGAAGGTAGTCAATTTTCAGATTAAGGTAATCGAAGAAGTCTTAAAAGTTACTATCATCAGGAGACCTATAAATGCAACAGTAGAATTTTACAAATTTAGGACCAGAATGTTTATATCAAATCACGTCGAATTTTTTTCTCCAACGAAGAAAAGCGATGATATCTTTGAGATAGACACACACTCCTCCTTTGTATCGGATGTTGCAATAATGGAGTAATGTCGATGGCCGAGGTCCCTTGGGTCCTGCCTTTCCCAACAGGACAGGATTTTATTTCGGGTATTTATTACCCTAGAAACCACAACCATTTTTTTTAAGTTGGGACTTTGAGACATCGAGAGCGAGAGGAAGAATATGATGACACTAGATTAAGAATAAGTAAAAAGTGACCGACGGCCCTTACCGAGCTCAGAAAATGGGAGACCCAATATGAAGGAGTCCCTGGTAAGAGTGGTGGTACCTCCCCGGCTGACATGCCTCCCACCTCAAATTGATCGTATTCATTACCTGTATAATTTAAAGTCACACTTGGTCTACACATGTACAGTGTGTTCCGAATTCGTTGTTTCATTTATTGTTTAAAAATATCTTTATTATTATCAAAGCTAGAGGTTTGCTGTTTTTGCATTCAACTACTACTTTGTTGACCTAGGTTTCGTTGCAAAATCGAAAATGTAGTATCTTCTTTTGTTTTCCACTTATAGCCAAACGTCGATATTTCTACACTTTTTCAAGGTCTTATACCTCGCTTAATACTATCATACTGATATATTTCATCAACGGTACTTATATAGGTATTGCGAAGTGCTGAATTCAGTGGGGTGCTTAGAATTTTTCTAGGGGGTGCGGTTTTTGAGTAATAATATAAAGTTGAATTTTTTTAAACGGGAATTATAGGTGGCTTGCCAACCATCACTCTCAGTTATTACTTAGCTTTTCAAAAATATAAATATACATTCCTGAAAAACATCTTCCAAATATTTTTTTTCGACAAGACTATCCCGCAGCCCATGTTGCTTTGGCAGTGATCAATTACTTAGAAAACCATTTCCCAAATCGTTGGATTGCAACATTCGGTTCGGTGTGAGATGTCTCCGTATGAATCATTTGGGTATATAATGTAAATGAATAAAATATATCAAGATGTATAACAATTATTGCAATTAGTATGACAGATTAATTTTTTGGATTAATTTCGAAAGCATTACTGTTTCGGAACATCTTTATCAAAAAAGTATGTCTGGGGTTACAATTTTATTAAAATTACAATCACACTGTGATCGGAATTTTGTTACTTGAAAATACAGAGTCCGTCAGAAAAATGTATACACACTTTAAGGAACGAAAAGTATTACTAATGTGTTTATTTTACATTTAAATATTGATCACACATGTTGTACTGCCTTCAATTCAGCACATGGTTACTTTAAATGTTCAAAATGTTGGCCGTTGGCAGCTAGACGCGTAACGAAACGATGAGCGGTCGCCGCAACTACTTCAGTCAACGTTTTAATGGAGATTGCAGCATATGCCGCTGTAATCTCCTAGCTTACGCCAGTAGACTTCGTCAAATTCAGTGTCCCTGAAAATTGTCATCCAGGAAAGTTCGTACGGCTAGATGGTAGTGTGGTGGCGCCCCATCCTATTGGTAGAAGATCTCTTCGTCAGCTCCATAAAGCGCACGTACACCTGCAAAATTGATGAGCGTAACATTTCCAGGTAAATTTCTCCAGTGACAGTACCATCAAAGAAAAAGGGTCCTACTAAGTCCCTAGATGATAGTCCACACCACACATGAATCCCAGGTAGATTGGCCGCCATATCGACATATGGATTTTGCGGTGCCCAGTACACACAGTTATGCCGATTCACTGTTCCATTAAGTTTAAAAACGGCCTCATTAGTCCACACTACCTTCTTCACAAATTATTGATCTTCAGTTACCATTTGTTGGTGGCATTCGCAAAGTTGCATTCGACGATCAGGATCGTCATCATTAATCGCGGCTAGTAATCGTGGAGTGTAAACTTTCCACTTAGCAGCTTTCATAAGTCGTCGTACACTTGCACTGCTAATCCCCACTTCAGGTGCACATTGCGTAGCAGACTTCTGTGAAGAAACTTTTCCAACACGGGAGCCGACGATTTATGACTTGTAGCTGTACGCCGTCTTCCCGATCTTCCTTTGTGAATATCAGAAATAGTTCCATGCTAACTTGCCAACTATGCGTTTAATTGATAAGCGAGTTGGGGGATCTGTCTGAAACTCCCGCCTCTACTGACGCTGCACTTCAACGACATTATCAAACCTGATAAACCATTTCAGAATGCATTTTCGCTGCTCGAATGTCAATCGTCCACCAGCCATTTTCTTTCGTTTTGTTTTACAATCGTACTTTTTACATTGTTGCATCTTCAGCCATATGAGTACCGACATCTTTTAATGAAACATCATACTACACATTGTCGCCGTAATTTGATCAAAGTTCGACAAAAATTCACAGATATAATCTGTTAAAGTGTGTATACATTTTTTTGACGGACTCTGTATAATGGAAATTGTTGGGTAGCTTTGGAGAACTATTCAATCAAAGGGCATTTCTCTGAATGACGACGACTAAAGCGAATAGACGAACACGAGAATTATAGTAAACAATCGCTAAAAAGAATTAAAAAATATTATTTTTTGGTCTTTGCACTCATTTAGTAGATAGGTTTAAAAATAAATGAACTTAAGTCTCCAAAACTCGTTGATCACTTTTATAGTGTAACGTTAAAAATGTTTAGAATTTTCAATGTTTAAAAAATCCTGTAGTAATCAATATTTGTTAGACACTTTCGTAAACGTGTGGCAGTTTTATATGGAAAGAGAGAAAGAATTGTTTAACGCACAATAACTAATTTAAATTGTTGATTATCTTCCAAAGAATTTTAACATATACAAAATAACTTATGTTCTGACAAGATTTATTTATCCTAATTTAAGCAATACAATTAGGTCAGGATTTCTTTGTCCTTTATAGCTAGCTGTAAGTGTAAATATTGGATCTTTCGCTTTATACTCTCTAGTTAATAAATTTTTAGGGTATACCATTATCTGCAGCGTGTGGTTGGCTGACAAAAATACTTTAATTAGTTAATATAAAATTTTGTTTATTTGTTCTACCGTGTATATAATAAATGAGATACAATTTAGTCACATTATGAAATTCTAGCTTTTGCTTTATTTATAAAACATAAACAACTTAACCCACTTATGATGTGCATAAATTTTACATTTCTTTTTAAATGCCTACAGCACAGGTTTTTAAGCTTCTGGAATAAATCGACTCCTATCAATAACAATTGGCATCGCCTGAAACTGTATGTAGCTACGTATACACTTAATTATTCAATTTTTTGGGCAAGTAGACTAATGGTAAGAGTGCAACTCCACATTCACCTAAGGCTTTTTCCATTAAGGAATATTTGGTATAAATGAAAAAGTCATTGTTTTAATGTAAGGTAAGAAATGTACCTTATCCGTCTAACTGGCTCAGTAATGTTAAAACAGGAGTTTGAATAATTAAAATATTTCCGTATCATTAGGTAACCAGGAATTTCCTAATGGGATTACCACACTTTTAAACTTATGGCTTTTTTACTAAAAAAAAAGGAAAGAAAACATATCGTTTGTAACAATGTTAATTATCGTTACTTGTCCTAAGACACTGTAATTATACTTGATTATTATATTCTTACATTGAACTTTATCTAGTTAATTAATGTAGCTGACTTCGGAATAGTGAAGGTATGTTGGAAGAAACCATAGAAAGAAATGATTGATTAGAGATAGATACTTGTATTAATACATTTTGGAAGTGACATCTATCTATATCCATTACACCATTGTCTTTTCTTTCAAGTTTATTCTCTATTATAGTGTTAAGTAGAACGTTGTATTTTGAAAATTTAAAATAACTTAAAATTATTGTTGTGAAGTTAGCCGAATTTCCATTGACGAAATCTGACGTGTAGAAAAATTTACTTGTAACATTGTTTTAATAGACCATAACATGCTGCACATACGAAGAAATCATGTCATAATTCGCAGTTCAAATCTTCATGACATTTATATGATAAACTTATGTTTCTGTAATCTACAGAATCATAGACACCAAAATTCCGGACGACATATACGAGGGCTGTGCGGAATAGCTCGTAACTACGAACAAAACGTGCCATAATTCCAAAATCGCAAAACAAGATTTCATGTAGACTTCGAGGACTACCATCTACAGAATCAAATTCACATGTATTCCGCCCAACGTATACGGGGAGTGTACCAAAAATTGCCGCTAGAACCATAGAATGCCATAACCCCAAAATAGCATACCAATGAAATTCATTGATAGAAATCGCTTCTAAAATCTATATAATCACATACACAAAAATATACAAGGGTTGTACGAAATATTACGTATCCAAGAAGAGAACGTCCCATGAAATTTAAATGGTACACTTCGGGGATTACCATATATCGAATTAAATACACATATATTATGCCCGACGTATACGGGGAGTGTACAAACAATCATTCCAGAAAAAAATCATGCAATATCTCCAAATAGCATATCAAATCTTCATAAAATTCATATGATAAACTTCTGGTTCTAAAAAAATAACGTGCACAAAAATTCTACCCGATATATGCGGGGTTTGTACAAAATATGTCATACACTGAATTTACATCCCAAGTACGTTGATAAGTCTTAACATATGAAACCAGCATTTTTTGTTTGCATCCGATTAGCCTAGGATGATTCTTAAGAGTACAAAGAATAGTCGAACGGTATTGCGAATGTAGCGTAGTAAACTCTGCTTCGAAATTGTACTCCCTTATCAGTAATAATGTATTGAGGAGCACCGAAAACTAAAAAGATTTGTTCTTCGACGATACGAGAGGCAGCAATGGCCGTAACCGTTGTTATTTTAAAACTACTATCTTCCAGTCTTCTAGATGTCTAGAAAGTTATCAGATAAAGAAGACTTGGTCCGTTTATAAAGAAGATCACCCTTTACGAACCAGGAAGGACACTTTTTAGGAGCGGAGCTAACACGATTCTTCATAGATCGATACCAAAGGTCAGTGATCGGGAATGTATTTTCAACAGAAATAGTCAGGTTTTGGTACAGTGTAGTAGGAACCGCATGATCTTTATCCTTATTGTAAACAATGTCAAAGTCATATTGTTAACGATTCAGCCAGACTAGTGAGTGTTGGTCAGTTATAATCGAGAAGTGTATCTTCATTGTAAGGCTGTAATCTTTCAAGTGCGTACAGCGCCGCCAAATATTCTTTCTCTGTTGTACAGTTGTGACGTTCGGTTTTTGACCAAGAACGTCTTGTATAGCTAATGATCTGTTCACCCTCAGAAATATGTTGTCTCGACCTAAACCGAAATCTAAGGCATCCATTTGAATAAAGAAAGGACAAGAGAGAATAAGTGTAGATGTTATTAGATTTAGAAAACCACACAGGAGTGCTTTTTCTAGTAAGCGCACTCATCGGAGCAGTCAGAGATGCAAAATTTGGAATCAAACACGTATATCAGCTTGTCATTCCTAATGTCGGTAACATACTTTAGAACCAGTATGGAAATAATAGCGACCTTATCTGGGTCCACTAACAACCCGTCTTTCTTTACAACATATCCCAGATACGAGGACAGTTTTCCCGCCTGAGAGTCAGCAGTACGTAAACGTTGGGAAATAGCTGAGAGCGTTGCTATATGGTTTTCAAAAGTATGAGTGGCAATCACAATATCGTCGAGGTAGACGAAAGTCTAGTTGAAATAGTATGCGATGAGGGACAGTAAAAGCAGTTAATAGTTTAGGAGATTCGGAAAGAGGAGTTTGCAAATAGACAGATCGAATATAAAGACTAGAAAAAATCGAGAATCACGCATCTGATTAAGAATCGGAGCAATCTAAAGAGGAGGATGAGCATCCTTCACAGTAACCGCGTTAAGTTTTCTTAAGTCAATACAAAACCGATAAAATTGGTCCTTCTTTTTACGAATACCAGATGTCATCGAGCTCTTGCATCGCTTGTAAAATCGGAGATAGTAGATAGTAGTGTTGTTTGATTGGTTCTGAGTTAGAGAGTATTTGGTGCTCTATTAAAAAAGTACAGCCAAAATAATTAGACGCTAAAGGATATGCTACATAAAGAAGGTTTTGAAGTAAAGGCTGTTCTAAGGAAGTAAATTCAGTATAAGAATGTAAGTGGTCAGCAGCAACGTCTCGAGAAGTAGGAGAGAACCAAAAGTATGAGGGAGGGGAGAGAGATGAAAGTGTCGTAAAAATAATATTCAATCCCTAAGAACCCAGGATCGTACGAGATGACCCACTATCGAGAACCCTCTAGAACATATTGGAAAACTGAAACATCTAAATAAAGAAGTGATAATTAATTTCCAGCCGAATTACAAGTTATAAACCAAAATCCTAATAACATTTCTAGGAAGTCGGTCAATACGGGCAGTTTGTTGAAGAAAAATCCTAAAATTAGAATTATTTTAAGGCCAATATTTCGTTTCTAATTGAAACTTTATCAAGGCGTTCTATAAACAATTAGTTACAATAGTAACATAAAGTAGATAAACCATGCTTACAAAATTGCAGGTCTATAAGGTAAAACATTAAAGCCTAGTCTTATAAACATTTCAGTAATGTAACAAATAATTTAACACCGTTTATTACCACTGCACAACAACATATACGAATTAGTATCACAGTTTAACACGTTTAGATAATACTGTATACACACTCACACACGCACGCACGCACCCACGCACGCACGTACACACGCCCACACACCCACACCCACGTGTGTCCCAAGAAGTTTTATACAAATGGAGAAAAAGTTTATCTTACATTTCACAAAATAATATATTCTTGATAAAAATCTCTATATGACTTGTAGATCCATAATCAGGTACAACATTTTTAAAACGTTGGCTGGGCTACAGGGAAAATAAAAAATAATGATTTGGACGGAGAGCAAAATACGTTCAAACTGTAGTGGAGAGCAAAATGTTCATTGACATTGTGATTAGGTGGAAAAAAATTATGCCATAAAATCTTGGGCAAGTTTGTTAATGACCAAAATCCTACCAGTAGGTAGCGGGGCATTTTTAGGGGATTAGAAAATTAAAAAAATTCAATGCTTCAAGTGTTAAAAAGTTCCATAATTAAAGAACAATCTAATCACGTTTTTTATATAATTAAAAAATTCAAAATGGCAGATCAAAAATGGGGGATTATCGTGATTAAAAACCGATATGATTCAAATTCAGGTATTGTGGACTTTGTAGTTATTTATTTACATATATCAGAAAGCATTATGGCAGATTTGGCAGCGGTTTTTTGCTACTTAATCACAATTTCAATGAACATTTTGCTCTCCACTACAGTTTGAACTTATTTTGCTCTCCATCCAAATCATTATTTTTATTTCATACAATGTTTTAAACATTTTGTCATGCAGAGATTTTTATCAAACTGTTTCTCCATTTGTATGAAACTTCTTGGGATACACTGCGTAAACAAATATCATATCGGTCATTTCTGCGTTAGTGTAGGGTACGGCCATAGCGAAAAATTGAAGAAGTGAATTAAAATTACGATAAAGGTTTGTCAGACTGAATTGTTTGACAATGCTCTTTTGTAGCTAGTGACAATACTTAATAATCTTTAGTCGTTGCTATGATGAATTTTAGAACGCAATGAAACATTTCAATTCGGTTATCACAGAAACAGCCGCTCGAAGCGGCATCTACAAGTTATACCTGAAGAAAACATATCAGGGAATAAGAATTTCTGACTAGAAATTTGATATACAGAGGCAAAAAAATAGTTATGGAGCTTTAAATGTAGACAATGGGCTGCTAGTAGCGCCCTCTGGAAGATACATCAAAACTATAATCAAATCTGAATTTCTCATCATATAAAACCTCTAGGTACCAAATTTCATGCAAATCATTAGGATATACAGGGTGTCCGGAAAAATGTGGGAAATCTCTCGGATTTAGATAGAAGACGAAAAAATAACATGACAAGTTCCTATAATTTTTTTCCTCCAGACCTTCCCTACGGAGATGTGAGCCCCTAAAGGACGCCGCTGGAAATAAGTTTTTCTTGAATAACTTTTAAAGTACTTGACATAATTTAATAAAAATTCAGTATGATGGCCACTAGTAAGGGCCTCTTAAAATAGTATCCTTGAAACATATTTAGCTTGTTTAGTTTACCAGGGTTGGACTAAGTTGTACAGCTTAACGCCTAAATGTTTAACACTCTGTATGATAAAGATCTAAAAAATATTTATTGGGTAGCTTGAACCTTTACTTTAAAAAAAGGTATACTTATTTAATATCGATAAAATGAACTATTTTCGAGAAAAAATTAAGGAATTAATGTTTCATAATTAATAAATTATTTAAAAAATTAAGCCAGTGTTTTTCGAATATTTACTAGAAAACACTCTTTTAATAATAAATTAGGAAAACCAAATCTAACATATTAATTATTTAAAAAATGTTGCAAACTTAAGTGAGTTTATTGGCCCACGAGGTATAATTTTATTTCTTGTTCATTTTATTTATCTTCACTCAAAAAACATACGAAATAAATAAATAACCTGCATTTTAGAACTTGACATTTATCACATCGCTGATACATTGATCGACATTAATTTACTTTAAATTTACTGATTTTGGATTTCGTGGTGATTTGAATTGTAAACTTATTCGAAATATAAGCCGAAAACAATAATTCAATAAGTTCTTCAAGAACAGCTGTTATACCCATATCATTTACAAAAGTGCATGAATTGATTCCTGAACATTTTCCTCGTAGAATGCAGTTCCCAAACTGGCTATTGGATCAGCAACGAAATAATGAAAACTTCATTAGCACTATTCTTTTTACAAATGAAGCAGCTTTTACCAAAAATTGTATAACGAATTTACACAACTCTCACGTATGGACTAATGAAAATCCTCATGCAACTATTGTTTCGCATCATCAACATTAGTTGCAATCAATTAATATTTGGGCAGGAGTCATTGGCAATTTTTTTATTGGACCATTTGTATTGCCGGCGCGATTGAATGGACAACTTTATTTGGAGTTCCTCCAGAACGCTTTTCAAGATTTAATAGAGCATTTACCTCTTGAAACCCGCCGAAACATGTACTTTATGCACGATGGGACACCACCTCATTTTAGCGTTGCTGTGCGGGAACACTTAAATAACGTCTATCCAAACCGTTGGATAGGTAGAGGTGGACCTATCGAACCTGAGGCCTTTGGATTTTTACCTGTGGGGACACCTCAAAACCTTGGTGTATTCCAGTCCGGTTGATACTAGGGAGGAGCTTCTACAGAGAATCACGTTTCATTGTGATGTGCTAAGGAACAATGTGGGGTTATTGTGGCGGGTACAGCAGTCCTCAATTCGTCGTGCTCGCGAGTGTATCAGACTTCACGGAGCCCATGTTGAACCCACTTATGAAGTTTTTAATTAAATGAAAATGAAACATAAATTCGTTTATTATTTTTTTCTCGAAAATAGTTAATTTTATCGATATTAAACAAGTATACCTTTTTTTAGAGAAAGGTTCAAACTACACAAAAATATTTTTAGATCTTTATCATACAGGGTGTTAAAATTTAGGCGTTAAGGTGTACAACTTAGTCCATCCCTGGTAAACTAAACAAGCTAAATATGTTTCAAGGATACTATTTTAAAGGCCCTTACTAGTGGCCATCATACTGAATTTTTATTAAATTATGTCAAGTACTTCAAAAGTTATTCAAGAAAAACTTATTTCCAGCGGCGTCCTTTAGGGGCTCACATCTCCGTAGGGAGGGTCTGGAGGAAAAAAATTTATAGGAACTTGTCATGTTATTCTTTCGTCTTCTATCTAAATACGGGAGATTTCCGGACACCCTGTATATTTAAAAAAGAGTTTAAAAAAGTAATAACTTTGACACCCTGTTTTCGGAAACTATCACTTTTGGACTAAGGTAAATTGGACTAGATCCTCATATTTTAGTCTCAGGAATTTGTCCTAGTATTTTGTACAGACCTTTTCAAGACACCTTGTATAATAGTACTTTACCTATAATTTGTGCGAAATCTGGCCACTCTACACTTTACTAATATTTTTACTTTGTTGTAGATTTCCAATTGTGACCTCTTTAGGAAAGTGTTAAATCTAATGTTATATCTAGAAATACGTCCTTTACAAAAATGAATTTATGCTGTTGTTAAGGCGAAATTCAAAAGCCCTTAGCACTTGTTTTAAAACAGTATTTACATTCCAAATAAATTGTTAACTAAAATCACCTAAGAGAAGAAAATGCGCATGGGAATGTGATGGATACTATTTAGTTTGCTTTTTGCAGGGCAATTAACAGACACCTGTTTGTGAGCCACATTATGGGAAAATATACTATTAAAAAACCCAAAAAAGCTAAGTATTTTAATTATGTGTAATAATGGTCAAAGTTTACATTTTCATCTTTCTAACGACAAATTCAACAATACTACACTTATCATGATTCTAGTGTGCAATGATAATATGGGCCATTAAATGGATAGGTCTATAGTTTCAAATAATAGTACTAAAGTAAATAATTTAGAAATACTGGTTTTAAGGGCAAATTTAAAAGCCATGTGACATTGTTTTAAAACAGTGTTTACATTACAAGTAAAGTGTTAATTAAAATCACCTAAACGAAGAAAATATGTGTGGGATTGCAATGGATACTGTCTAATCTGATATTTGGTTTTAGACACATTATGGACATAGTTACATTGTATTTATAGTGGATACGTGATAGTAACTACGACTACTTGGGGATTGGTTTTTATCCGAAAGTATAAGCTTCTAGCAAGAAAGTTTCGACTCCACCATTTGTCAGCTGAACTTGAACATTGGCAAGGGCGTCTTTACGTAAACATTTGTGTTTTGGAAGATGTCGCCTAATGTACGTAATCACACAATCGCAGACTTTTACTAATAATTTTTATTCCAAGCCATTTTTACAATCACTTAATTCAATTAGTTACATTTCATTAGGTAGAATATATTTTAAAGTAAAGTTTATATTTTATTAAAATATACGGGGTGTCCAGAAACTCTACGGACAAACTTTGCGTAGTGATTCTAGACCCAAAAATAAGAAAAAAAGTTCATATAAACCCAGGTCCGGAAACGCTTCGTTTAGGACCTACAGGGTGTAAAAATTTTATTTTCCTCGGTTTTATGGCGATATTTTGCGAACAAATTTGAATATGGTCCTGAAATTTGGAGCACGGGGGTTTTTGTGGTCGAGAAACTTAAATATTTTATTGATTTTGATGCTGCCTGCAGAGGGCGCCATCTACAGTGGTATGCTAAAAGTTAATTGGCCTTAACTTTTTACACCCGGTATATTGACGTTCCGTTTGAATTAGTTTGTTCCCTTTTCAATTCTAAGCAAAAGTATACTTTGTCGATGCTTCTCAGATCAACCGTTTTTAAGATATTGGTTGATGAACGGTTCAATTTAATTCCCTATAATCCTTAGCTAATTGGAATTAAAACTCAAAGTAACGTATGTTTGCATTTTTATTTTAACTTTGCATTTAAGAATGAAAATGAAGAAATAAATAATAAAACTAAAAAAATAAATGTTACAAAAGGTGTTCCACATGATGACCATTTGTTTCGATACATAATCTCACTCGTTTTGATAATGAGCGGCGAATCCCTGAACATATTCCCACATTATTTCTGAAGGTATCGCAGGCATCTACAGTGGTATGCTAAAAGTTAATTGACCTTAACTTTTTTACCACCCGGTATATTGACGTTCCGTTTGAATTAGTTTGTTCCATTTTCAGGTCTAAGCAATACTTGGTCGATGCCTCTCAGATCAACCGTTTTTGAGATATTGGTTGATGAACAGTTTAATTCATTTAACCAGCTATAGAATCTCTTGCCATTTTAGCAGGCTTTGACTAAAACAAAATGGCAAGTTGCTGCTTAGATACACAAATGTATTTAAGACATTTGTTGTTATTCTTGTTGATACAGCGTCCCAAATTTCAAATTAACATAAAACCGAGGAAAATTAAATTTTTTCACACCTTGTAGGTCCTAAACGAAGCGTTTCCGGACCTGGGCTTATATGAACTTTTTTTCTTATTTTGGGTCTAGAATCACTACGCAAAGTTTGTCCGTAGAGTTTCTGGACACCCTGTATAAGTATATTCCTACCTTTACATAGGAAATCTAAATAGAAAAAAAGTATTGCACCGTTTTGAAAATATTTAAGCCTAGTGTTTATGTGCAATTAAAAATTAATGCTACTAAACCGATTCATTAAAAAATTGTTTCATTCGTTAGTAATGAATGTCAATACTTTCTCGTTTACTTAATTTATATCTGAGCTAATATGCGTTTAGCTCATAATCGAAATGTGCAGATAGTGAACACTACAGGAAAATGTATTGTTAAAGGATTGGTCTGCAGGTTCTAATTGACGGGTCGGGCTATTATCGTTTTTATGACAGATATATCAACCACCTCATATTGCGTGATGACTTTTATATTTGAATTAATTGTTATTTTTCGCATTTTGAAAGTTTTGTTTGTTTTATTATTAATAGAAGTTATTATTACTGCAATATATTTTTGGAGACACTCATAATTTTCGGTTTTAACAACGGTAATAAAACACGGTCTTTAAAAAACATATATAGTTATTACCTAACCTATCTTTATTGCCGTTTAATATAATTCCATTATAAAAATTGGAAAAGCTATGCTTTTGGCAAGAGGACGGTCACGAAAAATTTTACGAATAATGTATTTTTTTTTAATTTGTATCTAAGCTAAAAGAACTACATTACATTTTATTGTTATAGTGAACAAATGATCAAAAGGCTGAGATAACCTGTGATAATAATATACCTACCAAAATATGTGCCAAAATTAAAGACGCAATTTTTTGCATTTTTAGACTATTCTTGCCAATTTGGATAATGTTAGTATTGTTAAGAATAATATTTATTTTTAATTCATTAACTACCGTTACAGTTGTTAATTACCGATAATAGAATATAGTAATGTATTTTATTTTTTAACAACGGCGGAAAAAGTTTGGAATTCAACATTAGAGAAAAGCGTTGCCATCATGGGTTTCTCAGTCCTTGTTTACGTAAAATATAAAGTTCGATTAGTTACAGAGTAAAATAAACATTTATTTGCATATTCCGATATGGTTCGTAAAAAAAGTATAAAATATAACTGAAATGTTTCGCATATTACCCATGCACTAAATACAATGTTCGAGTAGGTATAATATGTGCTCATGCATTGCGTTACACCGAAAATGCCTGCAATATTTTTTTAATTTTTCAATTTTTATAAACTAAAAGCTGTAGTGGGTTTAATATACCATTCGCTATATGTAAAGAGAGTAGGTACTTGTTTGAAATACAGTGTTATTGGTAGATGTATCAGGTTACAAAATACTAGCATTACGTTTTTAAAACTGCAGCCGTTTTTTAGTAAAATGTCACATTATCTACCATTCATAAGAGAGGACTATTCTGAAAGTGAAAGAAATGAATCATTTTGCAATAATATACGGGATGTCCCACGACATTTGGACAGTCCAACATCTTGAAAATTGTTCACATGACAAGAATAAATTTTGGCAACTATAAACACTGGAACCTGATTCTTACATCTACTCTAAATAGACTTCCCGTTTTCGTCTCATTTCTGGCAACGGGACCCCAACTTACTTTTTTTAAATAGGACAACTGGTGTAATATTTTACACAAATCTATACGTTTTCATATTTTTCGTATTTCATAAATTTATTGTAACTTCTTGAAGCACTAGTGAGGACGATAACTGTAGTTGTTATAGAAACGTATAAATTTGTGTAAAGTATAAATACAAAAATTCACCACTAAAAACACAAAAAGTGAAAGTTTACATTTTCATCTTTGAAACAAATTCAATAATACCACACTTGTCATAATTCTAGTGTGCAATAATGATAATATGGGTCATTAAATGAACAGTGTATAGGTTCAAATATTCTTATGAAAATATATAACATAAGAATGAGTGATAAATCGAAAGTCTTTTTATAGTTGGTGTAAGCATCAGTTTCCACTGTTTATAGCTGCCAAATTTCATACTTGTCATGTGAACAGTTTTCGAGATATTTGATTGTCAGGAAAAGTAAAAGACCACGTATTTCATTTCCTCCCCAAGGGGGAGGGCGGGCTGCTCGAGCTTTCCTAGCTCCTTCAGCCACAATCACGGATTCCCATTATACATATATACATTACGTATATATGGGATGTGGTCAGGATAGGATCGGAAGGAACGGAGTTAGGGTTCCAAGGGGGAAAATACTACCCCAGCATTCGCCTAAGTAGCCGCACATGGTGTGCATATACGCAGTGACTATGCCGCTACATGTGTATGAGGAAAACCCCCGGAAAAAACTTCATACAAGGCAGACGGTAACGGGAATCGAACCCATTACTCCCGAATGCTAAGCAGGTTGTGTCACCACTACGCTACCAGCTCGGTTTTGATTGTCAAAAAAACATCGTGGAACACCCTGTATTATTAGTGGATGTATGAGCTTACAAAATACGCGGATTTCAATTTTTATGCTACAACCTCTGCAATAAAACTACAACACCTAATAAATTAAAAACTTTTTATTTCAATCACACACAAAGGCTCAAACAACGGAAGAATATTATATAGATTAGTACTTACTACGCAGTAAAATTAAATTTAATGCTAAATATTGAAGAACCACAATCCATAAGATGTGTTCATTAATATATCTAAATTTGTATTTAAACATCTTTACAAAGTTGAAACTAAGTAATACAAGTAAAATTACTATTGCGTGCAATTAAAGTGTATAAAGTGCCATTTTACAGGTTTACGGGAATGTGGAAGTTTAGTTTTTTAACGTTTTTCTTTTTATTTCAGTTTCGGTTTCGATTTTCGTGGTCTGTCACTTACTTTGATGCTATAGTTAGTGATTGTGAGATTGGGCATTCACATATCTTGAACTTTTATCTAAATAATTGTCCTAGATGTACGCCCGATTTATTCTGTAAGAAAAATTACGTTAACGATAACGATACACATATGGTAAGGATGGAATGAAGAAACGTTATTAACGTTAATATATTCAACGAGAGACAATAAACTCGAACAAAAAAATCTAAAATATCTCCAACTAAAAATAAAAACTAAATACACAAAAAATATTACCAATTATTACTAATTATTTAATGTTTAGCGTACTAAGCTAAACTTCTATAACAAACAATGGACGCTTAGACTTAAGTATTACGGCTTGCTAGATTATTCTAATCAAAAAAGTATATACATCATCTAAAGATTTTAGAAGTTTGTCAGTTTATGTCTGTTAGTCTGATTATTTTCTTTGATTTGTTTAATATTTTTAACTTAGTTCTTGGAAATTCATTCGTTGTTAATTATAGCAGTTAATATAACATTTGGAAACACAGAAAATCGGCCTGCTGATGTTTATTTTTTAATTTTTCAACTTTGGCAAAATTGTTTACAACATCTTTAACAATTTTAACAGATATCACTACTGACGCTGATAACTATAAGTATTATCGAAACGTTTAGATTGTATAATTTAAAATACACCATTAAAAAACCCAAAAAAGATAAGTATTTTATCATGTGTGATAATGGTGAAAGTTTACATTTTCATATAGCAAAGTTGCATAATTGATCATTAACCCACAATACCTGGATTTTAGCCATATCGGATTTTAAATACAATAATCCGCCATTTTTTGTTCAGCCATTTTTAATTTTTTAATTTTGACAAGTGATTTATACTTAGCGGTCTTAAAAACCCCCAATACCCGACTTTAAAAAAAATCGGTTGATAAATTAAGAAATGTACAATTTTGTATCCTAAAAACGGCGCGCCACTTGTTATTATATTTTTTTGAAATTATATAAAAAAGGATTAGTTTGTATTTTTAATTAGGTATGTAACTTTTAAAAATTTGAAGCAATGAACTTTTTAATTTTCTAATCCCCTAAAAATACCCCGTCACTGGTTGGATTTTCCTCATTACCGAAGTTGACTTAGATTTTATGGCAAGGAATTTTTGTACCTAATCTCATATCTCGCCAACTATTACTGCTACTTAAAAAAATCTAAGTTTGTTCTAACTTAAACGAGCAGGAAATTAGTATGTACAAGTTACGCATTAAAATGTCTAAAATTTGTATTCCTGTCATTTTGTTGTATTCCTAATAATAACGGTTCTCAACATTTAAAAGAAAAATCACTAAACTTGCTTTCGCTCATGAAAATTTGAAATGAAAAAAAAAACTGTATTCATTATGGCAAGCCAAAAACCATAATAATTAATTCATTTTTTCCATGGCCAACTGTAAATCAATAATAAAATCGTTATAATATTATTATTTTTAAAAATAAATACATCATATCTGATATCGTTATAAAGGTTAAAAAAAATGCACATCTGATAAAGGCACAGCCTACTATACCTTCCATTAAAAAAAAACAAAAGTTTATATCATAACTTTGGAATAACAAGAGATAGAACAAAAGTGGCGACGCCAGTAGATAAAGCATAAAAAACACTACCAATTTTTCCTCTACATTTTTTTTCTCAAATCGATAATAACAGAGTTATTTAGAATTAAATAAAATACAAAATTTTAGTTTTTTTGAAATATCTAGTGACCCATGAACTTTTCCAACAACTTGAAGGGTCGTTAATTTAGGTTCATAAAACTGCAAGTTTTTCCCCATTTAACGGTATCTCTCTTGTAGTTTCCGAGATGCCATTGCTGAAAACGAAAAAAAAACTCACCCTGTATAAGGGACAATTCCTAAAAAAATCTATAAGTAAACATTCATTCTACTAGAAAAGGCAAAGCTTAAATAAAGAATTAAGTTTCTTGTATACGGATCCAATTCTTCTTGCCTACGTATCCACAATATGAAGATTTCATACGTATTTTAACGGTTGTTCATCAGTCATATATGAGTTAACTCGGATTCTTGATAACGGTGCTCTTTTGATCTGTTTGTAATTTTGGCTCACTTCGATAAAGTAGGTGCATTTAATACTATACTCCGTAAAGTGCTTTCTTTGTTGTGATTATATTATGTGTACCTTTTACTGGAAAGATTGATGGATTTTACACGACGACACTGACTAATTGGTTTTCCTTATTTAGTGTTTCTTTCTTTCTTAAGTAGATCATAAATTGGCTAAAGCTAAGAGAATGACTAAGATTTACTTCTTAACGGTTTATCCAATTAGTGTTTATTGCGGTGATCCCTCACTATTGACTTTGATGGTGGGTGTTTAGATTCATTGATTATGGACATAAATACTTAAGGAAATATATTTTCTGCAAAACACAGCTTATCAAGTAATTTTGATAAAATTATAACGGATGCTTCCCGTTGGAAGAAACAACGCGAATAAAAACGTCAGCAACGTAAAAAAATCATATTCTTAGAGTTTGTAATTGTACTCTAAATTATACGATAATATTAACTACGTGTTTCGATAGCAGTCACAGCAATCGTCGCTAGTGAAGAGTGGAACTTTTCATATTAATTGCGGTGTCAAGTAGTTTATAAAACGTGAAGCAATTAAGTATATCTATTTAAGTATATCTATTTGAGAGCATTCTATTGAAGTTATTTTATTGTGTTTGACACCTGAATGCTTAGACCACAGTGATTTTTGTTGGTAGTGGCGCTGCAGGAAACAGTGTCGGAAATTTGATTTTCTTTCGTCCGCGAGAACTTCAAAAGCCATTGCAACCAATTTGACAAAAATGTTAAGAGAGAAATGACTTTTGGTGGTGGAGTGAGAGGCGTGGATATGATGTTTTTGTTCGGAGTAACTAACAAATGTGTATGGAGATTGATATCAAATTGGCTGTAGGTATTTCAGAGCGAAATGTCTATGCTCAAGTAATTTTGGGGGTGGAGGGACTGCGGGGTAATAAATACGAAGAGTGGAGTTTATTACTTTCATTACCAACAACTCAAAAACTTCAATGGCGATTGGACTAAAATTTGACCGAAGTATTTGATTGATTTGATCCAAATAATAAAATGTGGTAAAGTTTTTCGAGTCATTCGTGTATAACTTATATTACTTCATTGTATGATAGTAATGGGATAGATGTCAACTCATGGTGTTTTCTCAGCATTTAGCTCTTAGCCTTTATTTTTACGACAGCTGCTTCATTTTCTTTAAGATTTTTGTAGTAGTAATATTTATAAAAACGAAACAAAACGTAAATTTTCTTTCAAAAATGTAACTGGAAAACAGGTCACATTAATTGTTTTTGTACTTTTGAATAGTTTGATATACCTATTGTGAAAGTTTTAACAATTTTTTTTCTTACTACGTTACACTTTTAACCTTCCTATTAGACCCTTTTTATTTACGTTTAAAAGGGTTAACCTCAACATTAAAGTATGTTCGCTGAAACTTTATAGTTGAGATACGATCAATGACCTAGATTACCACAGAGCGATTTGCTTAGGTTGTTGTTTGTATACAAAGTAAGTTTAATCGAGGTAATACTGTACCCCTAAATTTGTTTTTTGTCAAGATGGATGCGTAATATGCATGATAAGAATATTTTATTTGAACACGCATTAAATTAGAAAAAGGAAATTTTTCGTGTGAATTTATAGTTTCTGCACAAGGAATGTTGTCGAGGTTTCCAATACTAGAGTTATTATTTTTTCGTGTTCTTTTTATACCATGAGTCTTAGAATTTACCGTTTCGTTTATGTACGAATGAATAGTATCGTAAAAATATGTATTTGCAGTGGCTTTCTAGGTAATAGCGAATGTTATAAACAGATTTATGGGTATTTATTTATATGCAATCTGTATAGAAATGAATTCTATAATTCTGGATACATTTTGTTCTGTTTTGGAATTTCCACTGCGCCTGTATACCGCAATTTAATTTGAATATGTTTTTACTTTTAAAAATTGCAACCTTGCAATTGAAATTGTGAAAAGGTAATCACGAAATCATTGAATTTAGAAAAGCAGTTAAGCGACTTTTTCGTCTTTCGTCATTATGATAGCAGTTTTTCACAATATTAATCTGAAAACTTAATTGGTTCTTCAAAGGAGCAGGTTTTAAATAGTTATTTATACATCAAGGGAGTTATGAGGGTGTTAATTACCGAGGGCAACGGATTGCAATGCCGAGGGACGTTAGTCCCGAGAGGTTGTAAGTTGCCCTATCGTGATAGATAAATCATTTTATTTCATATTTTGTTGGTTATTAAAATTAAACGAACGTTTAAAAATTAATTAGGCATTGTTACAATGGATATATCAACTGACGAGTTTGCAAATATTTGTCAAAATACATTAGAGGGAGTTATAGATCTATAATTCTCTACTATAACTCCCTAGGAAGTTATGTTACGGTAACTAAGGATTATTTTTTTATAATGTATTGATATGAAATAAAATATTTTTTCCACCATAGGGACTACAAAGTACTCTTACACTTGGTGTTAAAAATTTTTTTGTCCCAAGAGATTAAAACTAAAAAAAAATAAATAAAACCATAAATTTATTTTATTTAACGTTACATTTAATTGTCAAAATTTATGACAGACGTACGACATTTAATTGTCAAAATTTATGACAGACGTATGACAATCTATCCTATTTAAAATTATTCTAAATTTATGTTACATAGCTAATGTAATAATAACAATACACGAGTTGTCATTAAATACTGGTATGCAGAAAGGTGTGCCGGTGTGAATTGTGGTGTTTATTCCTTAAAAGCCTAGATGTAAAGTATGCAGCCAGTGTTTGATGTTGCTCTAGCTCACACTCGGGCAACAACCTTGATTCACGGGCGGGTTGGTGGTTGTGAGTGTGGTGCGTAAGTGTGTGCGTGTATCTGTGTGTATTTGTGCTCGATAAACTCTGAACCGCTTAATCTATTTCAGTGCCATTTGGTGTCTAGGGACTTTTGCATACTGGAAGTATTTTTTCGCTATCTGTTTTTTGTCTGAAAAGAATACTGAGAGAACAGACAAGAACGGCCAAAAAGTAGGGTGGTAAAGGAAACGCTCATTAAGGGGCGTGGCAAAACGTGCGGGTCAGTTAGTTGAATATACAATTTAACAGCAATGTACCCTATTTGTTTTATGGTTTTATACCGTTTAAACACAAAATACTAAATGTTATTGGGAGTAAAATTTGTCTGGCTTCCGCTGGATTATTTGTCTCACTTCGTTCCGCAAATGCACGCCCTGCTTTGCCACGTAAAATATTTTTACTCTTAATCTAATTTAGTATTATTATACAGTATGGTTTAAAAAACTGTGATATCAAATATATGTGTTCGTTTGAGTTATAAGACAGACGTCATTTTATATTGATAGAGTAGTTATTATTAGTTATTCTTTTTGCGGATATTTAATATTATTAATTTAATAATACCACCAAATACACTTTTAGTAATGATCGATAATGTGCTAAATAGTTGAGGCAAACCAACCGGGATCTAGGGAAGGCCATTCACGCTGTAATGTGTCCGTTTATCAAAGACTAGAGCCCTCCAGACTTCCGGTGTCCGGATGTAACGTCCGGATTTTAGCTTTCATGATCTTTCCAACACAAAACACTTTTGTGGTCTAATCAACTGCTTACAATAGTTGTATTATGCTCTATATAATTATGGAGTCTACTAATTTCTCGTCTCATTTTGAGATTCTGAAGACATTTTTGTTTATACTGGCCGTTTTCTACACTAAGTGAAATTCTTGTACTACCAGCAATCATTCTTTAGAAATAAATTTGTATTTAAAATTGTTAGTTTTACATTATTATAAACATTAAATTTTAACTTTTAAACTCTCAAAAATTATATTTAAGGTAGTATAAATTAAAAGGAAAAGTTAGAAAAGGTACATCAAGACACTTCCTGCATTCTGAGATGGCATTGAAAAGTGTATTTATGAAGTATATCAAAATGAATTATTCCAATTTGTCATATATAAGTGTTGAAATCGCCCAATATATAGTGATTCCCATTTTGCAATAGTTCTACAAATTAATTTCCCATTTCCACTACCTTTTGGTACTTCTGAATGTCACCATATCTTCTGAAACAGTAAAACATCGTTAGACTTTCGTGGAACTATTCTTGCTTTATACATCTAAACATGATTTTTGCCATTGAACTCTGAGGTTCGCGAATGCAGGAATTTTATTGGCTAAAAAGCGTGATTAATTCGAAACCCTTCTCGAATTTGGAAAAACAAATAAGGTCATGAGCAGAAGTCAGACAGTAGAAGGGGATGAATGAATATCCCTGAATAACTAAGTCAAATAGTCTAGTCGTATGACTGCATGCGACGTAAAAGAGTTTTCAATAGTTTTTCCTCCTTCCACTGAAATCACTAAAACAATCAAATTTTGTTCTTGTCTATTGAAATAATTCTTGGGCCATTTTACCACATGCATAAATGATTGTGAGGTGATTTCGAGCTTTCCGCGGGTGTCGATATGTCCAATAGACTCCTTTCGGGTGTTGATCTGGTTTCTCCATTCCCTTGGTTCTTAAAAGAACCATTAGGTTGTCGACGACATTTCGGCCAGATCCCATTAGCCATTATCAAGTCTTCTTTGATCTGCTGCTCGTAACTCTTGTTAAACTTACTTCCTCTGCTTTCTCTCTCCTTATAAAGTTGTCGTGTCATTGGTTTACCTGTTTTCTCTTCACTGTACTAGTGGTTTAAAAAGACAATGGAGAACTAGGGCATACTGTGTATAGAAAGACAACACACGCCGATAGATACCTACACGCCAACTCTCACCACCATCCAACACAGCTCTAGTCAGTCATAAAAACGTGGTGACCAGATCGAGAAGATTAACACACGCAGGCCACGTTGAAGAAGAAATGGACAATCTGAAAGCAGCGCTATTAACAAATCGTTACTCAAAAAAGGACATCAAAGCAGCATCCAAACCACCGAACACAAAGACTGAGGAAAACAAAGAAAACCCAATTGCCCGAACACACTTTCCATACGTCAAAGGAACCATGGATAGGGTTATTAAAATACTAAAGAAAAATAAAATACAAACAATATTCAATGCATCAAGGAAGATCTACAATACTACCTAATCCTAAAACTAAGGTATCGCTTGAAGTCCAAGGAGTATACTAGATACCTTGTGCAGATTGCAACAATACATACAGCGGTCAGAGCAACCGTAAAGTGAACGCCAGAAGAAGAAAACGAAATATTTAATTCTATCTCTTGGTTAGCAGTTATATAAATTAAGAAAAAGTCGATATTTCCGTATTTATTGATTTTAATGTACAGCATCCTGTAAAAATATTGCTTATAACGCGTACAATAAGGGAGTTAACAAGCATGGCATTTTTCATTTATTACATGGTTTTTAAATAATAGAAAGTAATGAAATCAGCATCAACCTCTAAGCAAAGGTGTACTTTGGCATATACCTAAAAATGAAGGCAATCCATTAATTAGTGTTTTAATTATTAATTCAAAGAGTGGTGAAAGATGATGTTTTATCGAATTACGTTCACATACACAGAACTAAATATCGATTATGATGAAAGATGTTTGATTAAAATCAGCCGAATTGTTTTCGAAATATAAACGCTTAAAGTCATGTGACTAAGCTTTTTACTTTGATAGTAGTTTTAACTACTTGTACTAGTTTTTAGTAATTGGTATACTCAACCGAGTACGCCTCAATTATTGCAACGTACTTTTTGTGGAAAAATAAATTCAATGTTGTGACACCTATAGTCTATATTTGGAAACAATGGAGAATCCATTTATCGACTGATTACTGTATGTATCCCGCAACATAACCTCAAAATTCATCACAGCAATGTGGTATAGAAATTGCATTTTTATTTGATGTGAACATTTTTGTGATACTGCATCGGTGTTTTTCGTTACTGCGGTAGGTAATTTTCTTAACCGGTAACTTATAATTCATAAACATAAATATACCCCAGTCCACACAGCATTTATTTACCTTTGGTGTACTTTTATGAGTGCACTGGAAAGATGCGACAGAACTATTTTTCAAGGTAGATATTTTTCCTTGCAGATAGTAGATATGGATACCTTCCCATTACCCCCAAGATTAATTTACGGTAGATCCTACGACAATTTGCAGAGAGCTATTGACGATTTACAAGGTGAAGAAAACGGTGGTGTTGTTATTTTACTGGATGCAAAGATATGAGGATGAAATATTTGAAAATAATATACAGTTCTATAAACTACTAATTGAAATTTTTTCATACGAATCTTTTGCAGATGAGTCAGAGTCGTATATTCCTCAAGCACGATTGATACCATCAACAAAAAAGAAAATAGCTATAGTATTATTCCAAAATGGACAAATGATATCAGGTATGGGCAGCGGTAATGGTTAGGGAGATACAGAAAATGAAGTCAGCTCACAGCTGGAAAATTTCAACTCTGTCGATATATTTGAAAAACTTTGTGCTATATAGTGTTATAGATCATCTTAGAGTGGAAAATTTGAAGTATGCTTCTCAAAAGATGAACATACATTCTCCGTCATCAACAAAGAAATATAAATATTGTATTGGGTTTCTATTGTTCACTGGCTATCATCACATACCGCGTCACAAACTTTATTGGTCTGATGATGAAGACTTGGGCATACTTATAGTGTCAAAATGTGTTTCACGTAATCGATGCTACGAAATAAAAAAATTTTCCACTTAGCTAATAACGAGAAAATTGACAAAAGCGACAAAATGTTCAAGGCACCCTCTTATGGACGTATTGAACAGAAGGTTCATGCAGAGGGGTGTATTTTACGAAAAACTATCTATTGATGAAGCGATGGTCAAATACTTCGGCCATTATTCCTCCAAACAATTTATCAGTGGAAAACCTGTGCGCTTCGGTCATAAAAATTGGATGCTGTGTAGTTAAAAATTCGGTACGTATTGTGGAGCAAAACAAGGTGCCACTATAAATAAAAATGTTCCATTGGGATCACGAGTTGTCTAGGACTTATTGGATGCAATAATAAATCCACAAGATCAAATTTTCTATTTTGACAACTGTTTCACCATTTATGATTTGATGGGCACTCTTCGAGAACAAGGTTACAGAACTACAGGAATCATCAGAGATAATCACATAAAAAAGTGTCCCTTGCAAGATCAAAAAGAGATGAAAAAACTTGATCGTGGGTCTTTCAACTACAAGTTCGATGGTCACAATTCAGTACTTGCAGTAATGCGGAAAGACAACAGTATTGTGACCGTGATGATTAATTTTGATATTATACTACCCATCTCGAATGTAAGGCGTTGGTCTAAAGAGAAAAAGCTGTGAGTCGATATCCCCCGTCCTCGTCTTTTCGTAGGAATGGGAGGAGTTGATTTACTAGACTAGAGTGTCAACAATTATCGTAAAAAGTGATCGTAGCCTTGTGGACGAACATGCTGAACGTTGTTATTGCTAACACGTGAAGATTACATTTTGACCTTCTTGACTTTATGAGGAGCATAACTAGACATTATATGAGAGTTCATGAAAAGGCAAAACACTCACGTTATTCAAACACGGTCCCAAAGAGCATCACCCGTGATCAAAGAAGACATTTTCCAAAGAAGATTGAGAAGCAAGTAAGTTGTCAATGCCATATGCGAGCAAGATGGATCTGCATAAAGTGTAATCTATAGAGAGAGATTGTTTCCATGACTTTCATACAAAATGGCGTGTTCCCAGTGTACGCATATGAGTACGGTGTAAAAATTTGTAATAACATCAAAACTATTGATATATTTGTTATAAATAAAGATTTTATTTGCTTAATAAAAGTGTAGGTATTTGTATGAAACATCTAACACTGAATGAATTGCGTCTAGGAATGAGAACTGTCAGGCGTTCTGTACTTTCATTACGGGATGGCAATCTGGCCGGCATAAAATTTTCACTTTGGAAAAACAGGAAAGTTAAAGAAACCGAATCTCTGTAAAATATTGTAACCAACTCGTGTATTAATGCACGATTAACGATCTCTACTTTTTTAACGCGTTCGGCATTAATACACTTGAGGGTTAAATAATTATTAACAACTGAAAGATTGGAAAAATTTACGGATTTTACGGATATTTTAAAAATGGCTTGCTTTATGACGTAATTACTGTTGCCGGTACTTTGGGATACCAGGTGAAGTAGTCTTGATTCAAGTGTTATTAGGTTAGAGAGAGTAGTATATATTGTCGAACGATATAAAATTATTCGAAATTTGTGTTTTTAAGTTACAAAGTTTTTATTTCATTTTTCATACGTCTATAAATCTCAAGTTACCAAAAGTGTTTTAACACACAGACTCAACTAACCTTTTCTAACTACTTTTCAAGTTTTTCTATGTGGGTTGCATTTTAAACACTCAAATGAGATTAAAATTTAAATAGTTATCTATACGCATATCTTTGAATTTTAAAAACGTGGGCGTGTAAATAGCACTAATGCCTTACGATTCGTTTGGAATTGATTAGTTTAGTTCGGAATAAGTAAATATATTGTATATTTTGATTGGATTTCATTATCTTGAAATAAGAGATAATCAATAAATTTACTGAATTTAACGTAAAAAAATAACTTTTAGTATTACTCGTGGGGTACAATATATTGATAATAATCTTTGTTAATAATATTTTCTCAATATTTTATTTACAAGTGCATATACTGCTAATAATAATAATTATTATAAAACAAAATAGTGATTTTAAAAAATTTTTATACATATTTATGCCATATTTTTGTATATCTATACTTTGTTATGTGCACATTACATTAATCATAGTCTTGATGTTTTGCCAAAAAAATTAATGCTATTTGTTACAACAGACTTTTGAAAGATATAATCGGTTTATATATATAATTACATAACGTACAAGGTAAACACAATTACTTATACTTCAAAATTAATAATGAAAAGGACTACTAATAAGCTTAATAATTTTATAAATTGTACATCTACGTGTTTTTACACAGTTTTATTTAATTGGTCGTAGCAAAAATAGGCAAGAGAAAACGTCAGATTTTGACTACAAATTAAATCTTCATTTTCTTTTTAATATCTACCTATTTAACTTTGCAGGGTTTTTTGCAAATAACCCTCATTAAAAGTCGACAAGATTTTTCAGATTAACCCTTCAACGCCCGAATTTTTTTTTTTTTGCAAAGGATTAATGATACTTATAATTCACTTTTGTATTGATATTATAGTTGTAAATACAAAATATTATTAGAATATTATGTGCCAAGACTGAGATATGAGGCGTGATCATAAGTAGGTACAAAATCGAATAGAAAATAATAGAAGACTTATTGGTAAAATATGTACATTTAATTTACATAAAATGCTTTAAAACATGGAATACACAGACCAACATCACATTTACTGCAACTATATTTCACCAGATATGTGTTGACAATTTCCCGTCGAAGCTCTAACTGGGAAAATTGTGATCCTGCATGTCTCGAAGGCAACCATGCATTATGAATTTCTGCTTCTAACATCCATGTAAACAGTGACCAGTACCATTTTTTTCCGCGGAAGCCTATACGCTAGTATGCAATATTTTGGGTCCATTCGATCTGTGCCTCCCATGAATTTGTTATACCGCGCTATAAGTTTGGGCTGTGATACGCTGATCTTTTTCTTTTCCGTTTTATTTACTTTTGTAACAGGACATACCATGTATCGCGGAAGCCACTGTTACGATATTATTGTCAACCCATTTCGCCAAGGACTATGTGTTTTCTTCAGTACTGGTTTGGAACTCAAAACTCCCTCGTTCCTTATTCTTCATGATGTTTGAAGAAATTAATGGACAATCTTTGGGAACTCGATTTTCCCTCATTGTTCCATTGCGCCATAATTTTTAGATTTTAATTGCGCCAATAATGGCATTCCCGTATATAAATTATTAAAATATAACTGGAATGGTAACGCAGCTATATCTTCTGGAAATACTTTAAGCATTCGCGCTTGAGGAGCTGCCGTTTTTCCGAAGTTATTTTCCAATTCTTCTTTCCTTGACGTATTTAGACACCACACCTTGTATCCGAAACGAATTGGTTTATTTCGTGTGCACTGTTTACAGCTATGCCGTCCAAAATATCTAAACTTTCTACCGCGTGAAAATTGTCCATGCATCATTTCTGCAGAAGTGTAATGAATGGACGTAGTTTCCACATTTTATCATCTATGTCAATGTTATTGCTGTCCACGAAATGCATAAATCGATTTATTTCTAAAAAATTTTCTCATAGCATTTGTCACTAACTCGTTTCTCAAATCTTTGGAAGCTTCCCAGTATGACCGTTTGGAGGGCACTGCATTGTAGCCAGTCAAAAATAAAATAGCTATGAAAACTTTCATTTCCTCTGGCGTTATTTTTGGGTCTTTATTATTAGTGAAGACTGCATATTTGGACGACTCACTAACAAATAAATTTATTATTTCTTCAGATGAATTTCTCAAATATATCAACAGGAGAAGGATCCCGATATATTGTGTAATTTACGGATGGAAACATAGTGGTATTGCTTGACAAGTCTTCGTTCTCTCACGAGAAAGTCTATTTTTGTTTTTTGGATTTGTTCTTATTTTTTGGTTGAACTACAAAATTCTCGCTTTAGAATTCTTCAATACGCTTCGAAGCACTATTTCCGCCCGACTTCGTAGCTGGCGCCCCGATAAATTGTCGACCAATCCGCCCTCATCTTCGTCAGAGTCTGCGTGCACCTCTGGAGGTTCAATGAATATTCCTTCATCTATTTCGTCTGCTTCTAATAAATCAAACGCGTGCTGAAGTGATATGCCACTGTAAATAGTAAAATAATACCAAAAAATGGGAAAAATACATAAGTAATAATTTTGTAACCGTAACGCTTAGCGTGTTCGTATGATCACGCTGTAATTACTAACCTAATTAATTCATAAATTATTATACATTCTTTCTATTTGATCATTTTACTTTATACTTTTGATATTTGTCTGGAAATAAATGTAAATATAACTTTTTACTTACCGTAAACGAATGTCGCCGGCGGCCGTCTCATCTAGTGTCGCACTTGCACCTGCTTCCATTATTCTTAGAATAACAAAGAAACTAAATATGACCTAACCTCTAAGCCGGTAGCAAAATACTAACGTACTTTTGTTTTTTTGCTTGAAAATAACCTTGGTTTGTGAAAACGAAAGTGGTAGAGTAGTAAAATAAGGGTATACCTGTTTTGCGTGATCATACGAACACGCTAAGCGCTAAAGGGTTAAGAAATCTGGAATTTTGAGACGGCTTATTAGCTATAATAACTTATTTTTATGAAACTACCTTAGCAACAATTACTTTCGTCTCTAAAAAGGACGAGGATAATGGAATTTTCCTCTCTAGTGAGGAAGGTAAAAAACAATGTTGTCGCGTTAATCATGGCACTTAAAATTGGAACATACGCCCGCCGTTTCAACGGGCCTACCATTGCCCGATTCTGTATGTCTAGACACCTAACAAGTATAATTTGTGACAAATTATACTTCTTTTTAGTTAATTTGTAATTCCTAAATATAAATTTAACATTTTTACACTAAAAAACTACCACCATTAAGACAGCAGGAGCTAACCTAAAAAATTAATAACATAGTTGCCAAGTCTATATTACCTACTACATGCATAACAAGTTACATAGTACATACATTCTTGTACACTTATGTTTTTGCCGCTATACTCAAAATGACTCAGGAGTCTTCGTGCTCTTCAACCCTGACCATTCATGAGTTCCGTGGTTCTTTGGTGTTAAAAAAACAGGTCTTATTTATTGCGAGTAACGTTAGTCAGTGAGTGCGTTAGATGTATACGTGAGATATTAATTAGATTAGTGAAAGGTGGTGTCGTGTGTTGTTATTCCACATTCGTTTACGGGTCTTTAGCATTAACCGGCATCTGGAGTGAACTGGCTTAGGGTTTTTTCATGTGCATAGTAACCTATAAGGGTATTTGATAGGGGTATTTCTGGTAGTATTTATATTCTGTCTGTTATGGATGATGAGATTATTGATAAGAAGTGACGGACGTCTGTATATTCGCCTTAGGATTCGGCGTTTGCAGGAGGGATAGGAGGAATGATGATTAGGTTTGATCTTTCTGTACCAGGGTGCTCGGCAGTGTTGTTCGTACGTGGAGAGCCAATTTAGGATTTATGTGACAAGTATTCTTAGCTATGTGGCTCATTCTTGGAATACAAGTCGTTAATTATTGAGGGAGATCGACGCATTATGACTAACCACATTAAAAAATCGGTTATCGAGGTACAGCATCGCTTGTATTTTTTCAGGGTTGATAAAGACTCGTACTGATCCATTAGTTAAGTACCAGAGCTGGAGTTTAGAAAATGGTCTGAGATACCTAGGGCACGAATGTTACCGAGAAGTCCGACATGCCACACCCCGCTTGCTTAATGTCTGCCAGATTGCATTCCTATGATTGAATGCTCTGGTGGTATCTGAAAGCAGTTTTAGCAAATGTTCGGGATTCGTTCGGTGGGGTTTTGAAACATTTGTCGAGGCAACTTAAGAGAGAACTAGGTCTGTAGGAGGAAAAAATGGGAGCGTCGAAGTGAGATTTGGGTGTCATGATCGTGGAAGTTATTTTCCAGTCGGTTGTATAATAGGAGTGTGTACTGCATTTATTGTAAATGTCGGACAATAAATTAAGGGCATGGTTTAGTAGGTTTCCTAGGATTCTACGGATTAGGTTGTCTTGTCCTGGAACCAAATTGCGTGCTTTTTTGAAGTATGTAGTGACTTGATCGGTGTGATGGGGGCATAGAAAATATTCTCGCTGTCCAATTGAATTTGGGGAAGGTTTAGTTTCTTGTACCGGTTGTCAAATTTAGTATCGTTGGGGGATCGGAAGATGAATTCTGGTCACTGTCAAACTATTATCGGAAGAGTTTACCGTTACGGTAGTCTACTTCATCCAACAATCTGTGCGTTGGTTTCAGGCTTGATCAGGGCATTGAAGCGATTGTATTCCGCCTTGAGAGCCGAATCGACGATATATTCGTCTTTTTTCTTTGATTCAGTTCACGATTTATTGGTTTTCGGAATACGTTGATTGTTCTAAGTGGTACTGAGGTTTCGACCGCTTCCGTAATAACGGAAATTATGTCGTTAATGGCTCTTTCGATATCTTGGATAGTTAGAAGGTCTAGTGTGGAAATGAGTTCGGCATGTATTCATTCGGAAAGTTTTATTATAATGGGTCGGAGGTATTTGGGGAAGCTGGACAATATGGAGTTTTGACCAGAATAAGAATAATTATCGAACGTGGTCGTAGTGTCTATAAAGCATTCTCGATCGAAATAGTGGGAATTGAATTCTCAACAGGGGATATTATCACTTATTAGGATGCCGGAGTGTTCAAAAATGAGGGTTCGGTAGAATGGCAACTGCAATAAGGCCAATGCAAACCTAATTCCTTTGTCATTGAGGCCGGGTCGGTTGTAATATAAGAGGAAAGTAATGGGACTAGGGAATTGCACCGTCTTAAATGCGGTAAGTTGGAGGTAATTGTAAACAAAAGTGGGCGGGTAAGAAGCAATTGTAGACTGCTATGGCGCTATCACGTGTACGTTTTGTGTGCTGTTCAATAGACAGGAATAGTAGTTGTTGAAGTTCAATGGGAACCTGTTTCATAGCTTTGTCTGTGTGATTGGCAAGATGTGTATGTTGGCTTCATAAAGCAGTTGTTTAATAAGGAGCGTTTTGACTATCTCTTTTATAATATCCATGTGGTTCTATGTTTAAAGATTGGGAATTCGTCGTATAGGTGATTATTACGTAAGCGAAAGATCTAGAGAAGGACTTGTGCGAGGCTCTGTAATAAGTATTCGGTGTCTGTGTATGTTCTCTTAGGAGTTGGATTTTGGGTGTGATAGGATGTGTCTCAGTTTGCCGTCTTCGACGGGGAATTGGGATGTTCTCGTCGCTTCTGGCATTGGAAGGAGTAGGAAGGATGTGTTCCATAACGGTTGTTACATTTTGGCTACGCAAAGGATTTGCAGGAAGTAGACTTGTGGCTTTTACCACGATTGGGATAGCGGATTGAACGGGTTGTGCACTAGAGATATGCCCGATACCTGCAGGTGGCACTATACTTGGGGAATGTTGCAGAGATTTGGGATACTTCACAAGGGAAATTGCGAAATCGAAAACGATTTAATTTTATTATGCGAATTATCTTTTTCTGTAGCTTAAACGGCTTTTGTATGTTTACGAATTTTCCCAAAGAGCTATAGTGTATGATAGGTGACAGCAGCCAAATACATATTTATGAGGGTTTCTATATACAGTTTTTTAACTGATATTAAGTATAGTAATATTGAGTAATTTTCTTTGAGACAAATGTACTATGTGCGTTTCAGTTCATGTCTATATCAAGTGCCTATCTATATACCAAGGAATCTATTTGTATTACAAAATTCTACAGGTTTTAAAATAAAAATCGTACGATTTATTTTTTTTATAAAAGTTGGTTACTATTGTTTTATCTACATTAAGTATTAATTTAGTTTTAGAACACCATTCATTAAACACTATACCTATTTTAATCTTGAGGTCTTCGTCTGACTTTGATGAAACGATTATGGAGGTATACATTACAACCACATTACATCTAATGTATACAGGCAGATAACTTATAAATAACAAAAAAAGCAACGGCCCAAGTACTGATCCTTGGGGGACACCTAAGTCAGTATTATGCAAAACTGATTTGACACTAGTATGATTAACTACAATTTGTCTCTTATTCTAGTTTTCCTAGTTTTTAGTATAGCACTCGTGTCTAGGCCATTTGAGTACATGTGCAAACCTGACTTTCTCTTTAAAAAAGTAGTATCATAGCATACTTGCAAAACTATCGTTTTTGACATACAAATACAAATAAATATGGAAGCCACCGATTGTTATGGCGAGATAAAAATTGCTAGATTTGAAATTAACGTCTATGTTCGGATCAGCTTTGAGTAAGCTCGGATATATGCTGTTTGGTCACTGCTACTTTGATACTTACTTTTTCATCCATAAATCCATTACCATTTCTGTGAACACGGTAGAATGTTGGATCTTTTTATTTTGAAGAAGAATGAATAAATGAAGGAATTTATAACTCGCGCACATATTGCGTATCTAACAGTGTTACGATCAGATTAAAATTTAGTTACTCTCATACCATTTAAAACAATAAAAAAAATTAAAACTTCGCGTTTGTATAGATGGTAAAAATCACAATTAACCCTCTATGTCTATCTCGATTTCGCACACATTAGGTAATATATCATATAATATAATAGCTTATTAGACATTATTAATTAATAAATTATTTAATCACTGAGTTAATTATGTGATTATTATCACGGGCATATTGATCGTGTATCCTCCTCGTGACTGTTTTTTTTTAACTCTAGATGAATTTCTACATCAAATGCATCAGTGTGGATATGCTTATTATTTGATGATTGTATTATGGCTGTAATGGGGAATAGCGGTTCTAACAAAACAGATATAAAAAACTTGCTATAATATGCAAAATTACTCGATTTCAGAAAGTGTATACTCAGATATGAACAACTAGGGCTACAAGAGGGGCGTAGCACCAGTATCCTGACAGCGTACGAGTGACCAACTACATTTTGGCAATCTTTTACGTAAAATTAGAAAACACAACTGTAAATTTTTGCTTAAATGGGCGACTAGCATTGTTCTCTTTTATACCGGTTGTTCTAGACTAGATGTAACAAACTACGGCAGCAGATAGTACTAATGAAGATAAGAAGAAATTTGTTAAGAACATAACGACTAAATATAACAATTCGACTCAGAAGACTGAAATTACATGATGAAAGCTAAATTTTGATGTAATTGTCATATCTCAAAAATATTCCAGTGGCGTAGTTTTCAGGATGATCTGATACTTCAACGACCCTAACTTGCCTATGGACTAACTTAGATTTTTTGTAGTTTTTTCTGAAAAAGCGAGGCGAAAAAACGGCTACTAACGAATTGATATGTGTGCTTTTCTCATCATTTTGGTTAATTTTTTCAAAAAAGTTCCGTTATTTTTAAGGGCATCCCTGTATGAAAATTAAATCTTGATACTACGGAGTCGTTTTTCTCGAAGTCGGCGAGGTTTAAAGCTGCAGGATAAAAGTAACTTTTGTCAAGAGTTAATTCACAAAGTGTCAATGGCATTCAAGTTAGGGTGGTTGAAGTATCAGACCATCCTATAAACTACGCCACTGGAATACTGTTGAGATATTATAGTTACATAAAAATGTATCGTTCATTATGGAATCTCACTTTTCCAAGTGTTATCGTTATATCTTCAGCTGTTGTTGAATTATCGTAAAAAGAGTAATCTTTTCTCAACTAAAACACCCTGTATATCTAGAATGGAGGGTTAGCAGCCATGTTTATAATAACTTTTCTTCCTATTTTCATTAATACTACTTGCTTCCGCAGTTTGTTACATTTACTCCGGGACACCCTGTATATGTAAACAAGGATTCAAAAAAATAATTTCGTAATGTTTAGCTATTTCTGTAAACTTGTATGGTGTTTGTATCGTACATTATACAAATCCCTGTCTAACTAGATGTCTTTCATTAATATTTAAATTTTTCATTGATATACAGGAGTTACGATAAATCTGAAACTTAGAAACGTCTGATATATTTAGTTCTCTGAATAAAAAAAGGTACCACTGTAATGCCAGACTTCTAAGACTGTACGTAAATGAGGGTACCGCTTAATAGATTTTTTAATTAAAGATGGCGCGAAAAAATAAAATCTTGACCGGTCTCTTCAAAAATGAACATTGTTAACTTTTAATAGCGTATGGAACGTTTAGGCTCCGCTCTTTCGGCGCCAGATTTCAGCGACAGAACGGTTTGCGCCAAGATGTTTCGGCGATAGAACGTTTTGCCGACAGCAAGTAGAAGACAATCACAACAAATCAAATATCATCTCCCAGTTTTCTTCCCGTTTTTTCACATTTTTATCCCCTTTTTTCTATTTTGATGCCCTCTTTTCGCATTTGCATTTTCTCTTATTTTTATCTGCTATTTTTACCTAAGGTCCTTTTGGTAAAATTTGGCCCTAAAATGTAATGTTCTTTTGGGGTAATGTTGCCGTAAAGTTTAACCTTTTTAACACATTCGTGTCTCAACAGTTTTTGGAAGGGTGCGATTCTTGAAATTGCCCCAACACCTAAGACATTTGACAGGATATCGATCCAACATTTTGAAATGAATGACATTCTTAGAGGGCGGTGCCATCACACATTTTTTTATCTTTATTAGTAATTACCTAGATAGTAATTGATTCTGAAAATGTCAACTTGACATTATGCGCAGTTTTCGAGATCGAGTATAAGGAATTGGTCTCAATTTTTACCCTCTTAGACGGAAGTGCCATGACATACTATTTTCTTATCTTCATTATTAATACTAATATAATCGGGAAATGTCAACTTGATACTATGCGCGGTTTTCGAGATAGACATAGGGGTTGTTTGCGATTTTTGCCCTCTAAACAAACTTAAGAAGTAATTGTTTTAGTTATGTATTGGATAATCATCGCGAAAACTGCCCGCTAGAACTGACCGCTTTTTCCACACCGGTATTTGTGTTGAACTTACACCTTACCAAGTAGTGACATTTTGATCGTATGAATGTTCTTGGGGAATTATACCACGGTTTTAAATGTTTCAGAACCTACTGTTGATGTGTCTCATCACTCATGATTATTCGCTTCAAATGGTCGTCCTTCTTATCAATTCGATTTCATATTTCATGCGCCATGACTTACTGGTACGCAATCAATTATGCTCAATTTCCACTTTATATAGGAGTAAATGCAAATCTTTTCCATAATTAGTGGTTTCTGTGATGAGCAACAATAAATTAATGTATTGAGTTGGGTATGTATGTACATCTCTAAACGAGAGCGATATTAGCATTAGATCAATTTCTATTCGTTTTGTGACGAAACCGGTTGGATAGTATAGTTACCGCTGATTATCGTTTCATTGGTTTTAGCCCGTAATAATCTTTTATATTTTTGATTTTGCACACAGTATTACTTAATGCTGTGAAATGCGTACGATATACTGGCTGATATGTTCAACTTCTACATGTTATAACAGCAAATTGCACTACCCACGGTTGGAATGAAATTATTCTCATATTAGTTTGCGTACACTGTGGGTCTGGTTATAGATCTATCGTTTAGTCTAGCGGCGTCGATTTACTTCATTTCGCCTTTTCTTCCGATCTGTTTTCATATATGACTGGGTGGTCAGTAGAGATTGTTTCAAGACTAGAGAATGGTTGCGCAGAAACCAGTTTTCTTCCGAATGTCAATACACAATCCAACTGAAAAACGTTTGCACTTTTTATACGGCGTTTAAGATGTCTACATTTTTTAGTTAGAATTTAACGATCGTCAAATTCCGAATTTATCCGACGCGCACATTAACATTCTTTAGTCTTGAAACGATCTCTAACAATGACATGATTGGAGTCCAAATGCTGTTCGCTAATAGATCAAAAATGAGGTGAGTGATATAGGTGGCAAAATTTAATGATTATTACGAGATTTACTTTCTCGACAATTTCACGTTTGACATTGACGATTAAAAACCACGGGAGCAGTATATCTTAGGAGTAAAATTGCGTAAAGTAAAAAACTCAAGTAAAACATTAAATTTTGATATTACTTAACACAAATTATACTAAACAGAATATTGATTGACTATTCTTAATGTGTGGTATAATCAGAAATACATTTTCAAACAATTATTATAATTATCTTGAATACTGTTTTAACGTACTCTTCCTCTTGATATTAATTGTTAATATGGTTAGGTTAACTCGCCCTCTGTTGAGCCTACTAATTTATTATTAGTACCGTGCATAATATAATACGCTTATTGGGTAACCAAATTTGCTATTGTGCATATTCCCTCGCAGTGTCATCTTTTGGGGCGTTCTAATTAAAACCCCGTATAAGTCGACTGTTTGTATAAGTACATTTTTTATTCCTATCTAGGTCAAACAGAGGTTAACTGAACTACAGAACTGCGTTCAATTTTCCCCCTCGTCATGTCTTTACGAAGTCACTTTAATTTACATTTCTTTGTTGTGCTTGGTAATTGTTAAACTTATCCAAAGGATTTATACCTTTTGAATTATTTTTATTCCACAATATTTAAGCTTACTTTCCAGGAAGATGAAACTTATACTATGCTTGTGTAAACTCGGCAGTTCAATGCTGAGTAGACAATTTGAAATAATTGCGAGAAAACTAAAATTATAAGTGTATAATTCAACAATGTAAAGTCAATGCGTATAAATATTAGACTGGATATAAAACCTTCTTGGGATTGCAATACTGTACTTCCGTTTATAGTTTACATGCATCAACTTAATTAAAGGATACTTTTTAAAATTCGTATTCAATGTAGAATGTAGGATGATCTTATGACTAATTTGTTTGTTTAGTGATTCATTCTAATTCCGAAAAGTTTCTCACGGGCTTCCTTAATTACGCCCTTTTTAATAATAAATTTCATTATCCAAATTTCAAGGTAAACCGGATGAATTTCATATATAAATAGTAGCTAACTAATGTCAGTCACACCTTTATTTTTGCACTTTAAAATGTTCATAATGCAACGCCAAATAATTAGGAAACACGTTGTGTAAAATTATTTATTTATAGCAGATTTATTTTTGTCGCGATAAAATTTTTTTCTTTCCACTAATTAACAATTTTGATTTATAGTCCATGTTTGTGTATTTGATGCGTTTCTGCCGACTTTGACGTTTTCCATAGTTTCACAGCGTCTTTCCAAGGAGCGTCGCGCACACTCCTCCTCGTTTTCTTATACTAACAGATTTAATTCTATCACTTTACGCGCGACTTTTCTGTCGCTCGTAGCGCTCATTTTTTTCACTGGCGCCAAGTTTAAAGTTTGTTTATAAATTTTCAACATGGAGTAAAAGTCTCTTGGGGAAAGTTCTTGGACTTTGATAAGTGGATTTTTGTTTGTGGTCGTTATCGGTTTCCGTTGGTTTATGATAGTTCGTTTACATTTGTATAATTTCTTAAACTGTGTCGTAGTGTTGTGCCGATTATCATAACTGTGTTTTTAATTTTTGTTGAAAGTGTCTCTAGATAATGCTAGCACAAAATAAAACAAAAGACGATTTTCCTTGGTTAGGATTAAATTTGGCGTGTGTGAGGATTCTTCAACTTTACTGTAAAGTTTTTGAACATCCGGAACTGTTAAAAACTGCAAGGTGTGTAAAAAATGTTTATACGAAGATATAATTTTAGTTTTTATACTTTTACTAGCCATTTTTATTATCGAGTTAACTATTCTTGCACCAAATGATACTACGGATGATGATGGTAACGTTAATTTCGTACGTCACTTGTCATTAGTGATTTATAAAAACCGAGTTTATAAATTCTTTAGATCTTAATTGTATGTTTAATAAATACTGAGGTTTTGTTAGTATAATAGACGTTTAATCCGGCATTTACAGTTCTATTGACGTGACATGGACGTAAACAATGTGTGAAACGCAAGAAGCTTACATGAAAAATTCGGCCTGTCAAAACCCACCAGTTTAAAAATTTTGGCAAATTTCCACGTTTAAATTTTTACATTTGTACGTACATCATCACTTTCTCTTATCCGTCAGTAATTTAATTTCAAGTTGATAATTTATTATTCTTAAACATAGTTTAAACTCAAATCACCTTTTTCTATTAGACGTTATTTACTTCCGAAATTTAAATCGAGTTATTGCGTAAACCGCAATTTAGTTCAAAAATAACTAATCGTGAATTTTTGAGAAAAGTATGACACCAAGTTAATTTTATCTCCATTATAAGGTTTGTCGGCTATATTCTTTTATTTACATATTTAATCATGTATTTAGAAATTTAAAATTAAACTTTTAAACCAATTATACACTGTAATGAGAATCTAATTAGCTTTAATATTAATGAAACATTAAACTGTTTACACTTCTTTAATTGTAACATAACTATTACGAAGATCGTAAATCAATTATTTTATTACGGTTTGCCCAGTACAAGATGAAATTATTTATCTTAACTCTCATTTAATTTAACTAATGTATGTTTATTATTCTAATTTATTTGTAAATTAGCGATTGTTAAATTATATCAATTTAAACCGTATTAACATTTTTAACAAACAAACATCTCTACAATAGATATGTGGTGAACGATGTGGCCTAATTTCTAATTTGAATGGATCACAAGAAACGTGTTGAGGTAGGATGAAACAAAGGTATACAAATCGTGTACGAGAAAAGTATTGTGTTTTTTTTATAAATATTTTCTAGAACCGTGTCCCGATTTCGATGGTTATGCGGGGTATCCAAGAACGGCGTGAGATAGGAAGCTGCGGTTCGCGTTCCTGTGTTACTTTTTTATAAAACGAAAGATGGACTAAACAAAATTTTCATAGCACGCTTCGTTTCTGATATACAGGACGATTTTGAGAATTTGTCATTTTGGGACCCTGGTGTATCTATATTAGCAAGGAACATAGAAATAAAGTGAGAACTGATACTAATAGATATTTTTACGTAGGATCAAGTGACGTACATAATTTTTCTATAATAATTATCGTTTCTTCAAAATAACCCAAATTTACCTTTTTCAAATTGGAACCCTGTATACTTTTCACAATCTGATTCCATTTCTCCTCAGTTTTCCAAAAATATCTAAAACTCTATAGTTTTTTTCAGCATTAAGTTCAAAATTTACGTTATTGCAAATTAAAATTTTTTAATAGTTGGCTGGGGCGGGAATAATAAAAATGTTCAAATTTATCGCCATTGTGCCTTAAACAAGTTTCGCGCATTGTTCTGATCCGCCTTATTACATTTAAAATAATAACAGGCCTCACATTAGTTCCATAAAAGCCGTGTGACGGCATTGCGTGGATCCGCCAGAGTTTGATATGGGTTCTACAAATTTTATTCTTAAGATATCCCCACAGAAACAAATTTAGAAAAAACTGGGGATTACGGTGGCCATCTTACAGGTCCATCCAGCGGCCTGGAATGTTATTATCTAGAAAGTTTCTAACAATTTCAGCGTTGTGGGCAGGAGCACAGCCTTGTTGTAAATATAATTCATTTAAATGTGCTAATGGCACATCACCTTCTATTTCGGGTACGCTATTTTCCAAAATTTGTAAATATCTATTTGCAGTAAGGCCTCCGTCAAAAGCTTGATATACAGTTTTATTACCCAATATGAAAGAAGATACATTAAAGCCAAATTTTCCTTGTTGGTCTCGTGGAAACAATGCATGTGGGTTATTCTCAGACCAAAATTTAGTATTTTGAGTGCACGTCGTCAGACCAAACAACAAATCTTTCAAAATGATTATGTTTTGTCTACGGCGTTATGCATTGCCCGGACATAAGTTTTGGATCAAATGAAATTTATATGGCTGATATTTGTGGCTTCTGAGAATTTTTTGAACACTTGTTTTAGGCATTCCAATACTGCAGGCTATCTTTCTGCAACTGGAATTTGGATTTGTTGCGGTTGACGATAATACATTTATTTTAGTAATTTCGCAATTTTCTTTGTTTTAGACTTTTGAACGAGGTTTATAAAAAGAACCGTGTTCAATTAGATTTGATTTTATTCTTGAAAATATTCTTTTTTCTGGTTGTCGCCTCTCTGGATATACAGCCTGTTTTAGAGTAAGCGCCTTATGTTTTTACCCACACTATGGGTACTACTTTCAAAATATTTGGCAGTAATATGTTTCAGGACATTCTCTACACGATGGTGATATCAGATTTTCAAATGGACGAATTATTTAAAAAAGGCGATTTTCATCTTCTTTTTTTTTAATTGAATGCAATAATAATTTTTTATTATTGAGATCCTAAAAACATTCTTTTTACGATAGTATTTCGTTTTTCTTAAAAATTCATTCCTTTCCCAAAGTTTTAATCGCATGAATGTTTTACAGTCGATGTTATTTTTGTCAAATATCAAGTAGCGGTAGACAGACACAAAAGAAACAATTAAACTTAATTTTGTAATAAACATCTACTTTTTGAAACTCAAAATTAAAAATTTACATCAAATAAAAAATAGCTCGAAATGTTTTCCTTCTTTTTCAATACATAAATTGAAATGTCGTCCAATGGAGCCAATAGATCGAAGGATAATTTCCGGAGAAATTTCTTTTATGCATGTACGAATTATCTCTTGCATATTTTCAATAGTTGTAGGTTAAACGATGTACACCTGGGATTTTACATACCCCTAGGGAAAAAAGTCCAGTGGTGACATATCAGATGACCTAAGTGGCCAACCAACTAGTCTTCCACGACCAATGCAATGGTTCTCGTATCAATTATTTAAAAACTCCCTAACTGGAAGGGCCTAATGTGATGGAGCGCCATCTTGTTGCCACCACAAATTATTTCTGATGTTTTGTGGGAGTTCATTTAGATGATTTTGAATTTCATTTTGTAATAAGTTGAGGTAATTCTCTCCAGTTAGTCTATTAATAAATATTGGCCCAACAATGTGCTGTCCTATAATTCCACACAACATGTTTAAACTCAACCGATGCTGACAACGGCGCGCTCACGGGTCCACTGTGCATTTACATTATCGTAATGCATGTTATGTCTTACAACAGCATCATTTCGAAAACTTGCTTCGTCCGAAAATAAAATGTTGTTAAAAAACTTTCTGTTTTGTCCTATCTGTTGCAAAATTAATTCTTAACAGAAAATCATTTTCGGTTAATTCTTGGTGAAGAATCATTTTGAATGGATGAAATTTATTTTTTTTTATTATCCTCCAGACCGAACTATGCGATATTCCAACCTAATGTGCAATCTTCTCAGTACTGACATGGGGGATTCTTAATAATGTGTAGCATTACTTGGTTTTCGTTGTCGTCATTGCAAGCAGGTGGGTTTTCATGTACCGGTTTCTTATAATCCACAGTTCCCGTTTCACGCATTCTCTCCAATAATTTAGTAAATGTTCGATGTTCAGGGTGCCTTCTGTTTGGATATTTATTTCTGTACAATCTGGCTGCTTCATAAGGATCTTCATCTGCTTTTCCAAATATTAGGAGCATATCAATTAACTCGTCTCTCGTATAAATTAACGTATCAATTAATTTTAAATTAACAATTATAATCTTCAATAATACAATTGTTATTAACAAGCACTGACAACTAAATTGCATTGGATGACGTTTGACTACTAGATTAAAATTTAATTGTTTCTTTTGTGTCTACCGCTACTTGATATTTGGACAAAAATAGCATCGAGTGTAAAACATTCATGCGCTACTAGATTAAAATGTTAGTTTGCTTTTTGATATGGAAAGAAATGAATTTTTAAGAAAAACGAAATACTATCGTAAAAAGAATGTTTTTAGGATCTCAATAATAAAAAACAATTATTGCATTCCATTTAAAACAAAAAGTTGAAACTCGCCATTTTGAAATAATTCGTCCAATTGAAAATCTGATATCACCATCGTGCAGAGAATGTCCTGAAACATATTACTGTCAAATATTTTGAAAGTAGTACCCATAGTGTGGCTAAAAAAAAATAAGGCGCTTACTCTGAAACAGGCTATGAAATATTATTTTGTAAATTGTCAGTCAGTCAAGTAACAAGATAGATGGCCTGTGAAAATACAGTTCTAATGCTTCGTCTGTATTTTCATTACAATTTATGTAACATACAAACGAGTCATATTTTTCTGCGTTTTCTAATGTTATATTAATTGCTATAATTGACGAATGAATTTCCAACGTTAAATTAAAAATATTAGACAAATCAAAATAAATAATCAGAATAACTAGACATAAACCCCGGTCAAGTATTACAAAATTTAGATTTGTATTAACGCAAATTTATGTATTTTTGAAAAGCTGAGGACAATTGGAATCAAATTGTGAAAAAATGTGAAAAAAAAATAATTATACGCCACTTGATTCTACGTAAAAATATCCTTCAGTGCCAGTTCTCCTTTATTTATAAGTTACTTGCTAACTGTTATACGAGGGGGGTCCCAAAATGGCAAACTTTCAAAATCGCCCTGTATATCAGAAACGAAGCGTGTCATGGAAATTTTGTTTAGTCCATCTTTCGTTTTATAAAAAAGTAGCATAAGAACGCGAAAACCGCAAGTTCCTATCTCAAGCCGTTCCTGAGACACCCCACAAAACCATCGAAATCGGGACACTCTGTGCAGTTAATGTGAGGATTTCAATGTTTGAAACAATTTCGTCTCTTTAAACAATCAGAAGAGTAACTAACCTACCTCAAGGTCGTTTTGTTTTTCAATATCGAAAAATTATTGAAGCAAAATTTTGTTGTTGTGCCAAGCTGTGCTCGTCAAGCCAAATAACTTTTCCTAATGGCAAAATTATGTCAGAGCATCATAATCAACAGTGGACCTAAACATATGGTTTTGATTTTCTCTTTCATTTGAGTCACTATTTTCATACCGCTGTAATTTTTGAGCCGTCACAGACAAACGAATTGTGCGAGATGCGCCAAGATGTGCTAATCAAGTACAACTAAGAATGTTAAAAAAATTACGTAACTTTTTTCCATGACAAAATTGCGTCAGACCATCGGAGTCAACTGTGCACCCAAAAATATGATCTTGAGTAGAAACCTAAATTTGAAGTTTAATTACCTCTTAATTGCTTATTAATGACTGTTAATTGCAATGCAATGACCGTTACTTACTCTTTAATGACACTGGGTTTTTTAACCATTTGCAAATATCTTCTTTTGCGGTGACTTTCTACCCCTACCCCATATTTGTGTACCTCCGTGCCTTTTCGGTTTTCCACCATCTTGTTTCCGCCGTCTTGATTTCGCTATGTTGTTTCCGCCATCTTGTTTCTCAGTGGAATTCCCATTTCCGACAGCGAGCGTCCGCAAGGGGTTCTCTTATTCTAACAGCAGGAGCTGAAAAAAGGTGTCCTTTTCCAAAAGCGGGAGTATTCGCCCGTACTCTTTTCATCATGTAGGGATCCGCTCTTTTGGCTTGGTCCAGCATCTTGAAGGAATCTAGAAGCTAGTTTCAACATCTTGAATCTGGTTTCAGAACTATGACCGAATTCAACGTCTTGGTCCTGTATGTTGAAACAGGTTTTAACATCTCTCTGTCGCTCTTTCTTATTGGATCAATTCGTTGCCACTCTCTTTTTGATTACAAGTAAATGTAGCACCTGCTTATGGTATAATCAGAAATCTGCGCACAGCTTTAATCTCATCTTATGATATAATTTAAAAGCTACTAGTAACATAGTGTGTATAGTTAGCAGCTAGTATCAAGGGCGTAAATATTTTTTCTAGAGGGGGGGGGGTAAAGCAAAAAATTCAATAATTTTTTTTAAGTTTTAATAACATCACAGAAGATCTTAAATAAAGTTTTTATAACAGGCAACAAAAATATGTTACTATATTTATATTATGTTATCATTTTATATCCTTACATATTTGAGGAAAATAAAGTTTCCTAGGTAAATAATCTTTGTACTTAGTTATGGCGGCACCGACACAATGGGTTTGTGTATCATTCTACTGTAATAGAAATACAAGTTTTTATAACGTGCAATTGCAACACAGCATACCGAATAAGTTTTACAATTTAATTACATTTAAAATACTAATTTCTTGATACCCTATAGATACTAAGTACATATACATAAAGTCATAAATAACCTTCATACAATTATAAAACCACCAAAAAATCGCCAATTTTCTCTGAAAACCGCGCGTCGCTCGGCTCGTCAGCTCGTCTATTTATTTACAGGGCAATACCCTTGGCTCGCGAAGGATGTCGAATCGCCTCTCATATTATCTTACAAAATACGCTGTTGCCATCTTGTCTAAATTTTATTTTTTACTTAGGTAGGTATTCGTAATATTTTGAGTTTTATTTTTTATTATGATGGTCCTTTGGTGGGGGGGGGGGGGTCCCCTCATATCTACACCCTTGGCTAGCATACAGTTTGTAACGCTATCTTCTGGTATAATGACATGTTAACACAAAGTTTGTAATTCAGTGTTGTGGTATAATTTAGGAACTGGTAAATTGCACAACAAATACAGAAACATACACCTAAAAACTCGCAAAACATCCCAAACAAGTAAGAAAGTACACCAAAATCCGAAACATGCAAAAATCTAGTAGCAAACCACTAAATGCAAGCAAAGATACTAGCAAATAATTGAACACCCAAATACGCAAGCACCCTAAACATACAATCTCGCACACAAGGAAATCTAGCACTCTAGTAAACGTCTAAACACAAGATATGTAAGCGTACATGCAGTTACTAAACATCCAAACATACAAACATGCAAACGCCCAGAACCAGCCAACAAACACTCTTAATCGGCTGATTCACTGTCTCTCCATTTTGGAGTAAATGTAACGCTATCTTATGGCATAATTAGAAGTTAGAAAACCGTTTGTAACCTCGTCTTATGGCATAATTTAAAAATTGGTAGTACCATCTAGCGGTGTAATGAGGAGGCTCATGGGTTCTTCTCACGGTTAGAAATAAATTTCACGTCTCATGGGTATAATATCGTTATAGTTTAAAAGGTTTGCATTGAAGATACGAGAAATCATGCTTAAAACAGGTGCTGCCCAAATTAACCAATTAATGTCAAAGATAAAAAAAGTTAGATTGTGATCTGGAAATGTATTGTGTTCAAAGAGTGTACCAGAATAAGCAAAATAACCGGAAAATTAAGCGATTGGTGTAGAACCTATAAATAAATAAACAATAGAATCACGTAAACACGCTACGTCAAGACAAAGAAAATAGCCAACAAACAACATACAAGAAAACATGCCAAAGAAAGATGTACAAAAACCAGTACTCAACACGTACGCAGACAAATAAAATATGCAAATAATGAAACTAGCAATAGTAAGCGCCCAAGCATAAAACAGGTCAATCCATTAAATATACAAACACCCAAATAAGTAAATATACACGCTACCCGCAAATAAAAATGAAAGACCATATTTTTGGATGCACTGTTGACTGCGATGGTCTGATACCGTTTTGCCATTGTTGGGTTTTGTGACGTTTTCATCAATAGTGAAAGTAGCGTAAAAAAAATTGTTCACTTTTTTTGTATTAATTGTTAACACAATGGTGACAAATTTCCAAAGCATAGAATAAAAGTATTAGACGTAAGTGTTTGAACTGTTATTATCTCAATAGTTTAAGAATTGTAAACCTGGTGGAATGAAATAATGAAAAATGTATACAGTAATTGTAATTTGAAAATTCTTTAGTTCATGGAATATTCACATCAGAAATATCCAATTTTTTACCTAAATAATTTGTTTTAGAAGATTAGTTTATTCTAGCCTTGTATTTTTTATTTCTTGCTTTTGATCTTTTGGTCTTGATGGCACTTCAAGGACTACAAAACAAATAAACTTCACTTTAGATCAAAGCACTACAATTTTTATTTTCAAACTAACATGGTGCAAAAGAATATAAAAACCATTTTTTTAATCTTTTTTTGTAATTGTGCAGTAACTACTATATAATTTCAATTTAGAGCTTTCTATTTATATGGTTTAGGCAAAAAAGTAAAATTTTACTTTCCGTTTAAATGATAGAATTCCTTATGTGCCCATTTTATTCAATGTTTTTCTAATTAAAATCCATAAATATTATATCGATATAAAAGATGAAACGTTATAAAATTAAATGACTACTTTGCAATCATTATTTCTTAATTATCAACATAAGCAAATGCAAATATTATTCACCTCATTGATCAGAGGATTTTAAATCGTTGGCAAGACTTATGCGCGATGATTATCAATACTACCTAAAATTCTTGCCAAAATAAATTCATTTGCAGCTTATACCATTAAGACGCCAACATTTGTGTAATATTTAAATTGCTTTGCGGATATTAGATTCTTAATTTTTAGTTAAAATGAAAAGCTGCGTTCGTAATTTTTTAAATGTTTACAAACTTAAACCATTAGTAGATAACCATTCGTGCACGGAATCTATTTTTTACAAAAATACTTCAATAGGTTTAAAATATTTTTAATATTACATGTACAATTTTAGTGTAAAGAGTTGTTGCCTTTAACTGCCTTTATGCGCCTGATGATTATGTTGTGTCCTTGAAAGATAGCATAAAACAATGTGTATAAATGAATATAATTATTTACTAAAATTTTGATGTTTTAATTGAAATTAAATATAATATGTATATATAAATATTTATTGTTTTTGTTACTACGCAGTTTGGATAGAAATTTATATTAAAAAATAGGAAAACACGTTATCGGATGTCTTGTTCGGACGTTGATCTTAAACCGAACGGTATAACGTAGAATGATTGGGTTTTCTTTAAAATATTGCTTAGGACACTAGTAACTGTGCCTACTAACATGGTTGTCCCGGAGGTCAAATTCACGTTTTTGGCGCATTGTGCAACGTTATGCGCCGGTGTCCAATAAGTGAATATTGTCCTTTTGACAATCTAAAGGCATAATTTCAATGTCCAATAAATGAATGTTATGCAGTCACCTTGACCAAAAATATTGAGAATTGGTCTCCTATCAAAATTGGACATGTGTGGGGGAGGGGGAGGTTGAAATGGTATGGTTTTATAATGCCCTAATGACAAGCCTCGCCGAAAGGCATGACTTTCCATCAATTAAAATTTCAAATTCGCAACACTTCGACTGCGCTCCGAACATTCTTTGAGAGTGAAAAAGAGTTAAACAATTTTCGATGGATTTGGTCTCCATACAAACTGAAGTGGGGGGATTTCTAAATTCTTACAGGTATGCCTTTCTACTATCCTAATAATGTCTCGACGATAGAAGTATTTTTCGACCAATACTCCCTTCCGACCTCCTATAAGTGAGATTTGTCATAAATCCGAAACTATAGATTGTAGATATATCATGCGAACACTTGTTGGGAAGTTCTCAAAACGCCATATCTGTGGCACTTCAACCCTTTCCTTCCACTCCCCATACCATCCCGCAGAGTAAGAGTTAACGTTTTATCAACGGTTTTGGTCTTTCCACAAAGTTTGGGCGTTTTTTTAAATACTCATTTAAAAATACGCATTTATGATACTACTATAAAAGGTGTTGACGCATGCAGTGGTTCTCCACCAACTTTTACTCTCATCTACTCCCTATAACTAAAACAAAGTTGACATGTTTGGTAGATTTCTCGAAAATATGTTTCTTTGACAAAAATATTGAAACCTTTAAGGAGTGGTTTTGGTCTGATAATAAACGACTTTTGGGAAATCCCCTTTTATTTGCGGCTGGATTTCCTATTTTGTTAAAATGCATTTTTTTAAGGATATTAACATGCTACTACGTTGCCACTGAGTTGTACAGTGCAGTTTATAAAATAATACATATTACAAATACGAAATTTTGTCAAAGTAATAACGTTTTGGATTTAATTTTATTAGAGCATTACCTTAATTTCACCTTCAAAGCAAAGTTATCAGAAAATAAAGTAAAGACATCAACCGCAAATGTTACATTACTTAGCTGTCAACATTTGAAAAACTCTGCTCATTCAAAATAACATTTTTTGAGACTATTTGAACGTGGTGGCTTTAAGTTCAAAAAAATTGTACATTTAATATTTTCAGTAACTCAGCTATACATACATACATATATATATATATATATATATATATATATATATATATATATATATATATATATATATATATATTTTTATAATTTCAGTCGGCTGCTTAGGCGAGATAGCCTCTCAGCCGGTTGATTACATAGTTATGGTGGAGCTTCTGTCTTCTTGCGCTGCGGGAGACGTGGGTACCTCGGGCAACCCCTGAAGTTGGCCGGATGATCACCACCAGTTTACGCACCTAGCCCGGTCCGTACGGGGTTTGGTGCACTCACTGGAGTGGTGGTGTCCTGCACACTTGACACAGCGTGCCGCCGCTCTACAGCAACGCTGTGCGTGACGGAATTCCTGGCACCGGTGACATTGCCCGATGCCTGGTCTCCGCCTCAAGTCTTCAGTGGAGACACGTAAGCGAGCCACGTACTCCACCAGCCGGATCTTCTTAAGGTCCTCTTCGGTTGGTACCTGGACCAGCAGAAGCTGAATCGGTGTGCCTTGTTTCTTCATTCTGAAACAAGAGCTCATGTTAACGTCGTGCTTTTTAAGCTCATAGGTGACGTCAGCCTCGGAGATTTCTACGGGTATTCCCCGTAGAACCAGCTTGAACGAACGTTCCCTCTTTGCCTGATAGGTATGGTACGGTGTACCATGCCTATCCATATACCGCATTAGCCTGTCACGGTACTTGGCAGTGGCAGGCTGGATCCGGTATCCCTCGGCGATTGCCTTCTCAAGTGTGAATAACTTTAAAATATTTGTAAGTTGATATATGTAATTGTATTTTCAATATATTTAATTTAATCCTTTATTCGTAGTATATTCCTGAAGAAGCCTTAATATAAGGCGAAAGCTTGTATGTAAAAAAAATAAAAATATTTAAAATTAACTAATTATTGCTGAAAAACCCGAAGAATGTATATATATATATATATATATATATATATATATATATATATATATATATATATATAAACAAGCGGAAATATAAGAATAAAAAAATCCTTAAATCAATTGGTCTTATATACAAAAGAACACTACTCTTTGTTATAAAGTAGAGCTTTCCATATGTTTCATATCTTCATCAGGATGAATACTATAATTTAATATTATAATAGTGGCATGAGAGAATGCTACCAATCGTTCCGACACGTGACGTTAAAGTTAATAAGTCGCAACGTAAAAAACAATGACAAAGAACAATTATATTAAAACATTAAAAAACTATTTAACCTCTTAATGCACTCGCCCGAGTTAACTCGGGTTTAAGAAAATGAATTTTTTCCGCACGCCCGAGTTAACTCGTGAGACCAACAGTTTTGGTATTCTATATGAATACAAGCGAATATACTTGTTAAACGATGTTCTACTTATTTCCTCTCACCCGAATAAAGTTGCCACCGGTGATTCACAGCTTTTTCGTTTGCGATTGTACATTTTGTACCCACTATTGTCTCGTGAATGTCAGCTGATTCTGTGACGTCATCTCTTTCTTGTGCAACCACGCATTACTTCAGTGTTGAGGTCGTTTTATTTGCAATACTTGTTTGCTTTTTCTTACCTAACATGGAAAGTGATCGCGATTTACTATTTAGTTCAGAGGATGAAGCTTTAAAACACAGTGGCAGTGATTCAGAGATTGATTGTATGTCAGAGAAAGAGAGTAGTAATGAAGACACTCTTGATTTAGCTCGGCAATGGTTTCGAGTACAACAAGATAATTCACCACCTCCACCATTCCCCTTCACTGAAATATTAATGTTAGAGATCATAGTTGACTAAATTTCTTCGAGTTTTTTTTGATGAAAAGCTGATACAATGTATTGTGAATGAGACAAATAGACGTGCATATGCGAGGCAGAGAAAATACTTCTTGGTTTGACACAAATCCAAATGAAATTAGAGTATTTCTGAATATTGTACTTCTGCAAAGTATAGTAAGAAAACCAGAATACCGTCATTATTGGACTAAAAATCCATCCTTATATACACCATTTTTTGGAGAGTGTATGACTGGGAAACGCTTCGAGGCGATAAAACAATTTCTATATTTTTCAAATAACGATGAATTTGATTCTTCAAATCACCCTTGCCCAAAACTCAACAAAATTTGGACAATGTATGAAGATCTAAATAGATAATTTGGCGATGACACCCGAGAAATTTGTGACTATTGATGAAAGTTTATTACTATATAAAGTTCGCCTGGGATGGGTGCAACACATTCCACTCAAAACAGCCAGATTCCGCATAAAAACGTACTTATTATGTGAATCAAAAAGTGGTTATGTCTATAATTTTATAATCTATACTGGTAAGAATACCGTACTCGACAGAGAATTTGAAGATCTTCCAATGTCGTCGCAAGTGGTGATGTCTTTGATGAGACCGTTGTTGAATAAAGGATATTGTTTGACGATGGATAATTTTTATAACTCACCTGGATTAGCTGATCTATTGATAAAAAATAAGACTGACGTTTATGGAACATTACGCGTATCACGAAAAGACGTACCTAGTGAAATGAAGAGTAAAAAATTGAAAATTGGAGAAACAATTGCTTTTCAGAGAGGCAAAGTGTGTGTAATGAAATGGAAAGATAAGAAAGATATCTCCCTTATCTCTACCATTCACAAACCATCAATGGTGGAAGTACAGACCCGCAAAGGAGCAATAAAAAAACCGCAACTTGTGTTGGATTATAATCACACCATGGGTGGTGTTGATCGTGTCGATCAACATTTGTCTTCGTATGTTGTGACAAGAAAAAGAGGAAAAAAGTTTTATAAAAAGATTTTCTTTCATCTCTTAGATCTGGCAATATGGAATGCCTTTGTGCTTTACCAAAAATCTAGCGGTGAAATGGATTCACTAGAGTTTCGTCTCAAAGTAATTGAACTCTCCATTGAAAAATATAAAACTACCACCATTTCAAGAAGTGGACGGCCATCAAACGTCCCTACACCACTCAGATTATCAGCAAGACACTTTCCATCATTTGTGCCACCAACGGCAAAGAAAGATAATCCCACTCGACAGTGTTTCCTCTGCTCAAGGAAAAAGAACGAAAACAATAAAAGGATTCGTAAAGAAACGAGATACATGTGTGCTGAATGTGATATTCCTCTTTGTGTCATTCCGTGTTTTAAAATTTACCATACTGTCGTAAATTTTGACTAAAAACTTATTTTTCAATATTTTTTTAATCCTTTTGAAGTTTTTTTTTTGTTGCCCGAGTTAACTCGGTTTAGCGAAGTAGCTGTAATTACTTTAGTCTTATTTTACATAAAACAGCATCTTTTTTGTTTTTTCTCAAGATTTGTTATTGTTCATTTGTATTTTAAGGAAATAGAAAATAAAATAATTGGTGGAAAAACGATCGCGTTTTAATTTTTAATTGGTGCATTAAGAGGTTAAAACATACATTAATTAATCAATGTTATTATAAAAGTCCACAAACATTACAACTACACTAGGAGGTACTAATTAATGATTATAAATTATCCTCGAAATTACCTCCTAATTATTATTGACTAGATTTTATGTCGTTTCTTTATTCACCAACTTATCGGTTAAGTTAGTCGTAGAAAGTGTAACTCGTCCTTGGAACAACATTTCTGTACATTGTAATCTAAGTCTTACTATAATGGTAAAATTGATTGAATTTATTTTGAATCGAATTACTTTTTATTTGAAAACATATATTATAAGCAAGTGTTAGGTACACCAATCGGGGCTACGATTTCTCCTGTACTAGCCAACTTTGTATTGGACGATCTCCCGAAGATTGTAAAAAAAAAGATACGGTTCATGTTCCTTTCATCAAAAGATATGTTGATGCCCTCATTTTATCTTTACCGGATAAAGTTGATAAGACACCAAAGTTTTCAGGGACGAGACAAATGTGTTAAAAACAAAATGGTATAGAAAATTAATCTGTAGCAATAGATTTCTCAGTTTTCATTCTTACCATCCTATGAGAATGAAAATAAATCTCATCTTGGCCCTGAAGACACCAGAGTGATTGGATTATCACACCCACTGTACCGGATGGAAATGTTACTTGAACTTAGAATAGTGAATAATTCATACCCCTTGAAACTGATTAATAAATTTTCTGTAATGGGTTCTTATAAGGGTTTTTTTTTTGCACTGGCCACTCCCTGTTTGTTTAAATTGGCTCAACAATTTTTAAAAAGCGGCCTAATTTTCTGTGATTTCTTTTAGGAAACCTTTTAGCGTAGGTGCGATATGCCAGCAAGCTGTTTGGAAACATTCTCCGAGAATAAATAGCGTGTCAATTTGTTCTTCTTTAGGACAATCTGTCATTTCGAATTATGATAACAAAAGAAAACCGCAAAAAGTTCTAACTTATTAAATTTTAAAGTTTAAATAACTGACAAATAAATACAATTAACAGGACTTGTCAAACTGAACTAGGGTACTAAGTATGTGAATATTGGGTCCAGTAAAAGTCTCTATTAGCATTTTTTATGAAAATGTGAAAGGTTTGGTATAGTAAAATCAATACAATTCGAAAGACAATCAAATTCCAATTATCGGTGACATAAAATACAGGGTGTTCTATTTAAATTAAACAATTTATTGCCTATCAAAACGCGCAATTATTCATTATCAATTTTTGAACGCCCTGAATAAGTCAGTTAGTTTTTTAACAAATAGAACGTATTTAATTAGTGGGCTTTAGTCTAATAGAGAAAAAAAAAGAAAACACTTGTTGAGAGATTGATCAGTAAAATTTCTCCCGCAATTCCACGAGGTAAACTTTGATGAAATTTGCCACTTTAATATGCCCCAGAACTTTGGGGCATCCAGTAAATTATGAAACTAATTTTAAAGCGTACTTATAACCAGTCCCTCTCCTCCCCAAATTTTGTTTTAATCCTATAGTTTAATTCTCCGTGTCCTGTACCACGAATAACCCTGTACAGGGTGATTCAAACTCGACGCCTTGGCCTTATTGTGCGAAAACAGGAGAAGATCTGACTGAGGATCTTAAATGGTTTATGTTATTCTATAATTCGTAAAAAAAATTAGAAATTGAGGTTATGTTGTCCAAAAATAAATTTTTCGCAGGAACTTTTATTTATATATATATATATATATATATATATATATATATATATATATATATATATATATTTCGAATGTTATCATTTTTCTGAATTGAATCTGCCCAAAAACTCGTTTCTGCTTTGTTAGGTTTAAAAGTTACAGGGAAAAATATATTTAATAAAACGAGCTGTAAAATTGTGTTAGTCAGATGCAAATACATAAATTTACGAATTTGTGTATGTCAAACTTGACTACACTCAGAAAAATAAATGACAAAGAACTCAATAAGCTTTTTAATGTTCGAATATTTATGTGATATTAATTTCAGTTTAGTAAAAAATCTTATTGATGTGGTTGATGGTACACAAACAGGTCAAAGACAACATATTTCTTAAAACTAATTACACGTAAATCTATGTGGCCACATACCACTTAATCTTTCTGTTATTTTTCTTAAAGTTTGGATATATTACTGCAAGCTATTCTAATTTTCCCTTTCAAATAGTTAACATGTCGAGAAGGAGTCCTGTAAACTTCATTTTTTAAAGTTCCTCAAAGGAAAAAAATTAAAGGCGTAAGATCCGGTGATTTTGCAGGCCATATTAGTGGTCCATATATACTTATCCTCCTATTCTATATAAATTATCGATATAATTCTTGACAATTGTGGCTTTATACGGGGAAGCTCCATAGTACTGAAACATCAAATTTTTATGTTACTGAGGAGGAACTTCTTCCAATCACGAGGAGGCACCTCTTGTAGAAACGTTAAATAGTTTCTGCTTTCAATATTATGATTATAAAAACGTGGATCAATTAAATTTTGACCAATTATACCGTACCAAACGTTTATACCAAAATGTCGTTGGTTATTAATTTCGTTTATTACGTGGGGATTGTCTGTCGACTAATAGTAAGAGTTTTTACGATCAGGTTTGCCATTACTTATAAATAGACTCTCATCAGCCCACAAAATATGGTGCAATAGTCGTTGATCCCTTACCCCATGGTCAATCACTACATTAAAAATAAAATTTAGACGTTTTTCCTTATGGATTACAGTTAAAAGTTCGAAATTGTGTAATTTGTAATCGTGATATTTACATTTTTTCAAAACTCTCTGAATAAAAGAATATGTAAAATTTAGTTCTCGACTTGCTTGCCTTATAAAATTTCTAAGGTTATTTTCAAAATAATTTAAAATAACTGCTACATTGTTGTCGTTGAATATTCTTTTTGAAATAGATTTTCCTTTTTCTACTTGAAAATTCGTCTTTTTTGCATCTGACATGTTAGCACTGAATTCTCGGTGCATTCACCATAAATTAACAACACGTCTACTTTCTTATTGTGAGAAAACATTGTTAATAACAAAATAAAAACTTACTTATAACCAGTAAATTCAACTGTCTGAACAGCGAAGTATCTAGTTTGACAAGAATAAATTTGTAGCTTGATCAATTTTCCACTGGCTAACACGATTTTATCGCACATTTTATTAAATATATATCTTTCGCTGTAACCCAACAAGGAAGAAAAGTGTTTTTGGGCAAATTGAATTCAGAAATTGGCAACATTCGAAATATATTGAAAAAATTAAATTTCCTGGAAAAAATGTATTTTGGACAACATAATCACAATTTCTAAAATTTTTAAAAAATTTATTTTTTGGTGCAAATTATATACTAACATAAACCATTTAAGATCCATCAATCAGATTTTAATTATATTCTCCCGTTTTCACACAACAAGGCCAACGTGTCGAGATTAAACCACCCTGTACACTGTAGGTATAGAAGGTTTTGCGACATTTTTCCACTGTTACTAAATCGACGTATTACCTCATTTGGCAACGTTTGATAACGTTTCGCTGAGATCGGGTGAAGGATGCGTGTGTGTGTGAGTACTTGGGAGCGTTGGCGTGTGCGGTCATGCGTGCATTTGCACGTATGTGTACGCGCGCGCGCACGTGTGTGTGTTTGTGTAGGTCCCATAACAAAAAAAGTACCTAACCGATTTTAATGAAACTCGATATTTAGAGTTACTTTTAAGATATCTCGGTTAAAATGTATTTACAAATAAAGGTACACTCCGGAGGGGACCTGATCACAACGGCCACTGATCATAACGGCCACCCCGGTTTTTGTTATTTCATAACGCCCACCTTGATCATAACGGCCACTAATATTATTTGATCAGAACGGCCACTTTGTTCACAACGGCCACTCTTTCAATTGATCACAACGGCCACCTTGATCTCAACGGCCAATTTTACAAGTTAATCATAACGGCCACTGTGATCATAACGTCCAATCGTACTCATTATCATAACGGCCACCTTGATCACAACGCCCACCGACGCCATAAGTGGAAAACGTCATACGACGATGATCACAATGGCCACCATGATCACAACGGCCAACTTTACAAGTTGATCATAACGGCCACCGTGATCATAACGTCCACTCGTACTCATTATCGTAACGGCCAACTTAATCACAATGCCCACCGACGCCAGTAGTGGAAAACACCATACGACGATGATCACAACGGCCACCATAATCACGACGGCCAACTTTACAAGTTGATCATAACGCCCAATCTTAATAATATTCATAACGGCCACCGTGATCACAACGGCCTCCGACGCCAGTTGACAGAAACGCCCAACAACGATGATCACAAACGGCCACTCTTAGTCGGATGATGATCATAACGGTCGCCTTGATCACGACGCCAATTTTTAAATTGTAGTTCCGCCAGGACATCCTATCCTTGAGAAGAAGTATTTGGGGGAGCTGACTTTCTATCGGTACAAACACATGCAAAAGTATAACTGTACGTCTTTACCGGTAGTTTCCAATTTATATTTAAATCACAACATTATGCAATAACAAATGTCAAATTGTTAAAATATATTGTTGTAGTCACATTGTACGTATAGCATTTAATGGACTCTTATTGGCTAATAGAGCTTTTTTTCATTGAAATTAGTTTACATATTTTCTAGAGCTCCGATAGGCTTAGTGGAGCCGTACTTCATAGCTAACGCAGCTTTTTTTCGATTAAAGCGTATATCTCCTCCGAAATAAACAAAATTAAACGGAAGGATTTAAAAATGTTTGGAAAAAAAAATTGTACTGCATAAATATTTTCAGTATTTTCAGTACCTTCCAAAGCTTAAAAATAGGTAGCGTTAGAAATCTGAAAATATTTTAGTTGAAGAGAATGCAGCCGAGTATACCGCATTCTAAATGTTTAAATTATTATTTTGGCCAGAACTCCATAAGCTTGTAATGAACGGTGTCAGACACCCTATATGATACCTAATTTTTATCTTATCTATACGTGTTTATGCAAGTAAGATATGTATAAGGTGTTCAAACAGACTTCATTACTCATTACTTCAAATCTTCACATTCTGACTTTCAGTTTACTTTCCTCTTTGATATAGAAAGACTAACAAGAGTACAATATAACAAAACATAAAATGTGTAATAATTTTTTTATTAATTTGTGCATACATATCCAATTAAGTGCTTACAATACGCAAAAACTCTGTTATTGTGGTTCTGTCTCGAGGACAAACATATGACATAACCTAATTCTTCGTCCGGTCTCTGATGTTGCATGTTTCTGACTTAATATTGTTCCGTACAATCGTCGCATAACCCAAAGTTCTTACATGGGAGCAACACCGTTGTTGGCACGTTTTCTTTGCAGATAATGCAAGTAGCATGATGAGATATTTGAGAGGCTTCAGGTGCGCTTTCGTTCGAATTTTCCTCTTGGTGCTCATCATCAGGTATATCTTCTACTTCTTGGATTTCATCTGAAATGTGACGTACGTATGAGTAACTTCAATTAGGTTTCATTTACTATATGGGTGACTTACATAGGTATTTGTATAATAAAATTGATATACAGTGAAAGCATTTGTGAAGTAAGAAGTGTCAAAAAACAATTTCTAAAAAGATGTAATGAAAAAACCCTACCTACTACCTCATATTCTGGCGGAACAGACCCCAAAAGAGGGTCTAACTATTTTATGAAGAACAACTTTTGGCCGTTATGATTACGATTCGAGTAAAAGTGACCGTTTGGGATCATCGTTGTTGGGCGTTTCTGTCAACTGGCGTCGGTAGCCTTTGTGATCACGGTGGCCATTATGAACATTGTTAAGATTGGGCGTTATGATCAACTTGTAAAGTTGGCCGTTGTGATCATGGTGGCCGTTGTGATCATTGTCGTATGACGTTTTCCACTTATGGCGTCGGTGGGCGTTGTGATCAAGGTGGCTGTTATGATAATGAGTACGAGTGGACGTTATGATCACGGTGGCCGTTATGGTCAACTTGTAAAGTTGGCCGTTGTGATCATGGTGGCCGTTGTGATCATCGTCGTATGACGTTTTCCACTTATGGCGTCGGTGGGCGTTGTGATCAAGGTGGCCGTTATGATAATGAGTACGAGTGGACGTTATGATCACAGTGGGCGTTATGATTAACTTGTAAAATTGGCCGTTGTGATCAATTGAAAGAGTGGCCGTTGTGAACAAGGTGGCCGTTATGATCAAATAATATTAGTGGCCGTTATGATCAAGGTGGGCGTTATGAAATAACAAAAACCGGGGTGGCCGTTATGATCAGTGGCCGTTGTGATATAGACTCGTACGGAGGGGGCTAAAGTAGATTTTGTGAATATTTCGAAAAACTTTATTGAAAAAAGCCAAGAGACCTTTATTAAAGATAATTAAATATTACACAAGTTTCCATAATGACATTTTTTGTAAAGTATTAACTAAGTCTTAAAAAAATCAAGAAATCCCTAAAATAAATGTTGTCTATATCAGAGAAACTCTCAACTTATAACAGAGACAGTATAAGCGTTAAAACTTAATTTAAACATCTTATGTAAGAAGTCATGTCATATCGGAAAAAAATTAACTTTTAATTATATTATATAATGTAAGATATCTTTAATAGTAAAAAAAATCTGGCCGATAGACTTCGGCACAACATTTTCACGTATAAGGAAACTAACTGTTGCCCGCAGCAATTTCTAACACCGTATAACTTGCAAGATAAAAAGACATACTTACATACAAATTTTTTTTCTGCAAATCACTGTATGTTTTTACATATTCGGATAGCATGAGAAATTAACTTTAAAATACTTTAGCTTTGTTTTTGAAACTTTGATATAAATTATTAAAAAATTAAAATAATAATTTTTTTTTGTTATTTTCGGGAAAACCGGAAGTGCTAGAAATAATTCAATATAGCAGTTTAGTAGCTATGTATATTATGTTATTTCTTCATTTCAAAATTTAATTTTTATTAGTAACATAGTTATAAGGGATTGAAATTTTTAAATTTAATAATTCCTAACTCCGATCCTGGATAAGATAGAAATCTCATAAAGCTCATTATATTTTCGTTATATGTAACTATAAAATATGTAAATTTAAAAGTTATACGTTGATAGGTCAGTCACTATAACTTGCAATAGAGTAAGATATACTTGCCTACTAATATTATTTTGTTCTTATTCACCTTATATTTTGCAAATCACTTATTTTTATCAGAATTCCCAAAATTTCTACAGCAACGGGATCATGTCACTACCTACAAGATGGAAAAAATCATCGAACAAAATGGCACCTATATACTATAATTAAATGTAAATAAACTTTGTAAAAAAGTGTCTTGAGTTTTCATATAAAATGCGAAGAAACTTTTTCCCCAACCTAATATGCTTACTTAATATTACCTAAGGAACAATTATTTTTAGGCCACAATTTCATGTGCGAACGGGCATAAATACCGATCGTTATCCAACACTCGCTCAATCTTGTAAGGCCCATTAAATTTGGGTAGGAGTTTCTTATTGACTCCTGGAGTTACGTCGGTATTGGTAATCATAACATAATCACCTAGTTTATGTTGAACGGAATCTTTTGATTTTGAATCATAGAATTCTCGACTATAATTTTGTGATTTTATAATAGAATCGGCTGTGAGTAATGTAGTTGTTTTTAGATCGCCACATTTTAAATCATTGAAAATTTCTTTAAAGTCCTCCTAACGGTATCACTTTGATTAATGCCAAAAAGTAATTTGCTGGAGTTTCTCCAGTGGACCGATTTAAAGTATTGTTTAATAAAAACTCTATTTTACAGAAAACTTTATTCCATTTATTTGAACTACTGCTTAATATTGCAATCATAGGTATAATAACACTATATCTTTCAAATTGGCCATTTGCTCTGGGAGTTCCCACAGCAATCAAATGATGATTTAAACTTGACAAGAACTCTTTAAATTTGATAGAAGTAAAAGCTGTACCACAATCTGATACAATTCGTTTTGGCTTACAATAACTTATAAAATACTGCCGTAAATGCTTAGTGATCTCACCTGAATTTGTGCTTTTATATGGATAAATCTTCATGAGTTTTGTAAATCCATCAATTATGCTAAATAAATATTTAAAATTGCCACTTTTCTCTAACGGTTCATAGTGATCGACATGTACTGTGTCAAAAGGTAAGTTACCTTTAGGAGTAACATGCAAAAATCCTTCTTTGCTACTTGTAACAATTGCCTTAATTTTAGGGAACCAAAACGAACTACGAATAATTTCAATGGTTTTATTATACCAATGTGTCCATATTCCTCATGACACATCGTAACTACTTCATTTATCATCAAACTTGGAACGTAAAATAACACCTTATTATCAAATTTACGGAAAACAACACCATTTCTTAATTCATAGTGTTTATGTTCACTATTCTCTAGTTTGACGTAAAGTGTTAATGTCAGAATCCTGATTCTGCTTAATGCATAAATTATCTTCTAGGCTAGTTTCTTCAATTACTAATAAATGACATCTGGTTATGCATCGGCATGTCACATCTCAGTATGATCACATTGCTCAAGAATGTAATCATAATTTTCTAAAATAAGTGACCACCTAAATATCCTTGGATTAACATCTTTCTTTTGTAAAGTTAATTTCAAGCTATTACAATCCGTAACTAACGTAAATAAAATTCCTTGTGAATATATTCTAAAACGGTTTAATGCATTCAGAATTGCAAGCATTTCAAGTTCGAAACTACGATATTTGGACTCTGTAGCCATTATTCATTAACTAAAATAAAATATTGAATGAAATTTCTTATCAAATTGCCGCTATGCACCATAACCAAGAGAACTTACATCGCAGTGTAATTGCGTTTCTAATATAGGTGTATAAATGCATAAAACTGGTTAGTAAAGATTTAATTTCTCCAAATTATTCTATATGGCGTTGATCAAAAATGAATTTTGCATCTTTTCTTAAAAGATCATACAAAGGTTTTGCTAGACAAAAAAAAGGTATAAATTTTCTGAAGTAGGACTCCTAAACCTATAAAGCTATGCAATTATTGTTTTAAATTTACTGGCATTGAATAATTTTCTATTGTTCATAGTGTTCATTGCTTGGACTAATTCCATTACATGTTACTTTGTAACCTAAATAGACTATTTCATTCATAAGAAAAGAACATTTTTCTAGCTGTAATAATATCTTATTCCTAACTAACAAGTCAAATACTGTGCCAAGGATTTCTAAATTTTCTCTATTGTTTTTTTTTTGCTATCAAAATGTCATCTATAAAGGATGGGACGCGAAGAGTTTTGATTAAAAGTAATGGCGGGTACAGTTATGTTCAAAATCTGAAATTACGAAGCTGTAGGTTTTGGATGACGCTGAGTTCAAATATACTCGTAATATTGTCGTGAATGTGGCATTTTAAATGGAACCTAATATTTTTATTTTATTTTCGAATTCTACATGAAATTCTAGATAAAATTTGTGCACAATGTCCTATACCAAAAATGAAGTATTTTCGAGATATTTCGATTTTTTTTAAAATTTTGAAAAAATCCTAGTCCACATTGAATAACGATATCTCCATTAATAACGAAGCTAGTGACGTGAAATTGTAACCAATAAACAACAAGCGCTTGCCCGTTAACTCCATATGTCCATCTCATTGATATTTCATACTGGGTGTTTTAAACTTAGCCGCCAACATGCACAATTTGAATCATTTATAAGTTGCTTACTTTAAATAGAACACCTTGTATTTTATTACATTTTCCGCTGTATTTTTTTAAGCCAATTCGTTTGGTAACAGTATTCCCTATACCTAAATCCAACCACTTTTGAGAAATTTCATTATCTTAGTTAAAACATAACAACATTTAATTATTTCAACATTATTTAAGGTGATATTTTGTTATTTTTTCATAAGTTATTAATTCTTAAAAGTAACCAATAGCCTGAAAGGATTATTAATTGTGGATATCGTTAAAAACGTTGACTAGGTATTATGTATTAATTTTAGGATTCATAAATGTTTAGAAGTAGTTGCTAATTTTCAACACTTATTATAAAACTTTATTTGTTTAATATTACATTTAGTTATTTTTGTTTGTAAGTTATCTAATTAAATTAATACAAAATACCTAGAAAAAATAACAAAATATCACCTTAAATAATGGAGATCATGGCCTACCCTTTACTAATGTTGAAATAATTAAGTGTTGTTATGTTTCAACTAACATAATGAAATATCTCAAAAGTGGTTTGATTTACGAATAGGGAATACTGATACCAAACGAATTGGCTTAAAAAAATACAGCGGAAAATGTAATAAAATACGGGGTGTTCTATTTAAAGTAAGCAACTTATAAATGATTTAAATTGTGCATGTTGACGGCTAAGTTTAAAACACCCTGTATGAAATATCAATGAGATGGATATATAGAGTTAACGGGCAAGCGCTTGTTGTTTATTGGTTACAATTTCACGTCACTAGCTTCGTTATTAATGGATTTTTAAAAAAATCGAAATATCTCGAAAATACTTCATTTTTGGTATAGGACATTGTGCACAAATCTTATCTAGAATTTCATGTAGAATTCGAAAATAAAATAAAAAATATTAGATTCCATTTAAAATAACAAAGTTGACGTCTACTTCCGGTATAACCGGAAGTGCCACATTCAGGACAATATTATATTTGAACTCAGCGTCATCCAAAACCTACAGCTTCCTAATTTCAGATTTTTAACATATCTGTATCCGCTATTACTTTTAATCAAAACTCTTCGCGCCACACCCTGTATAAATTAGAATCTTGTGTTGCTCTAATAAATCTTTGAAAATCAGATTTATATAACGCATAGACACAGAGGAACTATTTCTTATACCCTATGGCATTTTCAAATATTCATATTGTCCAAAAGCAGTGACAAAACTTGTAAATTGAATTGAATCTGTACTTAGGCTAATTTGATGAAAAGTACTTTTAAATCTAAAGTAATGTTTATCTCTTAAATGAATTAATTGATCTTCAATTATCGGTAATGGATAATTAACACGCTACCTAACCTTATTAAGTTCGAAAATCAATACATAACCGAAAATTTCCAGATTTTTTACGTACCAACACGACTGGTGAAATATAATTAAAAAAAAATTAATAATTCCAGATTGCAACCACTCATTAATTAATAATTTCATTTACTTTTTCCTTATCGTTAAATGATAAACGTCTATACTCTGGCCCATAGTTGTATTTCAGTGTGGAAGCATACGTTATGTATTTTAAATCGAAAAGATCCCGACATGGTTGCCAGACCGTTTGCAGTGCCGCACTTAAAAAAAAACATTTGGTAAAATAATATTATTTAAAAATATCATAGGGAACTGTTATTACAAATTATAGATGATATTATTCAGTAATAATTAGTAGATTGTCCTTTATTGTAAGAAAGTTTAAATCTGTAGTTAATGAGATAATAATTCCCAAATAGTACTGGAAACTACATAATTGTCATTGGCGTTAATGGATAATTAGAAATTTTCCATATAAATAAGCCCTATTTCAGAACACATTTAAAAGTTAATCAAACTTCTGTAGTTATATTTAATCAGAGCATGACCCTTAATTTGCAATCGAAACGATTACTTTTAAACGTACTAAACTATCACCCGAATTTAGACAACGGTCAGAGCTTGTCATTTACTATTGAAAATGTTTCAAGAATGTGCGGAGTGTCCGACCGCACAATTTATAAAATACGCTAAGAGGCTCAGCAAGGGGAACTCAAACCACTCCAAAAACGGAAAGCAAACCAAACTCAGACTATTTCATGGGAAAATACTTATGACGAAGGAGTAAAGGCAAGAATTAGGAGGATTGTGCACGATTTTTTAAATCTACCACCGACAGTTCGCAGTATTTTAAATAAAGTTAATAACGAGGAAGACCTACCAGTTTTTTCAAAAACAACATTTCAAAGACTGGTAAGCGATATAAGCTTTGAATATAGCAAAAGAGTTCGAAATTCCGTATTGTTAGGACGAACAGACATCATATCCTGGAGACACAAGTACCTTAGACAAGTAAAAGCGTTAAGGGAAAAGCCTAATGCAAACCTTGTTTATACCGATGAGTCTTGGACAAACATTGGGGCTTTGGTCACGAAGGAATGGATACTACAGTTAAAAATCCACGAGATGCTTTTGTGGATTAAAAGCTCCAACACAGAAAGGACCTCGTTTTGTTTTATTGCATGTTGGAAGTAAATAAGGTTTTGTGGAAAGGGCTGAATTAACGTTTTTTGCTGTTTACCACGACGAAATGGACGGCGATCTGTATGAGGATTGGTTTGAGAATACCCTCATACCAAACTTGTCGAAAGATAAAGAAAATGTTGTTATTTTAGATAATGTATCATACCATTCCTGCAAATTAGATTTTCCAAAAAAGCATGGAACAAACAGCAAATAAGGGATTGGTTAACAGAGAAAGATATTTATTTTGCAGAAGATTATTTAAAGGGTGAACTGTTGGATACTGTAGCTGCGTACAGAGAATAATTCTACAAATATAAAATTGAATCAATAGCAAAAAAATATAAAGTGAAAGGTTTGAGATTGCCACTTTATCACTGAGCTTAATCCTATTGAAATGATATGGAGCCAAATAAAAAGGAACGTGGTTTCAAACAAAACTGATTTCAAATAAAGGACTTGAGCGTTTAATTAATTAAGCTTACCATTGCGTATCCGCGGACCATTCGAATAATTACGTCACTCATGTTAAAAAAATTGAAGAAGTAGAAAATAGACGATGTTGCAACAGTAATCGTAAATTTAGAAGACGATTCCGATGATGAAAACGACTAGGACATGGATTGCGAATAAAGCGATTCATTCAGTGACTACATAATCATTATTTCCTTTTACAATATTAAAGTTTGAGATTATTAATTTCCATTATTCTTTATTTCCAAAACTGTGTGTTGTGAATATGAATATATTTCAATACAATAATTATGGGAATATTACCTCTGGCCGTCCAGTGACAATTTGTATTAATTATTATTTAATATCAATACTGACCCAACCGCATCAAAAATATTAATCAACAAATTCATTTAGTTTAATATAAGAAAAGTGACTATTGTCCTAAATATTGTTTTGTCTGTTTCACTAACCCCAGTTACTTCTCGAAATGAAGCGCGTACCGTCCTGAGATACTAGGTAGAGCTCCCTAAGTGGCAAATCTGTTCTGCGTATAGCCAGTACTGAATTTTAACTATGGGCCAGAGTGTAGGTTTAGAAAAAAAGCTGTATGATTTGGCTGTATCTTAATGGTCATTTCAAATTCTGTTTCGGGATTAAAAGGTCGAACCGGTTTAATATATCGTTCAATAAATAAATTTTGAATGCAAGCCTTATCGTTACTATCCAGGTTTGGTCCAGTTGCGATTTCAGATATCTCATTTGGTTCAACATAATTTATTGACATAATTTTCATTACAGCTTCACCGCAATGATCTGGCCTATCACATAAATTGACAGTCACCGAATTACCTGAAAAACAAATATTTAAATCTGACCTATTCATAAAGTTTCCACCTAACAGACAATCAAATGTAATCTGGAACAATATGAAATGTAACGTCATTAACTGTAAAGTCATTTGTAGTAACACTTGCTTTTATCAAACCTAATATTTCTAATCTGGACCCATTAATACCTGCTAGCATTTTCTAAACTATACTGTTTGCCTTCTAACAATCTGGCATTTAACAGTGAGATAGCACTGCCTGAACCTAAAATTGACCTTAAACAAAATTTATACTTATCAAATTTCAATACACGACGGAATAAACCATGGCGGTACTGAATCTAGTTGTACTAATAGCATAGAACCATCAGCTGTCTTCGAGCCTTGCGATGTACTGCTTCTTTCTTGTGCTCTGCCCTGTCTTGTTGGCTTCTGACTAGGATAATCTTTCTGTTGATGATCATGCAGCCCACAAATGTAACATGAACCACGAGTTCTTTTCGGTTTCGGACAACCTGTCATAACATGGCCTGTCTCATTGTAACACCTGACTAGGCTACGAGGGGTAAAGGCTTTTGATTCAATAACCATAACTTCGCCTCGCGGGATGATACTTTCTTGCAGTCACACTATCACTATTACATACTTCGCTCCTAACACTAATTAAATATTCGAGCGTTTGTAGCCTAGACATACGAGCTTGATTCTGAAGTGTCAAATTGTCAAATCCATCAAAAATATATGGAATAAGTTCTTTCTCGAGTAAGCTTAACTTATTTCCTAACATATTTTTGTTTCAAACTTTCTCATTCTCGATAATCTATCTTCATGGCAACCAAATACCTCCGCCATTATATTCATTGGCACCACTAACATTCATCTTGAATTATTGCCCTAATCACCACTAATTCTAAGTACTGGGTATATCCTTTATCCCACTTCTGATGTAAGAAATCGTTAATACCTTGTAAAAAATGTACTGTATTAAGCATAAGATGGAATAAAATACATAACCCAAAAATTAACTGTTCGACAGTCCGAAGTCGAATCCTCCTACCTCAATTTCCTGGCGATAAATTCAAATTGTAAATTTTTACAACCACAATAAAGACAAAACGTTTAATAAATAAATAAATTAAGCCAGTTAGGATGTATATAATATACAGGGTGGTCTATATCTAGCGTTAAAAATTTCTTTGGGTGACATAAATGTGACTCAAATACATAATTAAAAAAATTCCATTTCACACACCCACTTAAAGAAATATTATTTTGATTTTTTCCAAAAAAAACTGTACATTTACCCAAAAATTTAGAAATTCTGGGATATTTTGATACATTCCTCGAACTTTAACACTACTATTATATTCTACCTTAAATTTCAAGTAAGTGAGTAATCTACAAAACCACTAATTAAATTAATTAGAACTGTGAAGTTATCATTTTCTTAAAAAAAACTTATACACACGCACGCACGCACGCACGCACACACACACATTTTTAAAAAAAAATTGCTAGACAGTAGCAAATGCTATAACAACTGCTTCAGAATCTAAGCTTTCAGGATACAGCATTTTATTCGTCACCATTTAAGTACTTTTATGCCAGTTGGAAGAGTGTAAAACGTGGTTTGATAAAAATAATATTTCAACTCTACCAAACTAAAAAGACACACATGAAGATTTTTGTTATTATAGCTATAACAATAAAAAAAAGTTCATTAAATGCATTAAATTAAAGGTACTACCAAGTGTTTATTAAACATTAGCTTTTTCTTTTACTACGGCTTTTTTACACTGGGAACGATATTTTCGTTCATGTATGCCGCAAGAAATAGTCATGTGTAGATAAGTAGCGTCGCTGCCGTACATCAGAAGCCCAACGTTATAAAGCATAAATTGCACAGACCATTTCCGCAACAGGTTTATTACTAAAGCAATTTGAGTGTAGTTTTCGACGGCACGAAATACAATTAAAAACTTGTTGTTCAGTCTTGGTTAATCTGGCACAATAGATGCAAATATCAGTTACATTTGACGATGAAACCAATAATCCTTTTTTAATATTCTTTCCATTGATGTCGATATTGACATCCTCGTCCAGCGCTCTCTTTTGCGAAAACTGCTGAAAATAGTAGATTATAAATATTCCACAATTAAAATTGTCATTTTGGTATAAGTGTTTCAAATCTGTAAGAGTCCATTTATGTAAGAAAGGTTCACATAGCTCATTATTAGTGGTACGCAGGAGATTCAAAATTCTGTTAAAGTAGGTAGCTGTTCTTTGATCATGAACGTTTGTGTAGTATGGATCCAGAAATGTGAAATGTCTGTTTTGCAAATCTACTGTAATAGGAATATAGTGCACTTTATCCTAATTTATAGGAAAAATAATAATTTCATTTTCTAATACAAAATAGATCTTCAGAAAACAAAAAGCTAGAAATCTCAACAGAAATCAAATGGTATTGGCTACCCTTATTCAATAGTTGCAAGTATATATCATTAAACTTGATAATGTCTGACGTGGGTTTAAAGTCAGAAAATCGTCTATATAAATATCTCTAACAGGACATTGGATATCTTTATAATACGAATCTTGTACTGAGCGGCAACGTTAGTTCTAAACCTAAAACCTTTTTTTTTCAAATGTAACGAGCACAACTAAACATCGTCCAGCTTTTTCAGTAAAAATTTGGTTGTAACCGGCTCTATATTTTTGCGAAAAACCTTTTAAAACAAGTTTGCCAGAAAGCCGAACACGTGCGACGCGAAAACGTGTATATTCATCAAAATTGGAAATTAAAAATTTCCCGATTCCACTAGAATAAAGAAATTTAAAAGGCGATTTCAAAGACAGATTATACCTAGGCAAGCTCTATTTGTCACATATATGAATAAATTGGTAATTGTGTACTATACCAACGCAATTAAACAACGCTAGGCGCCAAGTTCCAAGTTACTTTTCGTATAAAATGACATCGGGAAAACTATTGTACTACCAAAGGAAATCTATTACATGGTTTTGGCGGATGCTAGTTTAGCTTTTCTAGCACTCAGAATTTGTAACTGGAAATGTGCATTACCCCTCGGGCGATTTCTTTTGGAATTTTCTTGCTTGAACTTCAAATTAGTAAGTTACTCTTTAATACTTAATCATTTCTCCCAGCTATAAATGGATTGCCACAACCCCTAAGGATATCCATAATTGATACCATTTTCCTGCTCTAACGTGTAAAATGACTAAATTTCGGTATTTAAGCTTTTGACAGACCAAACATCACATTCCCTTAAAATAGGGAGACTTGTTTTGTGTTGGTAGACATTATACTAACAGCGCAAAGTGACAGTACGAGAACTCTACTTTCTATGAATTTTTAAACGAAGTAGGTACGGTGGAATTTTACCCCCTTAGTTCCTTTGAAAATCCATGACACTAAAAGGAGATGCTTGGATTGTGTTGTGAGACATTATACTGTACATTTTATGAATTTTTAAAGGAAGTGGGGTGGAATTTAACCCACTCAACCCCTTTGCAAATCGATGCTACTAAAAAGGAATGTTTGTATTGTGTTAGTAGCCATTATTCTAAAAGCACAAAGTGACAGAACCAGAACTGGACATTTTTTGAAGTTTTAACGATAATGGGGTGTAATTGTACACCTCAACCGCTTTGCAAATCGATGCTACTAAAAGGGCATGCGATGAAAACTGTATATTTTATGAATTTTAAAGGAAATGGGGCGGAATTTAACACCCTCAACCCCTTTGCAAATCGATGATACTAAAAAGGGATGCTTGTATTGTATTAGAAGACATTATCCTAAAAGCACACAGTGACAGGATCAGAACTGTACATTTTACGAATTTTTAACGAAAATGGGGTGTAATTTTACACCCTCAATCGCTTTTCAAATCGATGCTACTAGAAGGGCATGCTTATATTGTGTTAGTGGATATCGGTCTAAAAGCACAAAGTGACAGGATGAAAATTGTACATTTTATGAATTTTTAAAGGAAATGGAGTGGAGTTTAACACCATCAACCCCTTTGCAAATCGATGATGCTAAAAAGGGTGCTTGTATTGTGTTAGTAGAGATTATCCTAAAAGCACAAAGTGACAGGATCAGAACTGTACATTTTATGAATTTTAAACGAAAAAGGGGTGTAATTTTACACCCTCCGCCCCTTGCAAATCGATGCTATTAAAAAGGGATTCTTGCGTTGTGTTGGTAGACATTATACTAAAAACACTAAGTGACAGGATCAGAACTGTATATTTTATGTATTTTTAAAGAAAATGGGATGGAATTTATCCTCCTCAGCCCCTCTGCCAATCGATGTCAGTAATATGGGATGCTTGTGTAGTGTTGTTAGACATTATACTAATAGTACAAAGTGACAGGTTGCGAACTCTATTTTTAATGAATTTTCAAAAGAAGAGTGGAATTCTACCCTAGTTGTACCTTTTAATTTGCGCTTCTAAGGGGTGCTTGTATCGTGTTTGCTAATACAAGGAATACAATTACAAATGTGTGTAAGGTGCAGGGAAAGGATTTGCTAGCAGATAGTAATTCTAAAAAATTTTCCTACGACGGTTAGGCTGTTTCCTTTAAAACTGTATGCTATCTATTATCTGCTCTCTTCACACCGGTCAGTCAATTTTTCTTTAAGTGGGTGTGTGAAATGGAATTTTGTTAATTGTGTATTTGAGTCACTTTTATGTTGTTCTATCCCCCAAAAAAATTTTAACGCTAGTACAAAGATTTGCATCTTTAATTGATTACATGTGTTTTGTACCGGGTGTGTCATTAAGGAAGGACGCCGGCTATATCCCAGAAATCGCGTATGTTACGACTTCCAAAAAAACAATTCTTCAGTAATTGTGGGCAAGAGAAAATACTGGAAATAATTTTAAAGTTTGTAAATAGACCGCTAGATGGCGTAACTGCTGTAGTAAATTAAAAAAATGTCTAATAAGTAACCGAAACTTATGGAAAAAATATATTCTTCATAGGTTTTCCGTAGGGGGAGCTGCGAAAGTTGTCAGACAAACACGTAATTATCTTCGAAACCAGTCATCGAATCTTAAAAAGTAATATTTCGTTGGAAAGGTCTTTTCTTGCGCTATTCGTTGATGTATTAAACAGTTAAGTTTGATTAACGAACGTTTGATTAAGGACGCTTTCCAAATATTGCTGAAATTTTAGCGATTTTCTTCAAAATATTAAATAGAATGGTATGTTTTTTATATTTTAGTTAGAAAGAGTATAAAATTTCGCCTATACCCCGAAAATTTCCAGTCGATATCTCTGTTGGTTTCAATTTTATACCTACTTTAAATTTAGATCCAAAAACAATAAAACACGAAGTTTTTTGACATAATAGTTTATTACTTAGGTCAGCTTTTGTAAACACGGGTTAACCCTGCTCCGAGAGTTAACCCCAGAAATTCGATAATACTGACAGTTATTATCATCGAGTTTCTGGGGTTAGTTTATTACCGTTGGTTAATAATTACACCGGGTGGACCATCAAAAATTAACTAGAGATGAGTAGTACGCAATTACTCAGTGGCGACCTAAATGCTCAAATTGTCCACCATCATTATCAACACACAGCTGCAACCGCTGTTGCGTTGACAAAACAGCGGTTTCTATCTCCACTGTGGAGAGGGTGCGAATGGAATTTCTTATCCTAGTGACCATATTTTCAGGCGTAGTTGGCCTGGTTGTAAAAACAAGGTCCTTTATTCTTCCCCAAAAATAAAAATCTAAACAAGTTAGATCGCGGGACATAGAAGGTAACAATGGTAATGGTTATTAAGCTGTTAAAGTTAAGAGTGAATAAGGAAATGTAGGTACCTAGCTGGCCATGGAAAAAAGCTCCCTCTTCCTATCCATGTATCAGGAAACGTGTTACTCAAAAATTGACGCACGCGTACTGAAAAATGTGCCGGGCAGCCGTCATGTTGGAAAAACATCCGCTGCCTAGTAAGCAACGGCACATCTTCTAAAAGTAACGGCAAATCGTTCCGCAAGAAATTAAGGTACGTTTCACCATTAAGTGGTGCGTCAAAAATGTGAGGACCAATAATTCGACCTCATAAAATACCGCACCAAACATTGACGCTCCACCAGCCCTGATGTTGAATTTCTTGCATCCAACGAGGATTGGTTCTTGACCAATAATGCATGTTATGACGATTTACTCCACCATCACTGCGGAATGTAGCCTCGTCAGTCCACAATATTTGCGATAATAGATGTTGATTATCTATGAGCATATTCGACATCCAATAGCAGTAGTCGAAACGTTGCTCATAATCAGCTGCAGTCAGTGATTGGTGAAGGACTACATGGTATGGATGTAATCTAGATTAAAATTGAAGTTATGGTTTTTTAATAACTATAACTTTACTACTTTTAATAGCTAACTTTTATTTAAAACTTACTTATGTTCTTTCACAATACGCTGAACAGTAGTTTGTGTTAGTCCCAAGTCATGAGCTATTGCTCTTCTGCTACTATGTGGATTAATTTCGTTTATAACATTTTCTTCCGTTCGGGATCTGCATGCTCTGTGAGTAACTGGGGGATGAATTGTTCCTGTAGCTCTCAATCGTCGTGATAATCGAGCAAAAAGTCTCATTTCGTAATGCCGTCTTTCTGGAAAACGGGCCGCATACAATCGTGCAGCAACAGTAGAATTCTGCATGCACTCGAAATATACTGCAAGCATATCATATGCTTCCTGGTTAGAGGGCATTGTTGGCAAAAAGAATGTGGCAATAAGTCAAAGAAACTCGTATCACAATACACCCGCCTACACCGCAAAACCGGAGTTAATTTTGTGAGGAAATTTCAGGATATTTCCTTGACATTGACATTGATAAAATTAATGTTACTACGGATAAATCGTCATTATGCATTGTTGGTCTCGTAGTGTTATTGGATGATCGTGGCACTACAAAATCATTACCATGGATCTGAACTTAAAGTAGGTATAAAATTGAAACCAACAAAGATATCGACCTTAAATTTTCAGGGTATAGGCGAAATTTTATGCTTTTTCTGACTTAAATATAAAAAACATACCATTCTATTTAATATTTTGAAGAAAATCGCTAAAATTTCAGCAATATTTGGAAAGCGTCCTCTAGCTTTTTGTTCGTTAATCAAACTTAACCTTTTAATACATCAAAAATGGGCAAAGTTGTCCCAAAAATACAACTACGATATTTCCAATATATGTTTTCCTTAAGTTTCTGTACTTATTGGACATTTTTTAATTTTCTACAGCAGTTACGCCACCTAGCGGTCTATTTACAAACTTTAAAATTATTTCCAGCATTCTCTCTTGGTCACATTTACTGAAGAATTTTTTTTTGGAAGTCGTAACATAAGCAGTTTCTGGAATATAGCCGGCGTCCTTCCTTAATGACTCACCCGGTACATTTAGTATAAGAGCAAATATGAATAAATTAAACATATCCGAATCGCGAGTAGTTAACTCTTGCCTCTGTGTGCTAATATACTACAACACGGGCATAAACAAAGTTATGTGCTGGCCACACAGTTTTTTTCAAATTGATATAAAAGGTTTCAAATGGGTTAAAACTGAACACATACGGACCTCACTTCATTTTTTATAATCTTGATCTTATATTAAAGATTAGATATGAAATATGCCTCATTTTTGCTTTCTCCTATGCAAGGTCGGTTTATCACGAATCTTTTGTCAACGTCTGTGAACTTAATAGCTCTTGGATATTAAAATGATTAGATTTAAGTTATTGTTTTTATTATTAATCAAACTAATAAAGTAGGCACTATATAATGTAATGTATTCAATTTTTATATGGACGAAACGTCTTCTTTCATTTGTGTTACAAAAGTAACGATTGGTGTAGTCGAGTTTGGTGTAGTTGGGTGTGGTTAGAGTTAAAAAGTACAGAATAGTAATATAAAAAAGGTTAGTGTCACTACATTTTAAAACGTTCTTTTAAGTTTGATTAATCGCAGTTTTCAACCTAGATTTGTCTAATTTTTTTTATTAAGGCATACATTTCAATTTCGAGTACTCGGATCTTTAATTAACTAACTTGATATAGATTTTATTATTTTATAAGATGAATTTATTTCTTTTAGAAAAATGAATATCCCGTTTTTAACGAAGTACCGAATTTGAAAACTTTTCTTTTCAGGGAAGCTGTCGTGATGAATTACTTCCGGGTTTTAATTTAACAGAATTAATTTTACAAATTATTACGATAATTGTAGAAGCAACTGTTACAAACTTCAATAAACTAGCGTTTAAAAAAATACTCACAATTAAACAATCGTTAAAATCGATATGTGACGTGATTTTTAAGTTTGACTTATTTCATGTTTAAATTATGCAGTTCTAGTTAATGATTGTTATTTTTAAAAATAAATGTGAAAAACCACAGAGAATTTTTTTATACTTCCTTTATGACTATTACACGTCGATTTGGTATTCCTAAAGTACTTACACGTTTTAAATACATGTACATTGTTATGCATATACATTACATATCTCCGTATATTGGCAACCTGGTTATAATTAAAGATAGGAAGAAGGTTATGTTAGGAAAGATTTGGAAAATTTTGTGCTTAAATAAAGTGCGGTTTTATTTTTATTTGTTTTTCCTAAATTTTTTAATTTTAAATCTATTATTTTTTAAACTTATTCATCCTTGGGCAACTTTTTAAAGGCTATTTTTGATGTTATGAATAATCACCATTTGTTTGTGGGTTATCAGCTTTAATTTTCGTTTTTCTCGATCATGTAGGAATAATACAGATTAGTTCAACACCCCGGAGTTGAAGCCATACGTCTCCACTTGAATTCAACATTGTACCTAATCAGTGGTCCGTACAAATATATTTTTGAACTATTAATTTACAAACGTACGTCTTTCAAACTGTTTTAATACGTAGTGCGTTCTAGAAATCATACAATATGCATGATCTTAGTTTTAACTTGATAATGTAATAAAGAATTTTCAATTTTGCTAATATATATATTAATACGTCAATCGTGGTTAATAAGGACTCAACGGATGATTGCCAAGGCCATTACCAAATTAAACAATTTTGAACATAATTTCAAATTATTAACACACCTACATTTAGCACAGCCATTGCAGAACAATCGTTTGAAACCTATACCATAACTTGGTGTTAATTTGTTACCGCAAAGAAAAATTTGGTGTACCGGTCATTAACAAAGAATTAAGGACTCTGTCTGCTTAACATAAAGTTAGCATAAGTACTTATCATTTGTGTCATAATTTGGTGCTATTTTGGTGTTACTTTACTACCCTAAATTGAAATTCGTTGCTCGTATTTTTTGTAATATTTATGGGCTTAAACCTTATGAAAATCCCGAAACCCTATAACGAAGCATGCTATCAGTATGATTGATATATTATAATTTGGTGCTAGTTTGGTGCGATTTGCTACCCCACAATAAAATTTGTTGCTCATATTTTTCATAAAATTTTTGATTCACATATTATTTTGTGCTAATTTGATGCTACTTTGTTACCCTAAAATAAAATATTGTTGCTCGTATTTTTTGTCCAAAATGTTATGAAAATCATAAAAATCATTTTCATTTTCCTAATGTGCACTTCCAACTTCATGGAAGTGTGTTGGAAGTGCACTTCCATTTTCATGAAAGTATATTGGAAGTGTCCTACGAATTTCGTAGAAGTGTATTGGAAGTGCATTATCAATCTTGTGGAAGTAGTATCATGAAGTATATTAGAAATCTATATTAATTTAACTGGAGTTCTGAAAGTTAATTTTAAGATCAGCATAAAGTACATACCATGGATGTATAATAAGAGAGGTGCACGAGCGGTTGCTCAACACGTGGGTTGTGAGCGTCGGCAGGTGTGATAGACAAGGACAGACAACCGCTTGGACTGTATCACGGTGCAATTATACATTATTATACAATTTAAAATGATTTGTAAAAGTAAACTTTACGATTGACTCTTAAAAACGTTTTAACATAGTAGTTTAGTTAGCATTGATCTTATGAATATAATCAGCTAATAGTGTCATTATCTAAAATAATTACTCAATCATTAACCAACACTTATTTACAAAACTTCGACCATATACAACTTTTCTAGTTGGTGTTTTAATAAATTAAGTTCTGCTTATCTAATAATTGTTTATACACCTCCTTTACAAAAAAGTATTTGTTAATAACAAAATGTATGCAAATTTTTTTGGATTGCTTTGAATCAAATTCATAAATTGTGCATTATGGGTTAAATTGAAAAGTGTAAAATTTGACTATTTGTTTTTCTCACCCGTGCTGCCGACGTTCGTGGCCGCTTTAGATGCGGTTCACCTCCTTATGAGTAACAGGTGATTCTGATTTTTAACCTCAGTTTTTACAGAAAACGATTGACAATGGTTACCAACGTCATAAAACTTTTCTTGGAAGTTAAGGTCCAACTTAATGGAAGTGTATTTCCAACTTAATGGAAGTTTTTTTTTATGATTGTGGACCTGAACAGGCTAAATTTGGCCTATCGTGCTAAAGGAACACTTAGGAGGATGGATAGAGGGATAATGAATTGCCAATAGATGCCTATGAACAGCTACCTTAAATTTTCTCATATCATAAATGAGAGGAAAGCAGGAACTAGGGAGATCATTCCAGAGTTTAGAAGCCGTGTAGAAAAATGTGGATTGCGCCCGTTTGGTACGACAAGTGGAGATTTGTACTGCATACTGATGATGTGAATGAGCGAACGGAGTGTTTCTCGCAAAGATAGCCCGAGATGGTACCAAAGAATACAATTCAGCAGCACAATAGCCGTTGTAATAACGATAATACAAAGAAAGAACTGAGACCATCCTTCTATGCTCAAGGGACTGTATGTGAGAAGTTAAGGACGGGTCATTTATCATTTTGAATACGATCAACGATATCGAGAGCGTATTGGGGAGCACTAACCCAGAGGTGAGAATTATATTCCAGTGTATTGGAAGTGTATTTCCAATTTAATGGAAGTGTATTGAAAGTGCACTTCCAATTCTATGGAAGTGCATTGGAAGTACACTTCCAATTTGGTGGAAATGAACTTTCAAAATGTTGAAAGTGTGATGGACGTGTTTTTTGGAAGTGGAGGGTTTTTCAATGATATTTACCCCTCGTGGTTCGTTATAGGGTTTTCGTGATTTTTAGTCCAAAAATATTATAAAAAATGCGATCAACAAATTCCAGTTTAGGTTAGCAAAGTATCACCAAATTATGACATATAAATGATTCCGTTACAATTGATAGCTAAGTACTTCTTCGTTTGCTGTGCTAAATTTATGTTAATCAGGTACAGACACTAATTTTTTGTTAATGATAGGCGCACCAAATTTTTTGTGGTAACAAATTATGGTATAGGTTTCAAACGATTGCGCCCCAGTGGCTGTGCTATTTTTAGGTGTATGATATATTAAGATTTGAAAGCAGACCATAATTTTAACAAGATTTTAAGCGTTTAATTTTAAATTACAGATACACCTTATTGTTTTATTGTTATCAAAAAAAATATGTTTATCAGCGTTTTTGTTAGTGGGATTGTTACAACCGTATGCAACATCCAACAATGTTTAAAAATTGACACAACTTTTGCTTAAGTATAACGGTAAATTAAATATTCTGCTTTAAAATTAAATACTACATGACGACTTTAGTCTCCATTGCCGATTTCACTTTGAATATAACGATATCTATATTATTCCTATATAATTGGTTTTCTTATGACATGTTGCTGGAAGAACAAGCAAGCTCTTCAATGGTATATCACATAATAATATTTATGCATTTTTACCTTCTTTCGTCAGAAGCATAGAAGTATTGTGATTTTGCACGAAAAAAAGCGATCTTTCCACAGTTTCATATCCTTTTTAATGAGTGTACGAATAAAGGTACTTAATAATTATAGGTCTCGAACTATTTTGAGGGATTGGAAGGTTGACATTGCCAGACGGAAGCACAAATCGGTAATTTAAAAAAGTTCCTATATGAGGGGGGACCAAAAAAAAAGCCGGTCTGATTTTAAAAAAAAATTTTTATTCATTTTATATACAAACAATCTCCTATTAATGCAAATACACTTTTATCTTTCATTCTACTCGTCAAAACATTTTTTTAATTTATCTTCTTTGATGCCTGACAGCGCTTCGGTCGTGTTTTCTTCACGTAAATTAATGACCAAGAAATGCTTTCCTTTCAGGTTTATTCATTCGGCGGAATAAAGAAAGTCGCAAGGGATCAGGTCGAGCGCAGGGGTCCGGTCGAGCACAGGGGCCATACCATTGTTTGTCAAAAAATGGCGTACTGGCAGCTCTGTGTGAGCAGGAGCGTTGCCGTGGTGGAAAAACCAACCACTTATCGCCCACGAATCAGGTCTTTTTCGCCGCAAACTGTTACGAAACCTTTTTAAAACTTGAAGTTATAAGGCCTGGTTAACAGTCTGACCTGGTGGAACAAACTGTGAGTGGACAACTCACACGCCGAAAAAAGAAATCAGTATCGTTTTGACATTCAATTTCACTTGACGAGCTTTTTTGGGGAGGGGAACTTAGAGCTTTCTACTGACTTGGTTCTTCTTTCCTTTCGCGGCCATAACCGTAGCACTACGTTTCGTCACGTATTACGACCTTGTTAAAAAAGTTCTTTCAATTCACAGCATGTTTCCATGCAACCTTATTTTTGTTCAGAAGTCAGCAACCGAGGCACAAATTTAGCGCCCGCTCCTTTCATCCCCAAATCTTCAGTCAAAACTCGCTGGACTGAACTCCCCGTTACCCGGGACAGCTCATAGGTCCGTCAATAGTTCGACGGCGATCTTCACGAATTAGTACCCTAATTTTTTCCACATTTTTGTCAGTGCGGGAAGTGAAACGACGACTTGGGCGAGGTTTTCCGATTTAGTGAAGCGGAAAAACCACTCAAACATTTGCGGACTCCTCATAGCATCGTCGTTGTAGGTCGTCTGTGATATTTCTTTGCCACTTTTCCTCAATAAAAGGTACGCTGTTCACGAAAAAAACGACGAGCACGCAAAACAAGTGTCTCGAAAAAATTCACGCGAAAGGAACAGGACCTTCCAGGACAGCGAAACGTCACAGACAGACTGCGGAATGTCAGCTGTATACACACCTAGCGAGAGAACGCGGTGTTACCGAAACTCCACCCACCATACAGTCAGTTCGGTTTTTTTGGCCCACTCGTATTACCTTTTCAGAATACCTATGTTGAAAACTTATCAACTTTGAAACAAGCAGTATAAAGACGTTTCTTAAAGATAATTTAATTTTAGACGAGTAGTTTGTATAACGCTTTCTCGTAGGATAGTCCTTAAAAAGGTGCTTTAATAGTCTATAACACCCTTGATTCATATATCTTGCTTCTTTTAAATAGAAGAAAAAGCATAAAAAAGTATAGACACCTTTTTTAAAGATAGTTTTATTTTAGACGAAGTTTTCATAATAACGGCCTTCAATAAGAATTAGGAAACTAAATGTGTATTTGTAATAAAACCTTACGTTTTAGTATCCCCGATTTCCAGATTTTACAAATCAAATAGCTAACATTTGGTTCAATCCAATTATTCAACACTAAATGGAATTTGGTATATTTTATGTTTCAATAATTTAAGCCAAAGAGTATGCAACGTAAAAATACAAAAAATAGTTAACACATTTATATGTAATATTCCTGCTTAGACTCTATAAGACTCTTTACAAAGTAAGAGGAGTTTTCGTTAGCAAAATAAATGTAGGCAGTGGAAACAAAAAAAAAACATTTATTACAAATAGAAACGTCATATTACTAATTGATACAATCCAATTATTCAATACTAAATGGAATTTGATGTATGGTATGTTTGAATAATTTAAACCAAAGAGTATATAACGTAAAAATAAGAAAAATAGTTTCTTTATAATATTATGCGTAGAGACTATAAAACCTATTATAAAGTAGGGGAAGTTTTTTGTATTAAATTTGCACGAGTGTTTTTTTCATTATTTTGTGTTTCATTTAACGGAAATCTGACTAAATAAAAATAGCAGTACTTTGGCCTTAAAAGCATAGCCTGAAGATTTACTTCTGAAGCCATTTTATTTGGTACATCTTTTAGTTGCAACGGTCTTCTTCCGCAATGGCAACGTAAAGATCGTACATACATTTATCCTTCTGCTTGTCTTACTTGTATCTATTTGTTCACACTAGTTGAGCGACTTGCGGATTAATGTATTTATAATTACTCCATATCCCCATTTTCCGTGAACTGAAAAATATGTCATTAACATTACTGGTCATTTTGATTTTCTATTTGTCGAAGGAATTACACGCTTGTTGGTTATACTTTATAAAAGCCATCTGTGCCGTACTACAAAGCTGGTACGGTACAATCACTTTAGCGTACGCGAAACTGGTATTATACAAGCTCCACGAGCGTTGAATTACGAGTTTAGAAACGGTGGTCATCTTCCATACCGTTCAGGTTGTATCTCAAAACTGTCTAAATGTACCGATCATAAGCTTTGTCAACCAACAATACACGTATAACTTGGCTACGGCAAGGATAGGGTATGAAGAAGCGCTATATGTAGATTATTTGCGAAAACCTTTTAAAAACGAACTCACAACTTCCACAATTTTACGTAGTGCGGTGTCGCTATTGTTATTCACCTATGAGATCAGTGGATGGATTTTAATAGTAAAATATTTATCTACACCTTCAAATACCATCAGTAGCAATAAATTTGCTGCCATGGCAGTAATAATAACCAAAAAATAATTATAACAGGTTTGACACGATTAATTACTATGCGGATTATTGTACCTTCAGTTATAAGTATCGTAGAGTTTGAAACTTTTCTGCGTCTCCTAAATATTTTGGATATGACGATTTTAATAGAATAGTGTGTACCATCAATGTACCGAAACTTGATGTCACTATAGCTAAATTGTGTCTAGGAATAACTAAAACTTGTATTACATACGTTAGTGTTACCTTACTATGTTCTATATTTTGTTTTTGGCATTACCTACATATTTTCAAAAAACTGTTTGTAACGTATTCAAAATAATACATGAACATAGCCCCTGTAGGGTAGAAGTGCCGGTTGCGACCACTTTAAGCAAAACTTTAACATTTCGCGTAAGTTAATCATTCTTTATAGTTTTACATGTTTTCGAAAAATTTCCCAGTTTGTTTGCTAGTAGACTATTATTAATAGTCGGTGGTATAAACAGATTTACGAACGTGGTGACAACGCTCGCATCGTGGTTCCAAAGTTACCTCTATTTTGGTACTAAAGTGACGATATCTGCAGAACGGTTGGTAATACAGATACAAATTTCTATACTTTTATTCTAAATGTAACAGTGAATCCAAAAATGCAAACATATACAGGATCTTCCATAAAAAAACACAGGTTTGGGTTGGAAAAATTTTGTCAATCACCCTGTATATACCTAAATATTTTTAGAATGTAGGTCCAATAATCGTGTATTACCACACCAAAATTGGTTTTGATATCTCTAATAGTTAGAGTAGAAATCCTCCGTCCACGCAGTAGCACCCACCCAGTATACATAAAAAAACGACTATTTTCATACACGCCTCTGTGTTTATTTACTTCAAATTGTTCCATTTCTGGTACAGAAAAGGCTCTTCGAGACAACTTGGATTGGCTCATTAATTAATTAATTAATTAGTTCTGTCTCTGTTGTATTATTAATTTATTGCAATTTATTTACTGGTTTAGATTTTGCTTCTTATGTATTTTGTTCATAAGGTTCTCGATTTTTGTTTTCCTCTGATTCTTTATCTTTGTTATCATTAATATTTACTAATTCTTCTTCTATTTCTCTGTCATTTGTTGCCAATTCTGTAGCTGCCCTTTTACCATTTTTGCGATTGCCCCTTGTTTTAGTTTTAATTTCTTTAATTTTAGTTTTACTTGATTTTTTCGCCTTTAGGAATTCAATACATTTTTGTTTGTTTTCAGATCTTTTTTTTTATCATCTTCCCTTCTTTTAAGAGCAGTAAGCTTAACTTGTTTCTTTTCTTCTTCATTCTGGTTAGAGTTCATCAGTAACTTTACATTTTCTTTGTCATATAAGCGTTTCTCCATGTCCACTTTCGGTCTATGTTCGTTATTAATGTTTTGTTTAACTTCATTATTAGCCGAGTTCTCGGAATTTGAAGCATCGTTTTCCAAATAGTTGAAGATACCAGAGTTTATGAATGCATCGCGGACTATCGTTGCACTTTCAGCAGTAACGTGTTCAAATTCAGCAAAGAGAAGTTAATGAAATCTTCAGAAAAAAGGGCCGTGTTTCCAGTTGTAGGCTTAGGTACGCAGGTGCCAATCTAAAAAACGAAAACTGGCAAAGTATATTGTACTTCAACAAGAATGGATGGAACACGTTAACAAAATATTCGTAGAATGACTCTACTGTCATCCAGCCATTTTCGACTTTCCTATTCCCCAATGTTGAGGAAATCTTTCAAAGTTATATATCGTAAGTGGAGGGCATAATCCCTACAGCGTTCACTGCAACAAGTGTGGTGATACTTTCTTTATCGCTATTTGTTGATGTTGGCCTTTTCCGCAATAACACAGTCTCGAGAGGATTTAGGTAGAAGGATGTTTCGACCATGTTCCACACGTTTTGGCTCACTAAGTACTGCGGCTTGCTCCCCAATATTGTCGAACGTATTTTGGAACCCTTTTCTGATTTTGACCTCCGTGATAGCGGCACGTACCTTACTAATATATTCAAATCGTTGAACGGATAGCTCCGGATGGCGGGTCATGAACGTTTAAAACCATCTACGACCCGGAAGATTATTGGTAAAGGGAGTTTTCTGGTTTGTCTTGAATAGCAAAGACCGTCTTTATTAACCGGAAAGCCCTAGAACATGATGCCTTCATTCATTCACATAACGAATTTTCTATGTCATCGCCTAACACACAATTCGGTCCTACTTTTCCGAAGGTTTTGGAGGCTTCAAAACCGGAATCCCACATCTTAAGCCTCTAACGGAATTTTGAGTTGTTCAGATGTGTGATTAAATAAAAATGTGGTTCTTTGCTTTTTGGCTGATATTCCTGAAAAAAAGTAAATTTTAGCTCCGGCCACAGTGGCCGCAACTATAAATTTTATGCCCGTGTAGGTCACTATGGTGGCCGCATTTAGATATTTCTAATAAGCTTGTGCACCTTTCCGGCCACTACATTTTTGACTAAACGAAATAAAAAAATTAAACTATTTACTTGAGAGCGGGTGGGATTAGGATTGGGAGAAGCGGTTGTAGAAATAACGGCAGGTACAGGTGGCTGGGAGGGTGTAGGTAAGAGGGCAGGTTTGTGTGCGTGTGCGCGTTTGTGTGTGTGTGCGGGTTTGGTTTTGCGGAGGCGGTGGAGCGTGTCGAGATGTAGGAGTGTGTGGATGAGGTGGAAATGGACGAGGCGTTTGATTGGGAGCGTGTACGTGTGCGTATGTGTGTATAGTGAGTGTAGATGTAGGTGGACGGGCGGCGTCGGGGTTGGGGATACAACCGTTACGGTAACATGGTGGCGGTTGTTAAGGTTTTGAAAAGTAAAACATTAACCGGTACCTATTGTTTACCCGACGTCGATCCTGCACTTGGCGGTGACGGTGTCCTGGATGCTTCTTTGGTTTCGTTCTTCGCTTCTGCTGTATTCCGGCGGCTCCTGCTTGCTGCTAGGCTGTGGCTCCTCTACTGATGACCGCTTTTTCTTATTATCTGTATGCAAGCAGTGACAGATCTAACTCCGAAGCGGCGAAGATCACGATGCCAGAACGATTAGCGTAAAACGCTAAGTTCTTTTTGGAATTAAGAGATTTGTAATAAAAATCACAAAGGCTCTTACGCGAGAAGGGGCTTACGCTCGATACCGAGGTTGGGACTGCCCTAAACAATTTATATCAGGATTTCTTGCGGGCCACGAAACTGGACCGCCACGACCAATCAAAATCCAGGAAATTGTAGATTCAACCGCCATCCAAGCGCCGTCTAACCACATGTCTCTTCTCACACCTAATGGCTTATCTTCCAATATGTTTGCAAAGAATTGATCCGAAGTCTACAAAGTTTTGTTCGTTTAAACGACTTGGCAAAATATGCGGTTCTATAACTGCAATAACTGCAGCCCATACGTTAACACTGAATTTACTTTAGTAATTAGCTTGAAAAATAAATGTAGGCAGTGGAAACAAAAAAAAAACAATTACAAATAGAAACGTCATATTACTAATTGATACAATCCAATTATTCAATACTAAATGGAATTTGATGTATGGTATGTTTGAATAATTTAAACCAAAGAGTATATAACGTAAAAATAAGAAAAATAGTTTCTTTATAATATTATGCGTAGAGACTATAAAACCTATTATAAAGTAGGGGAAGTTTTTTGTATTAAATTTGCACGAGTGTTTTTTTCATTATTTTGTGTTTCATTTAACGGAAATCTGACTAAATAAAAATAGCAGTACTTTGGCTTTGAAAGTATAGCCTGAAGATTTACTTCTGAAGCCATTTTATTTGGTACATCTTTTAGTTGCAACGGGCTTCTTCCGCAATGGGCAACGTAAAGATCGTACATACATTTATCCTTCTGCTTGTCTTACTTGTATCTATTTGTTCACACTAGTTGAGCGACTTGCGGATTAATGTATTTATAATTACTCCATATCCCCATTTTCCGTGAACTGAAAAATATGTCATTAACATTACTGGTCATTTTGATTTTCTATTTGTCGAAGGAATTACACGCTTGTTGGTTATACTTTATAAAAGCCATCTGTGCCGTACTACAAAGCTGGTACGGTACAATCACTTTAGCGTACGCGAAACTGGTATTATACAAGCTCCACGAGCGTTGAATTACGAGTTTAGAAACGGTGGTCATCTTCCATACCGTTCAGGTTGTATCTCAAAACTGTCTAAATGTACCGATCATAAGCTTTGTCAACCAACAATACACGTATAACTTGGCTACGGCAAGGATAGGGTATGAAGAAGCGCTATATGTAGATTATTTGCGAAAACCTTTTAAAAACGAACTCACAACTTCCACAATTTTACGTAGTGCGGTGTCGCTATTGTTATTCACCTATGAGATCAGTGGATGGATTTTAATAGTAAAATATTTATCTACACCTTCAAATACCATCAGTAGCAATAAATTTGCTGCCATGGCAGTAATAATAACCAAAAAATAATTATAACAGGTTTGACACGATTAATTACTATGCGGATTATTGTACCTTCAGTTATAAGTATCGTAGAGTTTGAAACTTTTCTGCGTCTCCTAAATATTTTGGATATGACGATTTTAATAGAATAGTGTGTACCATCAATGTACCGAAACTGATGTCACTATAGCTAAATTGTGTCTAGGAATAACTAAAACTTGTATTACATACGTTAGTGTTACCTTACTATGTTCTATATTTTGTTTTTTGGCATTACCTACATATTTTCAAAAAAACTATTTGTAACGTATTCAAAATAATACATGAACATAGCCCCTGTAGGGTAGAAGTGCCGGTTGCGACCACTTTAAGCAAAACTTTAACATTTCGCGTAAGTTAATCATTCTTTATAGTTTTACATGTTTTCGAAAAATTTCCCAGTTTGTTTGCTAGTAGACTATTATTAATAGTCGGTGGTATAAACAGATTTACGAACGTGGTGACAACGCTCGCATCGTGGTTCCAAAGTTACCTCTATTTTGGTACTAAAGTGACGATATCTGCAGAACGGTTGGTAATACAGATACAAATTTCTATACTTTTATTCTAAATGTAACAGTGAATCCAAAAATGCAAACATATACAGGATCTTCCATAAAAAAACACAGGTTTGGGTTGGAAAAATTTTGTCAATCACCCTGTATATACCTAAATATTTTTAGAATGTAGGTCCAATAATCGTGTATTACCACACCAAAATTGGTTTGATATCTCTAATAGTTAGGTAGAAATCCTCCGTCCACGCAGTAGCACCCACCCAGTATACATAAAAAAACGACTATTTTCATACACGCCTCTGTGTTTATTTACTTCAAATTGTTCCATTTCTGGTACAGAAAAGGCTCTTCGAGACAACTTGGATTGGCTCATTAATGATTTGAACTATTTCATCTTTTTTATATTTAATTTAACCTTTATTTTCTGGCCATTTCCAATTGTTAAGAGCTCTTGTCATTGTACTGATAGTGTATACATATTTTCGTTGTTCGGGATAAAAATTGCGTTCGAACCTTACAATGACGTATAAGTTTTTTGTTAGTTCTGTCTCTGTTGTATTATTAATGGACTGCAATTTGTTTACTAGTTTAGATTTTGCTTCTTGTGTATTTTGTTCATCAGGTTCTTGATTTTTATTTTCCTCTGATTCTTTATCTTTGTTATCATTAATATTTACTAATTCTTCATCTATTTCTGCGTCATTTCTTGCCAATTCTGTTGCTGCCTTTTTACAATTTTTGCGATTCCCTTCTGTTTTGGTTTTAATTTTTTAAATTTTTGATTTACTTGATTTTTTCGCCTTTAGGAGTTCAATACGTATTTGTTTGTTTTCACATCTTTTTATTTTATTATCTTCCCTTCTTTTAAGAGCAGTAAGATTAATTTGTTTCTTTTTTTCTTCATTCTGGTTAGAGTTCATCAGTAACTTTACATTTTCTTTGTCATATAAGCGTTTCTCCATGTCCACTTTCGGTCTATGTTCGTTATTAATGTTTTGTTTAACTTCATTATTAGCCGAGTTCTCGGAATTTGAAGCATCGTTTTCCAAATAGTTGAAGATACCAGAGTTTATGAATGCATCGCGGACTATCGTTGCACTTTCAGCAGTAACGTGTTCAAATTCAGCAAAAGAGAAGTTAATAAAATCTTCAGAAAAAAAGGGCGTGTTTCCAGTTGTAGGCTTAGGTACGCAGGATGCCAATCTAAAAAAACCGAAAACTGGCAAAGTATATTCGTACTTCAACAAGAATGGATGGAACACGTTAACAAAATATTCGTAGAATGACTCTACTGTCATCCAGCCATTTTTCGACTTTCCTATTTCCCAATGTTGAGGGAAATCTTTCAAAGTTGTATATCGTAAGTGGAGGGGCATAATCCCCTACAGCGTTCACTGCAACAAGTGTGGTGATACTTTCTTTATCGCTATTTGTTGATGTTGGCTTTTTCCGCAATAACACAGTCTCGAGAGGGATTTAGGTAGAAGGATGTTTCGACCATGTTCCACACACGTTTTGGCTCACTAAGTACTGCGGCTTGCTCCCCAAGATTGTCGAACGTATTTTGGAACCCTTTTCTGATTTTGACCTCCGTGATAGCGGCACGTGCCTTACTAATATATTCAAATCGTTGAACGGATAGCTCCGGATGGCGGGTCATGAACGTTTAAAACCATCTACGACCCGGAAGATTATTGGTAAAGGGAGTTTTCTGGTTTGTCTTGAATAGCAAAGACCGTCTTTATTAACCGGAAAGCCCCTAGAACATGATGCCTTCATTCATTCACATAACGAATTTTCTATGTCATCGCCTAACACACAATTCGGTCCTACTTTTCCGAAGGTTTTGGAGGCTTCAAAAACCGGCATCCCACATCTTAAGCCTCTAACGGAATTTTGAGTTGTTCAGATGTGTGATTAAATAAAAATGTGGTTCTTTGCTTTTTGGCTGATATTCCTGAAAAAAAAGTAAATTTTAGCTCCGGCCACAGTGGCCGCAACTATAAATTTTATGCCCGTGTAGAAGGTCACTATGGTGGCCGCATTTAGATATTTCTAATAAGCTTGTGCACCCTTTCCGGCCACTACATTTTTGACTAAACGAAATAAAAAAATTAAACTATTTACTTGAGAGCGGGTGGGATTAGGATTGGGAGAAGCGGTTGTAGAAATAACGGCAGGTACAGGTGGCTGGGAGGGTGTACGTAAGAGGGCAGGTTTGTGTGCTTGTGCGGGTTTGTGTGCGTGTGCGGGTTTGTGTGCGTGTGCGCGTTTGTGTGTGTGTGCGGGTTTGGTTTTGCGGAGGCGGTGGAGCGTGTCGAGATGTAGGAGTGTGTGGATGAGGTGGAAATGGACGAGGCGTTTGATTGGGAGCGTGTACGTGTGCGTATGTGTGTTAGTGAGTGTAGATGTAGGTGGACGGGCGGCGTCGGGGGTTGGGGATACAACCGTTACGGTAACGCGGTGGTGACTGTGTTTAACCATCGCGGTTGTTGTTAAGGTTTTGAAAAGTAAAAAAGGAATTGTTTTAAAAGCCGGGTCTCCCAGTGCAGTCTACCCGAGATAAGACTTGGAAATCAGAGACACAAATAGAAAAGGAGGAAAACAAGTGTTACAATAAAACAATAAATTAAAATTAATTAAAAAATATTTTTCATTAACCGGTACCTATTGTTTACCAGACGTCGATCCTGCAGTTGGCGGTGGCGGTATCCTGGATACTTCTTTGGTTTCGTTCTTCGCTTCTGCTGTATTCCGGCGGCTCCTGCTTGCTGCTAGGCTGTGGCTCCTCTACTGATGACCGCTTTTTCTTATTATCTGTATGCAAGCAGTGACAGATCTAACTCCGAAGCGGCGAAGATCACGATGCCAGAACGATGAGCGTAAAAACGCTAAGTTCTTTTTTGGAATTAAGAGATTTGTAATAAAAATCACAAAGGCTCTTACGCGAGAAGGGGCTTACGCTCGATACCGAGGTTGGGACTGCCCTAAACAATTTATATCAGGATTTCTTGCGGGCCACGAAACTGGACCGCCACGACCAATCCAAAATCCAGGAAATTGTAGATTCAACCGCCATTCAAGCGCCGTCTAACCACATGTCTCTTCTCACACCTAATGGCTTATCTTCCAATATGTTTTGCAAAGAATTGATCCAGAAGTCTACAAAGTTTTGTTCGTTTAAACGACCTCGCAAAATGTGCGGTTCTATAACTGCAATAACTGCAGCCCATACGTTAACACTGAATTTACTTTAGTAATTAGCTTGAAAAATACGATTAGGGTTTTTCCCCGCCAGTGGTGTTAGGAATATTAAACATTCCGTTTCTGAAAATTTTACTTCGTCCGTCCATAAAATGTTTTCCATCAAGTCTGGGTTGTTGCCCGAGGATCCATCTATAAAGTGTCATTCGGCGCGGATAATCTTCAAGTAGCCCATGAACACGTAGAAAGCGGTAAGAATGTATACTATTTTCCTTTAATACTCGATGAACTGAAGTAGGGCTGTTCTAAAGTCTTCGAGCAACAGGGCGGGTACTTACTTCGTGTGATACATTTTCTTCAATTTCGGGTACCAATACTTGGCGTGGACGACCTTCGTTACCACCAAAAGGTACAAACCTCTTCAGTTTCCATCAAGCGCTGATCTAGCCTTCGAAAAACGTTAGCAATTACAATGGCCGAATATCAAATAAATATCTGCATTCTCGAAAACAGTAAATGACATGTTCTTAACACAAAACGATTATTAACCACACAACAATAAAGACTAAACTGAAGAAACTATAGAACGAAAAATTAAAGAACTACGAACGTAAACTAGGAAACAATAATGATGCAAAATATTTCAAGCACAAATATGACACGTAGACTTTTCAAATTTTCAGCAATGACATTAATGATACACCTTGTTACTTTCTGAGACGTAAGTTAGAAAATTCACCCTAGCTTAGTTGAGACGTTGCAATGTTTATTAAATTTATGAGCAACAAATAAAGAAATAATCAAAATAATATTAGTTATGGAATTTATTTCTACTTGTTGAATTACGTGTTATTAATATTATTTAAATGTATTTCTCCATTGCTATCGAAATAAATTTCCAAGTTTGCCTGTTAGTAAGCAGAGGTTAATGGAAAATCGGTACTAGTGTTTTTTACTTTTATTTAACATAGAATTATGTGGTATAAATATTATGCGCCATTAATAAAGACTGCATTTTACGCCCTTCTTTGTGTTCTAATTGTATACCGTGCGTGGGACATTATTTTGCTCCGACGACCTATATTTATATAAAGAACATTGTTTAATCTTATACAAGCACTCTTTGCAAATTTAGTCTTTATTATTCAAAATACTTATCATTTAAAACCCTGTTTAAAAGCAATAATGAATGAGGATTAAACATTTATTTCGTCTTATGGCAAATTACCAAAACTAAGCATATTAAGGAATTTAATCTAATCCTACCCATAAATTGTGGTTGACGAAACCATTTCTAAATTACTGTGTGTTTCAAGTAAAAAAAATAGTCATCCATTTTAGAATTTCTGGTGGTTAATGACATCGTAAAACTCCTATTTTTAAATAGAATCTCCATTTTTCTTTTAGTCAATTTGTTACAAGCTCATTCAATTAGTGTTGTTTTTAAATACATTTATTATCTTCTTTATTAATTTCGTATGGACTTGATTCATAACCCAAAATTTATTTTTGTGCCAGTAAAAAAAATGTATAGCTATCAGAAATAACAAACAGTCCGAACTTTATAATCACATAAATCACAAATATTGTATATTCAACCATCATTTAATTTACGATTAATTTATGAGTATTTATTTTATATAGGTACCGTGCAGTCAATAAATCAAGGCAAATAAGGTAAAAGTCTTTTTGCTTGTTAATTTCCTTGCATGCATATAAAGGGTCTAATTTTGCTAAAACAAACATTATCAGGATGGTGGCACCTCATTTAAACTAAATGAAAATTAATTACTTAGGACATATACTCACTGTATTATGAGGACGTGCCTTCTTTTTAATATGATGGTTATGTTAATTGGTATTAAACTATGAACTTGGCCAAGTTAAAAATAAAATAACGACCAAGAATTTTAATGAGATTTTTTTGTTTAACCAGGTGAAGAAAAATGCGAAGAGCGCAACAAGCTAGTAGTTATGGTTTGTTGGTTGCCTGTCTGTCAGGCGCAGACCTAACTGTAGAAGCTAGTATGAAAATGCTCTAAAACACTCAGATTAAATACTTAGGAACCATGTTTAATTTTTGTACATTAATTAATATTATAATTAAGATTTACAAATGAGTATATACGCATATCTACGTGTTGTGTAAAAACTGTATTAAAATAGAAAACTTTTCCTGTGCACGTAATTGCTAAATGTAACACTTACTAACTTTTATTGTCATTGAAATTATTTACTTTTACAAGAACTTACTTTGAGATAATTAAGGTTGTCTTTTTAATGTACGAAATATTATGCCTTTTTAAGTGTAACGCAAGTCACTTTTAATTGATTTTCACTGTATATTTTTGGTAGTGGGTGTTCTACATCAGTGCATGATTACTCTTACTTGGTTTTATATTACTCCTGACTTAGATCCTAAAAAATGTGTAGCTCACTTCCCTATTAATATGATTTTTTGTGAAACATTGGTAACTGTATCCACATTTCCTCCACCATTGCTATTTCTTCAGGAACTTAACTTACCTGCCTATAATTACCCACTTAATAAATGCAAGGAATTGTGCAACTCAAGTTATAATTAAAATTATGTTGTGGTACAATAAAAGGCATCCAGACCCATCCTGTGGAAGTCCTTTCACTCAGTTTTTAGAAGACCCAATCACAATTTTCGCAAGGGTCGTGTCCAAACACAATTGCAAAATTGCAAAACATGTTTTGTATAACATATTTTAGAAAAAAAAAAGAAAAGATAAGGATAATATACACTGTGCCCAAGGTATGGATTCTCACTCGGGGAATAGATAGATAGATTGGAAAAAAATTGTGTGATTAGGGGACCGATAAAATAACATAAAAATATCGATGGTGTGATTTTTTGTTTTGGTATTTGAAAAAAATTGAATTGTTGAAATTTCTATTTTATTTTTTTCTGTCGTTATTATTAATGCTATAGCAAAAATACAAACAATTCTTCTTGGCAACTTGTTAAGGGCTTTAACATGACATAGTCAGTTTTTCAATCGGACGTTTCCTATTTTTCTACCCATCATCAACTTATTTTGTTTAAATATGGTCCTGATATTTTGAAAACTGATTTTGAAAGGTGTTTGTATTACAAATTCAGCAATGTATTACATTTTGAACCTTTTATGGACCATCATCTCGAAATTTTTGAATACAGACCTGCATTTTCAAGAAGTTGATGCAGTAACTTTCCCGTATAATTATTACACACACCATAATAAAGTTTCTTAATATTAGAAGTTAATATCAACAAACAAGTTAACGGTAAAAGGAAAAACTAGTAATTCCTTTTGTGTTCAGTGTAAATTAAAGTAAGAATTACTTGTAAGCCTTATAATAGTTGTTCAAAAAGTTCTCCATTATTTCCCAAACGCAAATAACACCGTCTTACAGTTGAATTCAAAACATTCCGAAGCATTTGAGACGTAATACTCTTAAATGCTTCATGAACTAAGTTCTGCAATTGATTGTCATTATCAATATTGTGTCGGTAAATATAATTGTTGACATATCCCTAGAGAAAAAAGTAAAGGGGTGTTATATCGGGGGATCGCGCTGGCCATGTTACTCTCGAATATGTTCTGTTCCATCTTGCTGGAAACCTTGCCGATAAATATTCTTGGATGGCTCTGGAATTATGTGCCAGAACACCGTCTTGTAATAACCAATAATCTTCAATATCAGCTTGACGTAAATCAGCTAAACCTACTTTTACTTCATTTTCTAATAAATTATGGTAGCGTTCATAATTTAAAGATCCGTTATAGAAAAATGGACCTATTACTTGCATTTCGAATATTGCAGACCACATATTAAAACCGAAACGGTGTTGGTGTTTGCGCACTTTATAAACTCTCCATTATTCCATTATTGGTCACCAGTCTTCCATCCGACCAAATGATGTTATATGGAAATCACTCATTATCTGCACATTGCCTGGTATACCATTCACAGAATTCTCTGCGCCTCGCTGAATCCCCTGGTCGAAGTCTAAACTTAAATGGACGTATTTTTTCTTTTTGTGAAATAAAATGAGCAGCAGAATGGGCCACTCCAATTGTTTGTTCATTGTGTCGTGTAGCAATTTTTGGATTTTCCGTAACAGTTAACAAAACATTATTTGACTGACAAGTTCCTAAATGTGGTTTTATGAGGATGCTGTCTCTCTGTTGTATTTGATAAAATACATGCGTTCCGCTTCTTTGGAATTTCGTTGACATAGTGTGTAACACGATAGCATATCATATTTTTTTACATTTGAAAATTGCGCCATACTTTTTTGATAATAACTACCACAAATTAACTAATTCAACCAGCTAAATACAAAATTGTACAATACAAAATTATGACAGATACTGAATTACTTCAAAGCCGTCTATTTTTATTTTTTTTCAACACAACTTTTTTCCCATTTAACCAGAATTTTATCTATTACTATTTCCGAGATATTATATCTTGGACAGTATATAATTGGTTTTACAATAAAAATGTAATCGTCTACACTGCTTTGCTAATAATTCAATTATATACTAGAGGAAATGTCAATTTCGCTATGGACACGAATATATTTTAATTTGAATCTCCTCCCCCCCAGATACGCTACTATAGGTAGGGATAATAATAATAAAGGTGTATAAATGCGAGTATTTTTAGTTATTAATGAGGTTTGCGAGACAATTTGATTATAATGGATAATTTTCTTTAATTTTGGTGTATCTTAGTACCAGGTTAAGAGCAACAACTATTGCAGGCCAAACACTCACTAGAGTATCAGCCCGTAAAGGTAAAGTGCAAGCAACCGACCTAGCTCAATGGTATGGACGGTTTCGTACTTATCACTCCTAATCGCCACCCGACACCACTCAATAACGTCAAAATCAGGAAAATAAGTCACAAAGGCACCACTTAAAAATAAATTTATATCGGGAAAACGTCATGAACTAGATCTTAATAATAAAATAATGGCCCAAAAGGAAACCATAATGTTCACTCAAAATAAAACACTATTATATTCCAAAGATATCTACGCAAGATTCACCCAACCTTCAATAAAATCTTAAGCTCTATTCAAAATCCGCCAAATAGTGATAATACAACTCAAAAACGTCAAAATAGGGGTCGTAATACCTAAATGCGAAACGTACACAGCTAAATTCCCAAACGAATAAAACAAACTCGCTTACCTTTAATCACCAATCCAGATATTCATAGAATTAACAGCCTGTACGTCGAGTCCTGTAAATCTTCAAAAATATTTGCGAATACTCGCAAAACAAACACTGGCGTGCAAATAAGCCAGTTGTTCGGCCAATGGCTTATGTACTTTATAATTACGTTACGTTATCACCAAAATCAAAATAGCAAATACTCTAGTATGGAAATTCTCATTATTCATTACGTTAAAGCTTTTCTTAAATAACAAAACAATTAAAACGTTGCCACTGTAAAGTTGTGTAAATCAGAAATTTTTGCAAAATAAGTAAATCACGCGGTAACTTGAATATTATCCAAAATGCAAGTTCATTACCCCCAAAATAATCTATAGTAGCTTAATTTAAATACACCAGAAATGAATATTGAAACCGTCGAATATTTAAATATTTAACAAATTTTGTAGCGTAATCAGAATAACAAACAAAGTACAATATGATTCATATGCGGATGAATGCACTTCATAAAACGAAATAAATCGTCTCAAGGACTACTGAACAAAATGATAAACACGAAGCATATTCATCTGCCTAAAGAAAGACAAGTAAACACTGTTAAAACCACAAAGTAAACATAGAAAAATAGTTACCTTCACAATGCACAAAATGGTCAATTGAAACTTTCCCATTCTTTCTCACAACGGTAACGGCAATGACCATTTCGGTATTTGAATGATGAAACCAATTTTAACCTCCGCAATTCTTAAATTATATGTACACAAACGGTAAATCTTTAAACCGAAAACCATATGCTTCGATCACCCTTTCATCTGGTTTAACAGAAACATTACTCAAATATAACTAGCGTTCTTTGGTTTTATTTGCACTAAACTTTATTAAGCTGTATATATATATATATATATATATATATATATATATATATATATATATATAATATATATATATATATATATATATATATATATATATATATATATGTACATATATGTACCCATAAAACTGTCACTTCTGACAAAGGATGAACGATATAAAGTTCCCGGGTGCGTGAATCTTCAAAAATATCCCCAAAAGGGCAAACTGAAAAGATTTCCTACTGTACTGTTCAATCACGCCCGGTAATGGGTAAATAAGTTTGACCTCCTTCAAAGCATCTCGCATGCACACGGCGAAAGCCGCACAAACTTGAGTCTTAACACATTTACATCTTAACTAAGACTGATCAAAGATGCTTTTAATTTTCGCCATTTTCAATTTCATCTCAGTTAACCAATCATAAAAAACATTACTTTAAATTATAACACGTGGCAAAAACGAAAGGTACTTCGAAAATGAATCGGGAAAATTACATCATGGCGGTAAACTGCACTCCCACGGTACCTCAAGCAGTTTTATCAATGTAACAAGATATTTTTCGTCAACAAAATCCTTTCGGTAATGAACCTTAAACTAACGTATATAGAATCCAAACTCCATTCACGATGCTGGATACTAATGAATATCCTAAAATTCGATAAAATAGCGTATCTTAGGTAGATTTTGAACACATGTGACACAACAGAAGCTGTTCAGCTCCAAGATCCCTGAACTACATAGGTTACCTCAATCGACATGAACCAACCGCGTTGTCTCTATATTTGTTATCATAATATTTGTTAACCGTTTTGTAACATTTTTTCCTTTCCAAAATTTTACATTTGTCTGGTATGCTAAGAATAATTTCCCTAATAAATATATTTGTTGCGACCGTTCATGTGATGGTTCTGTTAAACCCCTAATGGCAAATGAACCAAGCCGGTAGAGCATAGTCGTGTTCACGGGTTTTTCAAAAGTGTAATTGCCCAAATTGGAATATTTATGTTTAAACTTTTTAGCAATCCATCCTGCTAAATATTTTAATCCATCTTGTTCAAAAGTGCACGTTTAAATTGTGTCGTATTACACCCGGATTTTTCCCAAGAATTATCATTCTAATTCTGTAGATAGTGTTTAAAGGTGATGGATGGTCGTGTAACCCTGCTTGTTCGTAATTGTAAAAAAAATTTTTAATGAATCTTGGTAAATCCTGTGAACTGTAGAAGTGTAGTTTTTTCAAAATCCGAAAAAGATTGTGACGCAACATTCATCATGTGCAATACATTTAATAATAATTCCTTGACGCAAATTTAATTTTAACGCCCATCTTTCCAAGCAAGATATTCGTGTAGAGGATATTTCAATGTATTTCTCAGATAAACGTAACATCTATTGCTTAAATATCTAATAGTCATCTCAGCTCCATGCTATTTTTTTGTGTAGAGCTAAATGTGTTTGGATTTTGCTAAGTGAATTAGAGAGAGCTCCGCTTAATTTAGTGTTTTCAGCCAAATATTTGTTTGCGTTTGTTGCTGTTTTTTGCAATTTGATCTACAAATTTCTAAATTAGTAACTTTGGATTTTAACTCACTAATGATATTTTCGCATTTTTTTAATTCCATCTCTAGGTATTTTTCTTTCTAATAGTTCTAATAATTTTGTAATAAAATGTTGTATTCACATCTTTTCTCTGAAATTGTACTTTCCATGCACTGCGCTTTACAATTTTCAGCGTTTTGTTTGACTAAATTTTCTACAAGAATTATTATTCGCCTAGTGTAGCGAATCTCACGATTAGATGCCTTTTCATCAATATTAGTACTATCGTGATTTAAAAACAATTATGAAGCAAGAATTCGGATCTCGACGACATCTCTGAATCCAAATTTCTCGAAGCTTTAGATATTTAGAAAATTGAAATAAGAAATAACCTGTTTGTTTTATTGCTACAAATAGCAACAGTATATGTAGTGCCGGGCATGATATAATGTTCTAAAACATTACGATTATCATAATATATTGTACTAAAACATGCCGAACTAAAAATAAATTATAATTCGTTTGATTTACAATTTGATTATAACCGTTAATACTGAAATAATTTAACTAAAAACACAGTCAGTAAAACAGACGACAGTCAATACATAAACAAAATACACCGCAAATGAACCTCGTGGTGTTCGCGGTCTCTGTATTTCCAAATGCCCACCAGATAATATAGCGACTAAGGTAACCTACATAGTTTAGTGATCTTGGTTCAGCACCCAGTCTTAAGGATGTCGAAAATCAAACTAGACCATTACCGTTTTGCTTTAATACAATTTTCCTCGCAAAGTAATACATGGAGCTTTCTCATTCACATTTCTTTATAAATTATTAAAAGATGAAGTAGGTTGATTTTTTTAATAAAATTAATTGCATTAAGCTCCATCGATTTTGCAACAGTTAGGTTTCTTCAAAAACCGATTCACTACGAATATGAACCATACATCGATATTCTTAATTTAGGTCTCTTCGTAGTTACTAGTGGCTCAAATTGTCAATTTCTCAAAAATTGTGTCATATATATATATATATATATATATATATATATATATATATATATATATATATATTTGTGATAGTGGCGATCCCATTGGTGCTCCTTGTTTTTGTTTGTATTTTTCTCCATTGTAGGTAAAATATGTATTTCTCAGGCAGTGTATGTTCAAATTTATGGTATATTCTGCTTGTTTATATTTCCGTAATATGATATTTAGTGTGTCTTCTGCTGGTATATTCGTAAACAGTGATACTAGGTCAAAGCTTACGAGTATATCTCCTGGTGCGATTGTTTGTTGTTTGAGTATTTCGATGAAATGTTCTGCATTCTTCACGTAGGACTTCACTTGATTGGCGTAAGGTTGCAGCTGCTTTGCTGGATATTTAGCTACCGATTGCAGTGGTGATCCTATTGAACTCAAGATAGGTCGCAAACAAAACAGACAAAAACAAGGAGCACCAATTGGATCGCCACTATCACCAGTGATTGGTAACATGTACATGGAGGAATTTGAAGAAACACTCAGAACGACCACGCATAAACCAAAACTATAGAGCAATATACCCGAGAAAAAGAAACAACACAGGTCAACCAAAAGGCGAAGAACCTGCAACTATAACACATCTACCGTACATAAAAGGAACAACCGATAAAATAAGTAAGATACTACAGAAACAATATTTAAACCTGCATGGAAGATCAACACGATGCTAAAAATTCCCAAGGAACAAATAAACCTAGAAGGGCAAGGAGTATACCTAATTACATGTGGCGGATGTGCTTCGGTATATATCGGACAAACAAACAGGAAGATCGGTACAAGAAGAGAACATATTAACGCTGTTAAAAAAGGCCAAACTACCTCATCTTTGGCACAAAATGTACAAAGATCAGGCCATAAAATTGACTTTCAAAACACCACAATGCTAGGCAACATAGAACATTACAAACCTCGCATCATAATAGAGACTGTTGAAATACAGAAGCACATAGATTGATGGATCAAGATTACCCAAAACCTGGAAATCAATTCTAATGGATAGACACATAAAACAACACATTCAAACACGACGACAAACGTGTGCATATGTATATATATATATATATATATATATATATATATATATATATATATATATATATATAGTGTCCAAAATTTACAAATGGAGAAAAGTTATCTACACTTCACGAAAATCTATATAATCCGGAACCTCAACCAAAAGTCAGTTCAATACGAGTAACAAAAAAAAAAAAAAAAAAAAAAAAAAAATTTAAAATTCAGCATATATATATATATATATATATATATATATATATATATATATATATACAGTGGCCGGCGTGTAGAAGACGAGCCGCCTATGCGCGAAAGACGACTTTATGATGTTCAAATTCGCGTTCGTTTACCTCAGAGGCGTCACATGGTGCATAATGGATATTTTAATGGTATATTAAAAGCAATTCAAAGAACCATATTTTATGTAAATACGCAATTTATTATAATTAAAAGCTATACTGGAAGTAATACTATAATTAAATTAATAAAGTCAATATTCTAATCGTCTTTAAATTAAACATACAAATGTGATACGCCACTGCTTAGTATTTTTATTATAATCGGCAACCGCCGTAGTTCTTCGCGATGCGTCCTCGTCTTCTTACACCCCTTATATTATATATATATATATATATATATATATATATATATATATATATATATATATATATATATATATATATATATATATATATATATATATAGACACACACACAGAAGTTTTATACAAATGGAGAAAAAGTTTATCTTATACTTCACAAAAAAATATATTCTTGATGATAATCTCTGCATGACTTGTAGATCCATAATCAGGCACAACATTTTTTTAAACATTCGCTGGAATACACAGGAAATAAAAAATTATGATTTGGACGGAGAGCAAAATACGTTCAAACTGTAGTGGAGAGCAAAATGTTCATTGAAATTGTGATTAAGTAGCAAAAAACCGCTGCCAAATCTGACATAATGCTTTCTGATATATGTAAATAAATAACTACAAAGCCCACGACCCCTGAATTTGAATCATATCGGATTTTAATCATGATAATCCCCCATTTTTTATATGCCGTTTTGAAATTTTTTATTTTGACAAATGATTTATACTTAGCGATCTTAAAAAACCCTAATACCCGACTTTCAAAACAATCGGTTGATAAATTAGTTCCCTAAAAACGATGCACCACTGGTTATTATATATTTTTTTATTTTGAAATTATATGTAAAACGTATTAGTTTGTCCTTTAATTATGTAACTTTTTAAAACTTGAAGCATTGAATTTTTTTAATTTTCTAATCCCCTAAAAATGCCCCGCTACTGGTTGGATTTATGTCATTAACGAACTTGACCTAGATTTTATGGCATAACTTTTTGCTACTTAATAATTATATATATATATATATATATATATATATATATATACTGTGTCCATATTTCCATCTTCACCATTGGTATCTCCGTTATTAGAAGAGATGCGGCAAGGATATTTTGAAAAAACCAAATTTCGTCAATTTCAATTTTCGTCAATAACTCGATAAAGCCTAACGCGACCTTTGCATTATTCAGACACTTTTTAAGATAAATTTTTCGGTGTAAACAGAAACCCCCGATTTTCAATTGTTTCCAGGTTATTAACGCTATCTTTTGTTTTTTTTTATGGTAGCCATATTGGATTTTTGGTTAGTTAGGTAGTGCTGAAAAAGAGCTTTTTAACGATGTATAACATACCAGAAAATATTTATTTGTAGGAGGGATATTAACAAAAAATTAAATTAATCTCTAATATGAAATTAGTTGGCTTTGAAATTAAACACCAATGAGAAATGAAAGCGAAAAAGATACGTAATACTGTAAAATAACGAAAAGATGAGAAATAGTTTAGCCATATCAATGATGACATAGAAATTTGATGTTAATCTGCAACTTCATTAAAATTTTGTCTTAACAAGTCATAGGGACATTATGTTTAGCGTAAATGCATAGTAAAAGGGTAAGGGCAAAAATGATACACAGAGTAGCAACGGATGTTTATATTTGTAAAAATATTCTTTTTAGTTTGTAGTGTATAAATTAACTAGCAAATTTTATGCATATTCTTTATTTATTTCGAAACAACTTTTTTAAAGCAAATTTAATTTGCGACAGAATGGATGTTTTTACTGTTGACAAATACCGGTAATTAAGTGGTTTAATCAGAAGAAAGGCAATTTCATTTCCAATTATTTTATTTTGTTTATTTATTTTGCATATTTTTCATAAACGAAGAACTGTGAATTTGGTTTGAAGTCAGATCGTCTACAAAAATGATGACCACATTATAAATGTTATTCATATATTGAAATGGATAAAAATTTCCGTTTTAATAGTATATTATACACCTAGTTTGAGAAGTGAGCCATTCAATATTAAGCCCGCACAATTTTAAATCCTGAGGCGCGTTTACCTCTCCCTCTTTGGTTCCTTTGTAATACTACTGCTCACAACCCGAATGGTCGCCAAATATATGTTTTGGCCCATTAGTAATGTCTTACTTTAATAAGCTACAATTTGTATGTCATGGATGATTTACCTGGGTTTCATAATCCTTCCGATACCGAACAGCTTTGGTTACCGCGTAGCGCAATCTTACCAATACTTCTCTGTTCGTTAACTTTTTTCGAAGTGGTATAGGAAACCTTGCATCTTTACCGAAATCTGATAATTTATTTTTGAAATTGCGTAGGAGGTGGTTCCTATATTCAACTTTTTCAATATTAAAAGTTGGTCCATAACTAACTTTTTGTGGACACTGCTGTCACCATCGCCTATCACTTTGCCGTAGATCAAATTGTGGGTTCCAACTTACTTTTTAATCCGTTCTACTATAATAGCAGCTTCCATTCCAGTTGAAGTACCGTTCCAATTTTTGAAGCATTTGTGGTATTTTGTGCTACCTCTTTTGCACATACTGCAGTACTTGTTTTTTACTCCAAGGTGCAATATTTTTTTTGGTATGTGCGCCAATAGTGCAAGCCTAAGGTAAGGTTGTGATTAAAATACAGTAGTAATTAAAAATGTATTGTATATTAAATTACTTACCACGCCAGATAACGCATTGTAATTTGTTCTGTACGATCTCTTGCTCCAAGCTCCATCGACAATTACGGAAATGGTTGGTTTCCATCCACTAACATCGCTACAATTTTGCTTCTTTGGCAGCAAAGCAGCTTCTTTTCTTTTGCTCGTCAATATATAAATATATATATATATATATATATATATATATATATATATATATATTTGATAGTGGCGATCCCATTGGTGCTCCTTGTTTTGTTTGTATTTTTCTCCATTGTAGGTAAAATATGTATTTCTCAGGCAGTGTATGTTCAAATTTATGGTATATTCTGCTTGTTTATATTTCCGTAATATGATGTTTAGTGTCTCTTCTACTGGTATATTCGTAAACAGTGATACTAGGTCAAAGCTTACGAGTATATCTCCTGGTGCGATTGTTTGTTGTTTGAGTATTTCGATGAAATGTTCTGCATTCTTCACGTAGGACTTCATTTGATTGGCGTAAGGTTGCACCTGATTTGCTGGGTATTTAGCTACCGATTGCAGTGGTGATCCTATTGAACTCAAGATAGGTCGCAAACAAAACAGACAAAACAAGGAGCACCAATTGAATCGCCACTATCACCAGTGCTTGGTAACCTGTACATGGAGGAATTTGAGGAAACACTCAGAACGACGACGTATAAACCAAAACTATAGAGCAATATACCCGAGAAAAAGAAAGAACACCGGTCAACCAAAAGACGAAGAACCTACAACTGTAACATATCTACCGTACATAAAAGGAACAACCGATAAAATAAGTAAGATACTACAGAAACAAAATCAAAACAATATTTAAACCTGCATGGAAGATAAACACGATGCTAAAAATTCCCAAGGAACAAATAAACCTAGAATGGCGAGGAGTATACCTAATTACATATGGCGGATGTGCTTCGGTATATATCGGACAAACAAACAGGAAGATCGATGCAAGAAGAGAACATATTAACGCTGTTAAAAAAGGCCAAACTACCTCATCTTTGGCACAAAATGTACAAACATCAGGCCATACAATTGACTTTCAAAACACCACAATGCTAGGCAACATAGAACATTACAAACCTCGCATCATAATAGAGACTGTCGAAATAGAGAAGCACATAGATTGATGGATCAAGATTACCGAAAACATGGAAATCAATTCTAATGGATAGACACATAAAAACAACACATTCAAACACGACGACAAACGTGTGTGCATATGTATATATATATATATATATATATATATATATATATATATATATATATATATATATATATATACAGTGTGTCCCAAGAAGTTTTATACAAATGGAGAAAAAGTTTATCTTACACTTCACAAAAAAATATATTCTTGATGATAATCTCTGCATGACTTGTTGATCCATAATCAGGTACATAAATTTTTTAAACATTCGCTCGAATACAGAGAAAATAAAAAAATAATGATTTGGACGGAGAGCAAAATACGTTCATGATATATGTAAATAAATAACTACAAAGCCCACAATACCTGAATTTGAATCATATCGGATTTTAATCATGATAATCCCCCATTTTTTATATGCCGTTTTGAAATTTTTAATTTTGACAAATGATTTATACTTAGCGATCTTAAAAAACCCTAATACCCGACTTTCAAAACAATCGGTTGATAAATTAAAAAATGTACAATTTAGTTCCCTAAAAACGTGCATCACTGGTTATTATATATTATTTTATTTTGAAATTATATGTAAAACGTATTTAGTTTGTCCTTTAATTATGTAACTTTTTAAAACTTGAAGCATTGAATTTTTTTAATTTTCTAATCCCCTAAAAATGCTCCGCCACTGGTTGGATTTTAGTCATTAACGAACCCCACCATCACTGATCCTTCCATTTATACCCATCAACATAAATAAATTTATAATTCGCATCTACTAATGCCAATGGCCAAAACAATGCTATGTGCTCCTTTATAGTTATAATGAAATGACCCAGCACTACAAGGAGCTTTAAAATTGATGCGCTTCCCATCCAAACTGCTAATGCACATTGGAAAATTCCATAAAGTTTCAAATTCCTTTGCAATGTTCTTCCACTCATTAGAACTTGCTGGCATCTTAATAAAAATTCAAATAGTATATATACTGACATGTATTTGTACTAAAATCTACACAGGGACATTAATCAATTTCTTACCTTAATGTACTCATGCATGAATGCTTCTATAATGCTCTCACAGACGTTCGGTACAATTAAACGTATAGTACTTTCATGAATCCTCGTAGCATACATTAGATCCCGGTATGTATTTCCTGATGCTAAATATCATAGGGTAATTGAAAGTCTGAGAGTAATGAATAAGGTGTTAATCATTTTCGGTTAAGGTTAAAAATTAATAAACCTACCTTTTTTCAGCTGATATGCATTGACGAAAGTGTGTATCTTGTTTTTTTATTCTATCTTCTATAGATGATAACAATTTTTTAAAAGTTGTGCCCACCATACGAAGATAATTCTTGTATGAATCAGGGTCTTCCACTAATAGCTCCTGGTGTAACATATTTAATACTCCAACTCCTCCTGTCTTCTTTGCAGCCATAAAATACAGTAGTAATTAAAAATGTATTGTATATTAAATTACTTACCACGCCAGATAACGCATTGTAATTTGTTCTGTACGATCTCTTGCTCCAAGCTCCATCGACAATTACGGAAATGATTGGATTTCCATCCACACTAACATCGCTAGCCAATTTTGCTTCTTTGGCAGCAAGAGCAGTTTCTTTTTCTATTTGCTCGTCAATTACGGAAGATATCTTTGCGCGATATTATAAATATGTCATATTAGACATATTGGGAATATTCATTTAGGCAAAAAGTTCTGTGTATATCCGATACCAGTCGCCAATGCTCCTGACAGTACAACTAAGTTGATTGTTTTTGGATTCCCCGTTTGTATGGTCTCTATAGCGTTGCACACTGAGCACCCAAATGAAAATATGCTATGTAGACCTTCTCTTTTCTCCGATAAAATATTCATGTCGAAAAATGAACAGCCAAATCCTTAAAAATGAGATATAGAAATTTTCTATCGATAATCAAATCTAGTCTATTACCTTTATGTTTTAAGGATTTCAATAGATTGAGGAAATATTGTATATCAATTATTCTTCGACCACTAATTTTGGAGTTTTCTGGTTTTTTCCAACTTTCAACTTCTAATGGATATTGGACCTCATCAGAACCTTCGTCTGCCTCGCAATATTCCACATGCTGTTGCTTCATCGATGTTACTGATGGATCTTAGTCAACATCAATTGAGTTTTTGGGGATATTGTTATATTCTCTCACAATGATTATGTCATCTGAACTGACTGACGGAAACGTTTCTATTAATCTATGAAATAATGATTTGTTAAATTAATCATTTTATTTACCTTTTTCTACTTGTCCAAGTAATATTTCGTTAGTGGAAATCTCACTTAACACATTTTTCCATCTTCTAAAAAATATATAAAAATGTATTATTACATGACATATTATGTTAGCAATAATATGAATAAAATAATGTCATATATTGTACTTACTGAATCACTGCATTCCGCGCTTCTAGTTTTGTACTTCTTCTGGTTTTGGATAAACGTAATTTAGCTTTTGCCATTTCACAATCACAATAATACTTTTCACCACAATGAAACGCAACGAATAAATGCTACTTACATATGATTAGTGAATGTCTTATATATCTTATATATACGATTAATGGGATTATTTGCTAATTATATCTAATATGAATAAAATTTTAATGGGATTTTTAGCACATTTTAAAGTACAATACTTTAAAATCAATTAAATTAATAGGTTCAAATTGTTTAGTGTTTTCCTAATTTTCAAATAATTATTCTTTTGTGAATCTTGGAGGCACAAAATGTGTTACAATATTGGAATTTTTTGTCAAAAACAGTAAAATAAGTTAAAATTTAGTCTTTACAATCTGCACCAATTCGAAGAAAATATAAAAGTTATAGGTACACACAATGTAAAATCTATATGACACTTTCAATTATATTTATGTAAATTAGCCATAATCCGTTTTATCCCTCAGGCAGTATTGAGATATGTATGTTGCCTATTACTAAGGGGTAGGTCCGAAATTTTTAGAGCTGTTTAGAGGCGCCTTGATGTGCGAGGTTTATGATGTCCTTTTCAACGGAGGTGTACATAGAATTCTTTTTACTACTTGAGGATAAAACTGTTAAAATTGTCATTTGATATTGAATATTATTGTGTTCTTTTCCATCTATTTTCAAAATATCAGGTCGACTGGGCATTATTTGTCAAACTAACAAAGACAAAGTAAAATTGACAACTTTATTTTCTTTTTACGATTGTATCACTGTTAGTGCACTACATTTCAACCAAAAAATTTTTCTAAAACTTTGTAGACATTGTAAATATAATAATTTCACAGACTTATATATTTCATCTTTTATCTTTTTAAATTTTCGAGTTTGTTTTTTTTTTCTTAGTTATAGAGTTTTGTTTCATTCATTAAATATAAATAAAATCATTATTTACCTAGGCGTTTTTTTATTTTCATTATTTACCTAGGGAGAGAAATATTACTTCTCATTAAAGGAATTAGGTAAATAATGGCGATTTCTCAGGTTAGTAGTAAAAAATAGTATATTAAGTATCAAGAACGGTAAGGACGTTTACCTGTCGACGGCAATGTTTGGAGACAACGCATGGAAGTCTCCAATTTTGTCAGAGACCGTTACAACCCTTAACATTCGTGATACTTATACTGTTATTGCACTATCGTATTAAATTCATTTGAAATAAATTAATTTCTACTAAATACCTAAACGAAGTCAAAAGTGACGTTTAAATTTCGCGGCAAATCCAACTTGTCAAGTATCATTTAATTACGTTTAGTTCAGACGTCGGTAAGTATTTACTTAGAAATATTGTAAATAAACAAAAATGCTCGATCGTGAAAAAAGGTTTACTGTACGTCTTTAAATTTGCCATAAAGGTGCCGCGTAGGATTTGCAACCATAGAACATGAATGCAAACTAATATTTGCATAAATCATCTGCACTGGCTACGTGTCTATAATAATACAATACTTTATTTAAACGAAGGGATTAGTAGCGTTTAATTAATACCTTTTAAAATACTCGTACTTGTGTTGTACAATTCCTTTCGAGAATTTTGTATGTAAACATTGAGACCTGTAGTGTTTGATACATACATGTATAATGATCCCGATTTTGATTAAATTCGTTACGGTGTATAATATTCTACAAATACAAACTTGTTTTTCGTATGGTTGTACTAAAAAGGCAAACGTTTGTATATAATATGAAAATATAAACTTTCACCATTATTAGTTTATTACGCATATTTAAAATACGTAACCAAGTATTTTGAATATGTTTTTAAATAATGATTAACAAACTCTCATTCTTTCAATACCTGAACGTCCTACAAACAGCTGTCGTTGAACTGCAATAATGTCGATATACAATGTCGCTATCTAAATAATCTCGACATATTTATGTTGGCAAAAATTAAAAAAAGTCTGGAAAATGTAGTTTTCCATGCTACATTAAATTTGCCTTTCCAGACCACCGTTTATTAATCTAAGTATAGTTATAAACACAAAATCATTCATTAATAACTTTTTATTAATGAATGATTTTATATTAATGCATGATTTAACATGGACTTCCTTCCTGCTTTTAAGAATTAAAATTATTTTTATTGGGCAGAAAACCTTATTGTAGATAACGAAATACTGTTTTTGTGTTACCTTCATTGCAATTCACGTTTTTTTATTTACATATAGTGATCCTGATACCGTGCTTTGTTATAAAATTATAACGTAATTCGTGGCTTCCATAACGTTTTAGTTTAAAATATTTTATTAAAAATTTAAATTTAGAAACCAATACCATTTTGGAGTTTAAAGATTAGCACCAAATTTACACCAATCCATTGTATAAGGCTTCTGTGATTACCAAAACGCCTCAGCCCAAAAATGTTATAAAAAATGTGATCATCAAATACCATTTTACAGTTAAAAAATAGCATCAAATTATCAATCATCCTGATACCATGCTTTGTTATAAGGTTTTCGTTATTTCCATAACGTTTTAGCCCAATCATTTTATGAAAAATTCGAGCAACTCATTTTAATTCAGGGTAACAAAGCACCAAATTAGCCCAAATTTATAATAGATATATGAATCATCCTGATACTATTAAAAATTATTATTAATTATATTAAATACATAAATAAAAAGTTTATCTCGAGTCGTATTTGAACCTACGACCTGTACTTTGCTAAAGTACCGCGCTGACCAACTGCGCTATCGAGATACAAGCCCCAATTAATGTAAACTTTGTCTTTATGTATGTAGAACTGTATGTTTTTTATAACGTTTCGTTCAAAAATTCTTTGAAAAGTGCGAGCAAAAAGTTTCATTTTAGGTAACAAAGTAGTGCCAAATTAACACCAAATTATGGTATGTCAATCATCCTGATAGCATGCTTAGTTATCCGGTTTTCGTGATTTCCATGACGTTTTAGCCCAAGAATGATGATGATTTCCATAAAGTTTTAGCCCAAGAATATTATGAAAAATATGAGCAACAAATTTCGTTTCAGGGTAACAAAGTAGCACCAAATTATGGTATATCAATCGTCTTGATACCATGCTTTGTTATTTCCATGTTTTAGCCCAAGAATTTTATGAAGAATATGAGCAACAAATTTTATGTTAGGGCAACAAAAGGGTACCAATTTGCACCAAATTATAATGTCAATCATCCTGTTAGCACGCTTCTTTATAGGGTTTTTCTGATTTCCATAAAGTTTAAGTCCAAAAGTATAAAAAATACAAGCAACAAATTTCAGTTTAGGGTAGCAAAGTAGCACCAAATTAGCACCAAATTTTTATTGTTAACTAAGTACTTTATGTTTCGATACAATTGTTAATGGTAGCACCAAATTTTTGTTTGTGGTAACAAATTATTTTTGAAATCTTCATTTATGTAGAGCACATTTGATCCCTTGACGTTTTTCCGCACTATGCACCATTTTCGCGTAAAAAAATAAAAACTATTTTCATGCATGACCAAATTGCTAAAATTTCAATTAATGTTAATTTCAGAGGCAAAACTTGTAAAACGGTAATTAGAGATAATTCAATTTCTAAAATGGTATATCATTTTACAAAACCTAGAATTCACAACTTTCATTAACTTATATCGTGAAAAATTTTACAGAGCAGTATTAAAATATTCTGTTCATTACGAATAAAGAATTTTAATGTGGTCCCTAAAGTTTACAATAATTGATCAAAGTGAGCTCCTCCAACTTTTTAAAAATTGTGTTTAGAATCTAATATGCAGGTTTCCGATATTCATCTCTTGCATTCCCGTTGGGTTCATAATTTCTGAACAACGTGTGTACTGCATTGACCATCATTTATCTACTGTCGATTCATAGTATGCCATGATTGCATTTTTGACAATTGAACAGTTGCTACCTGTCTTTAAAGTATGACAGATGAGTTTTTAGAAGTAACTTATTGTAAATAAACTTCAGATACTTACAGTTTGTACGAAAAAGAGTCTAAATTTGAAAATGGTGTTATTCAGTAACTTGGAGTATTCTGATATTAATTTCGTTTATGGTATATGTGATGGAAATGGAAATAATGCAGTACGGGAATACCAACGAAGATTTCCAAATAGAAGATTACCTTGCAAACAAGTCTTCATTAAAACATAATTTGAAAGATTTGTTCTTTGGTATGACGAAATGCACTTTAGCAGCGCTGATATTTTTAATCCCCAAAATAATATATTTTCGTCTCAGAATAACCCACACGTATCGTTCCCACGAGAACGGCAAGGAAGGTTTTGCTTTAATATATCTTGTTTCATATTGTATAAAATTGTATATCAAACTTTTGACGGAGTCTTACTGAATAGATATTTACAAATTTTGGAAAATAATGTACACGAAATAGAAGGTGATATGCCATTAGCACATTTAAATCAATTATATTTACTCGTGCTCTGTCCACAACTAAAATTATTAGAAACTATCTAGATAATAACTTTAGGTCGCTGGATATACAAATTGACCTGTAAAATGGCAGTCTAGATCACAAAATTTCTTTATGAAATCTTAAGAATAAATAGCGCAAATAGATAAGCACTGAAACAGAACACTTTATCTTTCTTCAAATTAAAAAAAACGAGAACGTTAGAACAAATCAACTAACCACAACACAAAAATGTTGGCTGGTTGAATATCTATAACCAACAAGCAGTGAAAAATTAACTCCCTCACAATATATTCAGTCAACACCTGATTGTAGATAAAGTTTCGTATAACTATATCACTCGTCCAACTTCGGACATGTTCTCTTACAGCATAATCTAACTAAGTAATAACCGAAACACAAAATTTAACAAAATCACGTCATCTTTTATCCGCCACACTAAAAATCTTCCATACTTAAACTGCACAATAAACATTTAGGAAAAACAAACCGCATACCTAGAATCGAGATCAAGAAATTCTATTGCTCAAATAAACCCACTATACGCTCTGCATTGACGACTTTATCCAAAATGAATTGACCAACTATAAGATACCAAGAATTACTCAACGCGTGGCAGACTTGCGACCAGGCCCGCGTTAGCATGTGATGCGCTATGAGAATTCGCGTTACCGAACTATCAAACAAAATTAAAGGCATTTTCGGGGCGCCCATTCGCAAGGTAAACAAGGACAATGCTAGGTTTATGAATTTCAGAGTACCTGAATTGCAAAATAAAAATGTAAATCGTCAATAAATACAGCAATATTTAAGTTTCATGTTACATACATGATACAGACATATTACATTTTTATTATCAAGGCCTACTGAACCAGTTGTTTTTAATTTAAAGTAAAATGTGTTTGGTTATAAAGAAAATATATCAAACTCTAACAAATTTCGTGTTTATTTCAATAGTGTGCAACTTCAAACAGAAAAACAAAAAACTTTATATGATTGTCCATTTTTAGGGTTACATCACTTTCGGTACACATTATCATTAAACTGTTCAGTTAATTTGGTCAAGTGTTGTCCTAGTTACCAACTTGATCCTTTTAAAAGCTGAAAACCCTCATTCAGGCGAACAGTTCGTCATTGGTAGAGTGAGAGAGATTCTCATGTATCTCATGTGGCGACTTCCAGGTTGGGGAAAGTAGAGACAACATATGTTACAGGGCTTCTTAAATACTTGTATGCGTCTCGAAGTCTGTCTATTATCAACATTTAAGAACTGCTTGAAATGAAGGCACTCCTTTCCAAAACTATCCACATCTATATTATTGCAGTAGAATAATGCGAGTCTGTCTGCCTGGGTTTTGGTCGTTAGAGGTTTTTCAACCTGAAATATCAAAACTTTAAGTAGTTTTACATTGAAGGTAACAGAGAAAAAAATGTAAATAAAAAGCAGATAATACATTATGCCCTAGATAAATGGATAGAAAAAAATAATAGGTTGACTATAAACCGAGAAACGTTTTGTGGACCTCTGCAATCTGCGCAATTTTTCTAAAAATCATAACAAATCATGACGAATGAAACTTTGTTTAAGAAAACTGATTTAAAACTATGTTTTATTAAAAAAACACATTGCGAATAAAACCACGCTTGTATGTAGTTTGCGAGAACTAAGTTAAAAAAACTTAAAATTGTTAAACAGCGCAAAGTGTCTCTAAGAGAAACATAGCTTTGTCTTCTTGTGTCGCGCTGTTTCGCAAGATTTGTCAACTATTGTTAAACAAATTTCGGTCCTAAATTTGGTTTTAGGGTCTATATTCGCATCATAACTTTCTCTTTTCTCTTCCTTGTGTTCTTTTCCTATTTCTTTTGTAGTTGGCATCCGCACATTATTGTTGCTGCATTCTCATATCGATCAAAGTTCTCCATTTTTCCTTCTAAAAACATTTGAAGAGTTTGGAACTGCTCCCAGAAAATCCAGCTCTTCTTTTTGTAAGTTTGAACTAACTTTATTAATTCTCATTAACAAATCATTCCACAGTACAGTGATAAACGCCGTATCAAACTGTACCAATTGTTTGCCAAGCCCCTAAGCCGCCACTCTCGTTTCAGCCGTTTGTGAAATATGTTGAGATAGGTTTTTTAGCACAAGTTGAAACTCTTTATAGCCATTTGATAAAGCATACACATCATGTGCTCTAACAGACCATGTAGTCTCGCTCAAAAATTTTGGTAAAGTGAGCTTGTCACTGTTTTGCTTTTGTCTTTGTATTGATTTTTAATAGATTATTTCAACAAGCTCCATAGGTGATTTGATCCCGCGAAAAAACTGAAAAGTTCTTGTAAAAACGAAAAATATCTTCAGGATATGATTTTTCGGCCGCAAAAACTCTAACTAAATTTAAAGAATGTGCAGCACGTGGAACATAATCTGCTTTGTTATTTTTATTTTAGTCATTATTAAGTAAAGTCAAAACTGATTGTTCTAGACTTTCGGCTTTATGACAAAGACCAGGTAAAAGTTGTACGAAGCGTTCTTTACCACACGCATCGTTCAGTGAAACTTATCTTAAAACAACTGCTAATTGGTCATTGTGCGACTATCAGAGAAAAATAATGTGCTTCATCGAGTTTTTTAATGATCTGGTTTAAGACATTAGCCACCATAATTAAAATGAATTCGTCACAGGTGTCAGACGAAAGGTAAGACGATATTGAGATCGGCTTTCAACGACAATATCAGGCCGTTTTGCACGTTTGGTTCATTATTTAACGTAAACGTACACTCATCCGTGAAACAATTGTTCTTTAAAAATTGTCGGTCTAGATTAGCCTTCTCCGGCATCTCATAACGAAGCTCTGCTCTTCTCTCAAAATCCCCCTCAAGCTACTCCTGATAACACTGAAATTTGTAGGAATGGAAATTATTCTTTTTCAAAAATTTTTATGCGGCTGTATTATGCATTCCAAACTGGCTCGCAGTTTCTCGAGAACTTATACCAGCATTTTCACATTTCGTTGCATATTGGCTTCATAATTTTTATTGCATTTACACAAGGGAAGCACCGTTCCACTATTTTCCAATTTGGTAATAATTCTTCCAATTGTAGTATGGCTTGGAATCTGGCGGTTTGAATATTTCGCGCTAAATAAGGCACTTATTGTGCGCGTGTTATTGCCATAATAAAACATTTTTACAATTTCTATTCTCTCTGAAACAGTGTCATAACTATTGTTATGACTAATAGATTGACAACATGACAGTATTTATAATAATTTTGAAAGGTAACGTAATCTTGACGTTTCATCGTTGCCCTAATGTTGTGCAGGAATGGTACATAATTGTGCAATTTTTTTTGATATTAACGTAAGCTGTAAAATATGTTTAATAGTTTCGTCTCATAGAGAATTCAATTCTTTAAAGAAAAGTTCCTGTAGAGTTTTTACCTAAAATAATTAGAAGCGAAGTCAGATTTATGATTTCCATTGATTGCTATGTGCGTCCGACCATTCACCTGGTATAGCATATATAGAGGAATGTTGATAAATTAATTAGGATAACATTAGTCAGTCAATTTGGTTGTGAATAACATAAAGAAAAATTACACTATCAAAAAAAGTAAGAACCATATAAGCTGTGAAATGTATTTTTCTGTATCGTTCGACGAAGAAATAGACGCATCCGTAACAGAACAGTACATGAGCATTTGGTTGAATTCTAATTATTAACTTAAAACAAATTTAAAATTGCTTAAAAGCGAAAAAGGTTAAGATACCACTAAACTTTATAAGTACTTGTAAAACAAGCGAAGAATTACTAGTGTCATTTTCTAACAGGTTTCAAAGCATCTCTCATAAACAAACGTGAGCGCGCATTCAATTTCTTACATCGAGTTCAATGGAATGGACCAATAGAATGAAGCTCACACAACTATAATATTATTGGTCAAAGAGTGACGTGGTCTCCGTCGTATAAAACACAACCATGCAAACTTTGTTGTAGGTAATTAAAGTTTGCAATGACACGTTTACATATTATAAAATAGTAGTTGAGTTCAGCTGACCACCTGCACTTTCCATTTGCCTTAAATCTAATTTCTTTCTTAAAAATTACGCTGGACCTGGGCCATTTACAAAAGAGGCCCTGCTTGTGACATAAGCACAATAAATTTCAATGGCGTGAACACATATATTATATTTCATAAAACACTTTATGATAACCAATTTAATTCTCAAAACGAAACAACTTCCTTTCAATGTAACAAACACATTTTAAACGTAATTTACGTAAAACTACATTTATCGGAACTCTACTATACGATATCCCAATGTATGAATATTCACAAAAAAATTCTATGACCAATTACTCCACACGTGACACTTATACGGAGTTCTACAAATTAAAAAAGTATTTAATTCTTATTAGAGATGTTAAATTAAAGAATTAATTAACGGTATTGCTAGATGTCAATTTCAAACACGAACTGTTTTACTTAATAGATGGGTTGCGTGTAAATGTGATACGATAATTGTAAAAATTGATAGGCGAATCAACTGCTCCTTATTGTGATACGTTGACCAGATTAGTTTCAGCTGCAATTACGTAACTAAAAGATATTTAATTTAAATTTCTGTAGAAATCGTTAGAAAAAATGGAACATTACTGTTGGGGCAAGAATGTTTTTATATAAAGGAATCAAAATATGTACATAGACAAACAATTTGCAAAACAGCCTCTATATTTTCTCATAAACGAGACGTCTTTTATACCATGAACCTAAATTTATTGTTAATAATTTCCAATTCTGCTTTGCTGTTTTACATCGTCTGCAGTGTTCAATTTATTTGAATTTTATGTTATATATATTATATATATATATATATATATATAATATATATATATATATATATATATATATATATATATATATATATATATATATATATATATATATATATATATATATATATATATATATATATATATATATTTAAATAAAGACATTTTTCTTTCAAACTTGTGTTAAACGTACAAATTAATTCAACGTTTCGGGAACGTCTTTGTTCCCTTTGTCAAGAATTTATTTTGACAATTACAGAAATTGAATAAGGTAACTATTTTAACAAGTACAGAATATGAAACAAGGTAACTAATTTAAATTTAATCTGGAGGTGTGTTTGACTTCGGGTAGTTGGTCTAGTACATGATGTAGAAGGTGCAGAAGTGGGGACGCCAGGAATAGTTGCAGCATTAGTTTTGAAATTTCTGGAAGATTTGGAGTTGGTTGAAATTTCGAATCAACTTGTTTATTAATCTAAGTATAGTTATAAACACAAAATCGTTCATTAATAACTTTTTATTAATGAATGATTTTATATTAATGCATGATTCAACATGGACCTCCCTGCTTTTAAGATTTAAAATTATTTTTATTGGGCAGAAAACCTTATTGTAGAAACGAAATACTGTTTTTGTGTTACCTTCATTGCAATTCACGTTTTTTATTTACATATAGCGATCTGTAATGAACGAAAAATTGTTTTGTTATCCCTAAAAACTCTAATTTAGTATTTTTGTTAATAATGCCTAAATGCAAAAAAAACGCGAGCAACAAATTTCATGTTGGAGTTCAGAACTAAATTTTAATATATCATTTATCCTGATACCGTGCTTTGTTATAAACTTATAAGGTAATTCGTGGCTTCCATAACGTTTTAATTTAAAATATTTTATTAAAAATTAAAATTTAAAAACCAATACCATTTTGGAGTTTAAAGATTAGCACAAAATTTACACCAAACCATTGTATAAGGCTTCTGTGATTACCAAAATGCCTCAGCCCAAAAATGTTATAAAAAATCATCAAATACCATTTTAAAGTTAAAAAATAGCATCAAATTATCAATCATCCTGATACCATACTTTGTTATAAGGTTTTCGTTATTTCCATAACGTTTTAGCCCAATCATTTTATGAAAAATTCGAGCAACTCATTTTAATTCAGGGTAACAAAAGCACCAAATTAGCCCAAATTTATAATATATGAATCATCCTGATACTATTAAAAATTATTATTAATTATATTAAATACATAAATAAAAAGTTTACCTCGAGTCGTATTTGAACCTACGACCTGTACTTTCCTAAGTACCGCGCTGACCAACTGCGCTATTGAGATACAAGCCCCAATCAATGTAAACTTTGTCTTTATGTATGTAGAACTGTATGTTTTTTATAACGTTTCGTTAAAAAATTCTATGAAAAGTGCGAGCAAAAAGTTTCATTTTAGGTAACAAAGTAGTGCCAAATTAACACCGAATTATGGTATGTCAATCATCCTGATAGCATGCTTAGTTATCCGGTTTTCATGATTTCCATGACGTTTTAGCCCAAGAATGGTGATGATTTCCATAAAGTTTTAGCCCAAGAATATTATGAAAATATGAGCAACAAATTTCGTTTCAGGGTAACAAAGTAGCACCAAATTAGCACCAAATTATGGTATATCAATCATCTTGATACCATGCTTTGTTATTTCCATGTTTTAGCCCAAGAATTTTATGAAGAATATGAGCAACAAATTTTATGTTAGGGCAACAAAAGGGTACCAATTTGCGCCAAATTATAATATGTCAATCATTCTGTTAGCACGCTTCTTTATAGGGTTTTTCTGATTTCCATAAAGTTCAAGTCCAAAAGTATAAAAAATACAAGCAACAAATTTCAGTTTAGGGTAGCAAAGTAGCACCAAATTTTTATTGTGAACTAAGTACTTTATGTTTCGATACAATTGTTAATGGTAGGCGCACCAAATTTTTGTTTGTGGTAACAAATTATTTTTGAAATCTTCATTTATGTAGAGCACATTTGATCCCTTGACGTTTTTCCGCACTATGCACCATTTTCGCGTAAAAAATTAAAAACTATTTTCATGCATTCTTGACAAATGAACAGTTGCTACATGTCTTTAAAGTATGACAGATGAGTTTTTAGAAGTAAATTATTGTAAATAAGCTTCAGATACTTACAGTTTGTACGAAAAAGATAATTAGCAATCTAAATTTGAAAATGGCGTTATTCAGTAACTTGGAGTATGATATTAATTTCGTTTATGGTATATGTGAATGGAAATGCAAATACATCAGTACGGGGATACCAACGAAGATTTCCAAATAGAAGATTACCTTGCAAACAAGTCTTCATTAAAACATAATTTAAAATATTTGTTCTTTGGTGTGACGAAATGCACTTTAGCAGCGCTGATATTTTTAATCGCCAAAATAATATATTTTCGTCTCAGAATAACCCACACGTATCGTTCGTACGAGAACGGAATGAAGGTTTTGCTTTAATATATCTTATTTCATATTGGGTAGTAAAATTGTATATCAAACTTTTGACGGAGGCCTTACTGCCAATAGATATTTACAAACTTTGGAAAATAATGTACACGAAATAGAAGGTGATATGCCATTAGCACATTTAAATCAATAATATTTACTCGGTGCTCCTGTCCACAACCCTAAAATTATTAGAAACTATCTAGATAATAACTTCCAGGTCGCTGGATAGGTACAAATTGACCTGTAAAATGGCAGTCTAGATCACAAAATTTCTTTATGGGGAAATCTTAAGAATAAATAGCGCGAAATAGATAAGCACTGAAACCGAACACTTTATCTTTCTTCAAATTAAAAAAAACGAGAACGTTAGAACAAATCAACTAACCACAACACAAAAATGTTCCCGGGCTGGTTGAATCCCATCTATAACCAACAAGCAGTGAAAAGAGTTAACTCCCTCACAATATATTCAGTCAACACCGGGTAGATTGTAGATAAAGTTTGCGCGCCCTATAACTATATCACTCGTCCAACTTCGGACATGTTCTCTTCACAGCATAATCCTAACTAAGTAACTAACCGAAACACAAAACCCTTTACCCCACCAAAATCACGTCATCTTTTATCCGCCACACTAAAAAATCTTCCATACTTAAACTGCACAATAAACATTTTCCAGGAAAAAACAAACCGCATACCTAGAATCGAGATTAAGAAATCTTATTACTCAAATAAACCCACTATACGCTCTGCATTGACGACTTTATCCAAAATGAATTGACCAACTATAAGATACCAAGAATTACTCAACGCGTGGCAGAGTTGCGACCAGGCCCGCGGTTAGCATGTGATGCGCTATGGGCCCGAGAGACATTCGCGCCCCCTTCCACCGGAACTATCCAAACAAAAATTAAAGGCATTTTCGGGGCGCCCATTCGCAAGGTAAACAAGGACAATGCTAGGTTTATTAATTTCAGAGTACCTGCATTTGAAAATAAAAATGTAAATCGTCAATAAATACAGTAATATTTAAGTTTCATGTTACGTACATGATACAGACATATTACACTTTTATTATCAAGGCCTACTGAACCAGTTGTTTTTGATTTAAAGTAAAATGGGTTTGGTTATAAAGAAAATATATCAAATTCTAACAAATTTCGTGTTTATTTCAATAAAGTGCAACTACAAACAGAAAAACTAAAAACTTTATATGATTGTCCATTTTTAGGGTTACATCACTTTCGGTACACTTTATCATTAAACTGTTCAGTTAATTTGGTCAAGTGTTGTCCTAGTTACCAACTTGATCCTTTTAAAAGCTGAAAACCCTCGTTCAGGCGAACAGTTCGTCACTCGTGGCGACTTCCAGGTTGGGGAAAGTAGAGACAACAACGGGGCTTCTTAAATATTTGTATGCGTCTCGAAGTCTCTCTATTATCAACATTTAAGAACTGCTTGAAATGAAGGCACTCCTTTCCAAAACTATCCACATCTATATTATTGCAGTAGAATAATGCGAGTCTGTCTGCCTGGGTTTTGATTGTTTGCGGTTTTTCAACTTGAAATATCAAAACTTTAAGTAGTTTTACATTGAAGGTAACAGAGAAAAAAATGTAAATAAAAAACAGATAATACATTATGACCTAGATAAATGAATAGAAAAAAATAATAGGTTGACTATAAACCGAGAAACGTTTTGTGGACCTCTGCAATCTACGCAATTTTTCTAAAAATCAAAACAAATCATGGCGAATGAAACTTTGTTTAAGAAAACTGATTTAAAACTATGTTTTATTAAAAAAACACACATTGCGAATGTAAACCACGCTTGTATGTAGTTTGCGAGAACTAGCAAGTTAAAAAAAAACGCCATAAAATTGTTAAACAGCGCAAAGCTGTCTCTAAGAGAAGCATAGCTTTGTCTTCTTGTGTCGCGCTGTTTCCCAAGATTTGTCAACTATTGTTAAAAAAATTTCGGTCCTAAATTTGGTTTTAGGGTCTATATTCGCATCATAACTTTCTCTTTTCTCTTCCTTGTGTTCTTTTCCTATTTCTTTTGTAGTTGGCATCCGCACATTATTGTTGCTGCATTCTCATATCGATCAAAGTTCTCCATTTTTCCTTCTAAAAACATTTGCAGAGTTTGGAATTGTTTAACTGCCCCCAGAAAATCCAACTCTTCTTTTTGTAAGTTTGAACTAACTTTATTAATTCTCATTAACAAATCATTCCACAGTACAGTGATAACCGCCGTATCAAACTGTACCAATTGTTTGCCAAGCCCCTAAGCCGCCACTCTCGGTTCAGCCGCTTGTGAAATATCTTGAGATAGGTTTTTTAGCACAAGTTGAAACTCTTTATAGCCATTTAATAAAGCATACACAGCGTGTGCTCTAACAGCCCATGTAGTCTCGTTCAAAAATTTTGGTAAAGTGAGCTTGTCACTGTTTTGCTTTTTACTTTGTTTTGATTTTTAATAGATTCTTTCAACAAGCCCCATAGGTGATTTGATCCCGCGGAAAAACTGAACAGTCCTTGTAAAAACGAAAAATATCTTCAGGACATGATTTTTCGGCCGCAAAAACTCCAACTAAATTTAAAGAATGTGCAGCACGTGGAACATAATTTGCTTTGTTATTTTTATTTTAGTCATCTTTAAGTAAAGTCAAAACTGCTTTCGGCTTTATGACAAAGACCAGGTAAAAGTTGTACGAAACGTTCTTTACCACACGCATCGTTCAGTGAAACTTATCTTAAAACAACTGCTAATTGGTCATTGTGCGACTATCAGAGAAAAATAATGTGCTTTATCGAGTTTTTTAATGATCTGGTTTAAGACATAATTAAAAAGAATTTTTCACAGGTGTCAGACGAAAGGTAAGACGATATTGAGATCGGCTTTCAACGACAATATCAGGTCATTTTGCACGTTTGGTTCATTATTTAACGTAAACATACACTCATCCGTGAAACAAATGTTCTTTAAAAATTGTCGGTCTAGATTAGCCTTCTCCGGCATCTCATAACGAAGCTCTGCTCTTCTCTCAAAATCCCCCTCAAGCTACTCCTGATGACACTGAAATTTGCAGGTATGGAAATTATTCTTTTTCAAAAATTTTTATGCGGCTGTATTATGCATTCCAAACTGGTTCGCTGTTTCTCGAGAACTTATACCAGCATTTTTACATTTTTTTGAATATTGGCTTCATAATTTTTATTGCATTTACATAAGGGATGCACCGTTCCACTATTTTCCAATTTGGTAATAATTCTTCCAATTGTAATACCTATGGCTTGGAATCTGGCGGTTTGGATATTTCGCGCTAAATAAGGCACTTATTGTACGCGTGTTATTGCCATAATAAAAATTTTTACAATTTCTATTCTCTCTGAAACGGTGTCATAACTATTGTTATGACTAATAGACTGACAACATGACAGTATTTATAATAATTTTGAAAGGTAACGTAATCCTGACGTTTCATCGCTGCCCTAATGTCGTGCAGGAATGGTACATAATTTGTGCAATTTTTGAAATTAGCGTAAGCTGTAAAATATTTTTAATAGTTTCGTCTCATAGAGAATTCAATTCTTTAAAGAAAAGTTCCTATAGAGTTTTTACCTAAAATAATTAGGGAAGCAGGAAGTCGAGAGTTTATGATTTCCCATTGGATTTGCTATGCTGCGTCCGACCATTCACCTCCCGGTATATGCATATATAGAGGAATGTTGAAGTAAATTAGCGATTAGCGATAACAGGTTAGGTCAGTCAATTTGGTTGTGAATAAGCTTATAAAGAAAAATTACACTATCAAAAAACAGTAAGAGACCATATAAGCTGTGAAAATGTATTTTTTCTGTATCGTTCGACGAAGAAATAGACGTGCATCCGTACACAGAACAGTACATGAGCATTTTGGTTGAATTAAGCCTAATTATTAACTTAAAACAAATTTTAAAATTGCTTAAAAAGCGAAAAAGGTTAAATGATACCACTAAACTTTATAAGCGTACTTGTGTAAAACAAGCGAAGAATTACAGACAGTGCTATGTGTCATTTCTCATAAACAAACGTAGAGCGCGCATTCAATTTCGTACATCGAGTTCAATGGAATGGACCAATAGAATGAAGAGCTCACACAACTATGAATATTATTGGTCAAAGAGTGACGTGGTCTCCGTCGTATAAAACACAACCATGCGCAAACTTTGTTGTAATTAAAGTTTGCAATGACACGTTTTACATATTATAAAATAGTAGTTGAGGTTCAGCTGACCACCTGCACTTTTTTCCATTTGCGCCGCGCCTTAAAATCTAATTTCTTTCTTGCGCCCCAAAACCTCTACGCCCTGGGCCTGGGCCAGTTACAAAAGAGGCCCTGCTTGTGACATAAGCACAATAAATTTCAATGGCGTGAACACATATATTATATTTCATAAAACACTTTATGATGATAACCAATGTAATTCTCAAAACGAAACAACTTCCTTTCAATGTAACAAACACACATTTTAAACGTAATTTACGTAAAACTACATTTATCGGAACTCTACTATACGATATCCCAATGTATGAATATTCACAAAAAAATTCTATGACACACACGTGACACTTATACGGAGTTCTACAAATTAAAAAAGTATTTAATTCTTATTAGAGATGTTAAATTAAAGAATTAATTAACGGTATTGCTAGATGTCTATTTCAAACACGAACTGTTTTACTTAATAGATGGGTTGCGTTTAAATGTGAAAAGATAATTACAAAAATTGATAGGCGAATCAACTGCTCATTATTGTGATACGTTGACCAGATTGGTTTCCACTGCAATTACGTAACTAAAAGATATTTAATTTAAATTTCTGTAGAAATCGTTAGAAAGGAAATGGAACATTACTGTTGGCGGCAAAGAATGTTTTTTTTTATATAAAGCGAATCAAATATATGTACATAGACAAACAATTTGCAAGTAAACAGCCTCTATATTTTCTCATAAACGAGACGTCTTTTATACCATGAACCTGAATTTATTGTTAATAATTTCCAATTCTGCTTTGCTGTTTCTACATCGTCTGCAGTGTTCAATTTATTTGGAATTTCTATATATATATATATATATATATATATATATATATATATTATATATATACAGGGGATTTCAAGCTGTGGTAAAAGTGGTAGCTGCAATTTAATTGAAAATAAAGCTTATTTGCTATCTAATAATAGTTGGATTCCATTACAAGTTCACAATATACCTACATTAAAACTTGTTTAATCTATTTAATTGTGTTCTTTGACTATATTTCTATAATTTCTCTTCAGGGACTTTAATTGTTGTACAGTGCCGGATCATTTTAAGATAATTAATTCCGTTAGTTATAATATTCGATACAGAAGAGCTATTAAATATACAGTGTGTCCAGAAATCGATGTTTTGCAGGCTAAATTTGTAATCAATTGAAATAGAAAGAAACTGATTTCTTGAACAGTAGTTTTAATCTGTTTTTTTTTTCAAATTTGTAAAATCCGATAACCTCGTCAACTTTAAAAGTACTGAATATAAACTCAATTTCTTTCTAGATTTAAGGCGGCTAAGGAGAGCTCTGCAATTCATATTGCTAAAATGGCCATAAAATGGCCATTTTGGACGTAATGATCTAATAAAGAAAAAAAAACTATGCGTAGGACAATTTCTACGTAGTATAGTGTAAATCTTCTGGTTCCAAATTAAATATTTATATTACATTCTTGGTCGTAAGTTTCGTAAAAGTAGTAGCTCTCTAGAACTTTCGACCAAGATTGTAACAAATATTGAATTTGTAACAAAAGTTTATGAATTGCTCACTATACGAGATAGAATTTATCCTACGCATGTTTTTTCTTATTAGATGATTACGTCGAAATGACCATTTCATAGACATTTTAGCAATATGAATTGCAGAGCTCTCCTTAGCCGCCTTAACTAAAACTATAAATGGAAAAATTGCATTAAATCTTTAATTATTTTAAGAGCGCCATTTTTAAGCTTTGATCACTATAAGGTTGTAATAGATACTTTGTTAATGGCTTTGTTTTCTCGTAATGAACAACATACTTCTTAAATTAAAAATTTTAAATTGATGGCTATGAATGATTTAAATTTTAAAATATCAAGGACGAACCTTACACACATTTAGCATTTATGTACGCAAAAAACAAATTACAAACATGTATGCATTTTTAATTTAACGAGACTAGTTGGACTAGGTGTATATTTAAGTGAAGAGAAAATTGATTACTAAGATGCTTAATCAAATAACATTATTTATGTTTTTTTGTGAGTGTGCCACTACCCTAGGGACATATTTAAATATCATCTTTACATATTAAATTTAATTGGATTTATATAAATCAGACATTCCCCTGCAATCTTCTACTTGAATTTCTACTGACATTTTTTATTTTGAATATTGTAATAGTAACTGTTTAAACGATATTTTCTATTTTCAGAAAAAATTGCGTTAACTGCAAGTGTTCGAGAGATAATCATGAAATAGTTGTTGAACATGGTGCAAGAGCCAGATTGGGTTTCACCGCTCTTAATGATTCAATTGAACCTAGAAGTTTAGGCTATTCGTTTGTTCCACCAGGATTAACTACCGCTCGCCATGTAAGTAGAACTTACTTTAAAATGAAATTTATTTATAAAACACATACGTAATTTGATGTAAAGCACAATAATAATGACCTTTGATGAAGTGGTTACGACGTATGCATGCACCCCGGCCGTACCTCGAAACGGTTTAACGGGTAACAAATTTTGATAAAGCCTGTCCGGTAGAACTGAACGGGTATCGGATTAACAAGGAGGATTGTCAATATATGGTTCTATTGTGCTTGAAACCGCCTTAATGCTTTGCTGTCTCGTACTTATTGTACGTGACAAAGAAAGATGGATATATTATGAATAATGCCTCTATTTCTGCCGAACAAAAGCGTTTGCAACTTTCACACATAATGACAAGGCAATAAGAATCAGATGCAGGTAGAATAGAAATTCAATAGGTATAATAAAATGCCAGTGGTTCTCAACACTGCTTTAACATTATATAATTTGTGAAGAAATGCAACTTTTGTATAATAAAAATAATAATCGATTACTAATTACCTATAAGTAATTTCAATTGACACCTTTCACTTATACTTATAACAACAATAACAAATACATTTTTATTATAGTTAGTAAATATTAATTAAATTACAAAGATATACTTTTATAATTAAATGTAAAAATTATAATTGTCATTCGGCTTCAGATTCATCACTTCCTGAGTCATCCAAATCTTGGAAAAGATCATCGTCATCACTTTCTTCAGTGTTAACTGTGAAAATAAGAGGTCTTACTTCATCCACAATCTCTTCATTAACAAAAGTATCTTTAATTATTTTATCCGTATGATCAATACATTTTGCCATATTTCCGCACTAACTGTTTTAATGCGTCGTTCCACGTATTAAGAACATCTTCGTCTTTCCGGATGTCGCAACGATACTTTTGTCGTATTTGTTCTTAGTAATGCCCCATACCAACTCAATTGGATTGAAATGGCAATGATACGGGGCAGGCGCAAAACTTCATGTCCATATGATAGAGCTAGCTCATCGATTACATATTTTTCGCATTGGTCTACTTTGTTTCTTTTGGCCAATTCCACTAACTCTGCCTTTGTCATAAAATTTTCCCACGCTATTTTTTAGCGGTTAACCATTGCTGTATTTCTTCTTTTTCCAAGAAACTTTGACTGCCTTCTCTGCCTTTCGAGAATGATAACTCGCATTGTCAAGGACAATTATTGATGGTTCCTCTAATTTTTGTAAAGTGATTCCTCAAACCATTTTTCGAACAATTCTGCGTTCATATTATCGTGATAATCTAATGATTTATTTTTTGTACCGAAAATTAATTGACTTCCGTCGATAAAACCGTTTCTGTTACCTGCTTCAATGATAATAAATCGTTTTCCATCTGATGATTTGTTCGGTTGATGTAAACTCTTTGCACTGTTATCTTGCCAAGTACATTTTGACGTACTACCTTTACTAAATATCCACGTTTCGTCTGTAAAAACAAACTGTCTCGAACTTTCGGAGTTAAGATTTTTGAGATACTTTCTCAGAAAAACGTTTCTTTTGGCGACAATATGGCTTTGTTCACACAAACCGCGTCTATTGTTGGTTTTTGGAATTTAAAGCCCATATTTTTAACACTAGAGCCAAACTGGTTTTTCCTATTTCATACGCGGTTCTCAATTTTAAGAAGTTTAATAATGAATTTAACGTTACGTGTTCCTTCTTCGCGTACATCTCGTATATTAATGCACGAATTGTTTGTTTTCCATTTTCTGGAAAATCTGTAGTGCAAAGTTTGACACGCTGTTTTTTCACTGGAGGTTCCAACTCGCCGCCATTTTTTTAAAGCACAGATTTTCCCCACCGTCGAAACCGAAAGTTTTAACGCGTTTGCTGTTCTTTGTTGAACAGAAAATGTAGATAATAGTGGACCACCATTTTCTTTTTCTTCTTTAAAATAATCGACTGTATTTAAAACTAATTCGCGAATTTCTTTACTCAACTTTTTCGGCATTATATTAATGGTTAGTTTATATAAACGCTTACTCAAAGAATAATGATAATATAGATATTGCAGTTGTTTTATTTATACCTATATGTACCTACTAAATGGTATAATAATCTATTATTAATTACTTATTGTTACAGTATTGCATATTTATTTGGATTCTTTTGTAATTGGAGTACACTAAAACGTCATTACCATACTTAGGTATACAATGAACTTTCTAAATGTAAATTGAAATACCTATACTTAATCGAATATTCATTATTATGAATGGCTTTTATAAATGTTTATTATAAAACTTGCATTCTTCCATAAATTTTAAATGTAATGTTAAAGCAGTGTTGAGAACCACTGGCATTTTATTATACCTATTGAATTTCTATTCTACCTGCATCTGATTCTTATTGCCTTGTCATTATGTGTGAAAGTTGCAAACGCTTTTGTTCGGCAGAAATAGAGGCATTATTCATAATATATCCATCTTTCTTTGTCACGTACAATAAGTACGAGACAGCAAAGCATTAAGGCGGTTTCAAGCACAATAGAACCATATATTGACAATCCTCCTTGTTAATCCGATACCCGTTCAGTTCTACCGGACAGGCTATATATATATATATATATATATATATATATATATATATATATATATATATAAAATCGCTTGTATCCTCGGAACGCCTCAACCGATTTTGACGATCTTGTCTCATCACAGAGATAAATATTCATTTTATGGGAGTGAAGTATAATAAATTTCACTTGAAAGCGTTATATTAAAACTTTTTTTCACGTTTTATTAAATTACAAAAGCTATATAGATTCTAACAATCATCGTTGCCATGGAATGAGTAAAAACGTCGTTACGTGTATTAAATTATGTTTTGTTCTTGTTAACTATTGTTTTAAACGTTTAAATTATTTTCCATAATTCTGCAAACTCAGACCTAAACTTGCTTGCGTTGAGAAAACTCCTTTTTCAACCTCCGCTGCAGGAATGCTGCCAACTGCATTTCTGATTAGTTCGATAAATTCAAGTTGTATGGTAGGTTTAACTTGGTAAACGAGATCTTTTATTCTTCTGGAGATTTAGTAGGCCACGGGAACATGCTATCTTGTCCTATTCACTTTTGAAAATTTTCATCGAGATATTTATGAACACTTACAGAAAGATGAGGCGGGACAACCATCATAATGTCAAAGAAACGTGTTTAGCCGAGTAAGTGGAAGTAATTGATTTCTGTAGTGGCATTTTTCTTCCTAAATATACGGTTCTATAATTCTGTTGTCTATGATACCGAGCAAAACATTAACGGTCCACCTTCCTTGATACAAGGTTTGTTGCAACCAGTGAGAATTGGTTTGAGACAAGTAACGCATGTTGTTTTGGTGTTAGCTTTAAATCTCTTCGTCGAAGGATCAATTGCCTTATGGCGCAATAACCAATAATAATAAATGAGCACTACTACATAACAATAAGGATTTATTTATAATTTAGTTTTCGTGTCGTCGGTGCGACTGTTACAGCGGTACTAACTACTCATTTTCGACGGAGTAATGTGTTCCATCCCTCGCTTCGAACAAGTCGAGCATGCGCAATTTCCAACATCCACCCCGCCTTGAAATATTAATTTCGAAACAAATCTTATTCTAATTACATAACATACCCAAAATAATATGTACCAATAGACGACTGCAATACTAACAGCAATGCTTAATCTAGAGCAAACGCCAAATACGAAGACAACTGCGCAGAAACCGAATATTGCATTAAAAAGAAATGGAATAATATGAGCGAAAAGTAGATATTATGTTCCGTCCACAAAATGTAGTGTTATTTATTGTTTTCTAACCTCATTTTTCGTGCACGTTTTTATCAATTGTAAATAGTTTCTTTCAAAACTCGTTCCATTTCAGCACCTTTTATTTACAAGTAAATTGTATTTGTAATCCACAATAATATGTATTAATATGATACATTGATTTAGTTCGTTGTTTATAATGGGTGATGCGAGTACATCGTCTGATAGTACATCAAACATTCCAGCAAAGAAGCGGCGTATCTTATCGCAAGATGCCCGCGAAATTATTTGGAATGTTTATCAGTTTCATAAAAATATGAATGAAGGTATGTCATTATTGTACGATTAACATCTGTCAGTTTTTTCACGATTACATTTCTTTACAGTTAACGTTCTTGATATCGTTGTGAAAGCAACTGGAGTATCTAAAAGTACCGTCGTTAGAATTATTAGAGAAGGAGTGCAATTCAACGTGGTGAAATAGAATCGTTCAAGACTTCTAGTAGAAGAATGAAAACCGCACCAAGATCATCTGTCGATAATTGTGGGGAATAAGTCATTCGACGCATTGTACACAATTTTCAAGTCACGGAGAAACGACGACCAACCGTCAATGCTATCTATAATATTATTAAAGATGACGAATCCATTGGTTTCTCTGGGAAGGAAACGTCTTTAAGAAGATTATTAAATAAAATGGGTTTTAAATGGACGAAAACCGTTGACAATCGTAAATGTTTAATGGAACGATACGATATACGATCTTTACGTTGTGCTTATATACGAGCAATAACAAAGTATCAAAGAGCAGGGCGACCCATTGTGTATACAGATGAAACATATATACATCCATCGCATACAACGCCACATTCCTGGTAGATGATTCCAAGGAAGGTTTATAATGTCCAATCGGTAAAGGTCAACGTCTTGTAATAGTACATGCTGGTGGTGAAATGGTATTTATCAATAATGCCCTCTTAGTTTTTAAATCGGGCTCAAAAACAGGTGATTATCACAACGATACAAACTTGATTAAGTATAAACGATGGATTGAGCACCAGTTATTACCGATTTTGCTCGAAAAGTCATTTATTGTTATGGATAATGCAAATTATCACAACACGTTAGCAGTTAAACATCCAACTTTTAGCAGTAAAAAATGGAAATGATAACTTGTAAAAGTTTGGGTGGCATCGAGAAACACAACTTTTAAATTAGCCGATGTTGAAAAACTAACTCGTGAAAAGTGTTTGATAGATTTGGAGATGTGTTGTTTATTGTTTTCTAACCTCACTTTTCGAATACATTAATCAAGAGCATATTATGGATGTCGTTTGTGAGGAATTGATTATACGTTGGAGTGGAGACTCGTCGGATGAATCTGATTTTTTTTCAGATTATGATAACGAAGAAATAAGTGTAGAGTGTGTAATATTTTATTGTATTTATATTGTTAATTTCACATTGCACATGTGTTGTTCATGTTCTTAGATATGTTTCTAAGGCACTGTAACTTCTTAAGCACTTTTTAAACACTTAGTCTATGATCTACCAACATAACGTCTTCGTACCATAACCCTTTTTATAGTTCGCAGAGTTTTTATGCATTGTACCAATTATTATACATGTTCTACACATTAGGATTATTGTACTTCATGTAATCAATATCTGTTATGTTCTTAATTGCATAATTATATTGATTTATATGTGAAATTTCTTATTTAGCTTTAACACACTAATATGTATCGTGTTGACCTTTTTAACATGCTGCTGCCATAGCTCAATGCTTTTATGAATACAACATTATTGTGCAAACCCCACAAAACCTGTTTTGTTGTATAACAATCATCGGTTTATATTCGTATACTATATTTTCCTCATAACAAATTATATAACTTCTTCTACTTTATTTGAACTTGCATACTATCTAATATTTGAATTCGATAAAACTCTACCCCCTCTATTACACCTATTTATAACCATCGCAGTATAAAACTGTTTAGACACGAATTATTTACCCTTAGAACTGTGGTTAATAATTAAAATGCGAATTACAACATTTTCGAGTAAATTTATGAACAAGTAACATAACCTTGTATTTCACTTTTCCCAATTAAATAAATGTTTTTTTTTTGTTTAAATTGTCCTAATTATAAAATATAAACAGCATAATTAAGAGGTTATTAACTAAAAAATGTACAAAACGTAACTTTTACTTTTCTTAAAAAAACTAATATTTTCCGGTTGAATAGTACACAGTCACGTGATTTTTTTCGCGCAGCTTGGTGTCTTCGTATTTGGCGTTTAGTCTACCAACATATGTACATTAACATTATCAACAAAACTCCATACTTTCATGTTACAGACCGTTTGATGGCTTGAATAATCAGTTTAAGCCACCGGTAGCACTCTCAATTTAACTACCGCACGCCGCACTGCACCTTTCCGGTTTTTATCGTCGCGATTCGCGCAATACCATCACTGCCTGAATGCAATCCAATAATTCTGCCTAGAGGCCACAACATGGGAGGCGTAGACTCGTCCTTTAAGAGCACCATGTTACCAATCTTGATTTTGTGGTTACCGTTGCTTGATCTTCTCCATTTTCCCCGTTCCTGTAACGTTTTTATGTACTCCTTTTTCCGCCGATACCAGAAGTGTTGGTACATTTGTATAATTACTTTGAAATGATTTAATGAATGGGTCGTAACATTTGTTTCGTCGTCCTGAGGTAGTTGCATCATCGGTTACCCAATTAAAAAATGCGGGGTTAATGCAATGAGATCGCGTGGATCATTTGATAACGGATATAAGGGCCTGGAGTTAAGGACAGCTTCGATTTGTGCAAACATAGTTATTAATTGTTCAAAGGTTAATGCTTGATTGGCTATAATCTTTTTCATTATCGATTTAGTACATTTGGTTGCCGCCTCATATAATCCTCCAAAATGTGGGGATCTCGTGGGAACAAATTTCCATTCTATTATATATATATATATATATATATATATATATATATATATATATATATATATATATATATATATATATATTTAAATCGTCAAATTTTGTGTCTGATAATATCTTAATTACATACCCTAATTCTCTACTTGTCCCTACAAAATTCGTACCATTGTCTGAATAGATTGTTTTACAAATCCCCCTTCTGGCAATGAATGTTTTGAATGCGTTTAACAAAGCGTTTGTGGATAAGTCGCTTGCTAACTCTAGATGCACCGCCTTACTTGCGAAACAAACAAAAACACACAACTAAGCCGTAATTTTCCGTCTCTAATTAGGAATGGGCGTGCATAATCCACCCTGTATGTTCGAATGGCGGCATGGTTGGATTCTTTTGGCCGGCAAATTTCCCACTATTGGCGACACCCTATTTTGACTAAATTTTGTGCAAATGATGCATTTCTGAATAATGCGTTTCACGCTAATGTACCCGCACCCTATGTGTAAATTCCTTCTATGCTCTTCAACTATAATTAATTCTGTTAAAATACCCTTAGATGGCAATATTATAGGATTTTTATAATCAACGTTATTTAGTAACATTTTATTTAATCTCCCCCCTACTTTTAATATTCCATTTGAATCTATAAAAGGATTTAAGGACAAAATGTTACTGTTTTTTGCCAAGTCGCGGGAATTTCGCAACATTTCTATTTCATTTGCAAAATATTTCCATTGCGTTATTGTGATCAGTTTATGTAATTAATCCCTCAATTCGGCTAAGGTTAATTGTGTTGGCCGTTGCTTCTTTGATTCTACCTATATTATGTATAAATCGGAGCACGTACGCTAATACCCTTTGTAACTTATCAATACTAGAATATTTGGTCAGCAATGTCCATTCGTTACAATCATTATTTACCGTCAGTAAACGTTGAAATCGTGTAACCTTTCTCCGCATTCAGCCAATCAGGACCGTGCCACCATTTTCTGTTATCTAATAACTCTTCGGGCCCTACCCCTCTCGAAATCAAACCTGCTGGGTTATCCTGTGTTTTTACATGGTGCCACTGAACGGCACTACTTGTATTTTGGATTTTGCTAATTCTGTTTCCCACGAATGTTTGAAATGTGTTAGGATCATTATTCAACCACGATAACACAATTGTAGAATCTGACCAATACCTAATACTAGAGAATTTCGCATCAAATGATTGAATTACCCTTTTGATTAATTTTGCCAATAAGACCGCTCCACACAACTCCAATCTTGGCACGGTCAGCTGCTTCAGAGGCGCAATCTTGGATTTAGAACATGTGTAAATTACACCGCACTTTACCGCCAGCATTTTTACTTCGAATATAAATACAGCAACTATACGCGGTTAAAGAAGCGTCGCAAAAGCCATACAATTCTAAATCTACATAATTTTTAATAGTTACCTGTCTAGGGTACCTTATATTTTTTATACAACTTAACTTAGTTCTAATATTTAGCCATTCCGTATGTATATTCATTGGCACTGATTCGTACCAACTTATTTTTTCCCTCCACAGTTTCTGCATCACTAATTTTACCGCCGTTATAACTGGGCCGATTAATCGTAATGGGTCGAAAATTTTGAGCTAATCGCTAAAATAGATCTTTTTGTAATCTTCCTATTCACGTTGTCTATATTTACGCAATAACTAAATTTATCTGTATTTATGTTTCAACGTAATCCTAATGTTGAGTAGATTTCCGCCTCAATTACGTAATGTTCTTACTATCTCGCATTTATTACCAACCCCTTCCTTAACTATGTTCGAGCTGTTTGATGCCCATTGTCTCAAGTTCATATCCGCATTTCTTAATATTGCACTTATTTCTGTTTTTAATTTGATCGCGTCTTTTTCCGTGTACGCTCCTGTCAAGAAGTCGTCCATATAAAAATAATATTTTACTATAATATTACTGGCTGCAGGAAAATCTGCTGCGTTATCTAAACCTATTTGACGTAAACACCTAGTTGCTAAGAAGGATGCTGGTCCTGTACCATACGTTAGAGTATTTAATTTGTAATGTTGTAACTCTTTAGACGGATCATCCCGCCAGACGATCGGTTGCAAATTTCGTTGATCTTCCGAAATGTTTATCTGTCTATACATTTTTTCTGTATCTCCCTTAATTACGAAATTATGTTTACGAAACCTAATTAAAATTGAAAAAACGTCATCCTGTATACACGGACCTACCCTTAAGTTATCGTTTAGTGAGTACCCTAACTGCGTTTTGGCCGACGCGTCGAATACCGCTCTTAATTTTTTTGTGCAGCTGGACTGCTTTAATATGCCATGGTGAGGCAAATAATACACGGCTTCATCTTGTTCCGCAGGATTAACCTTAGACATCTGCCCTAGAGATTCATACTCCTTCGTGAATTCTACATACATTCTTTTAAATTCCAAGTCCCTAACTAATCTCTTCTCTAGTTGGTGAAACCTCTTTACTACGATCTCTAAATTACCCTTAAAATAATGAGTGCGACCCGCAGGGGTAATCTTAATATACATCTACCGAATCATTATACCCAAAATGCTTCGTAAAATGATTTTCGCAATAAAGTTCATTTTGCCAAAATTTTTCGTTCTTCCCTCTCTTCAATCACCCAAAATTTTTCTAATCAAGTTTCTAAATTTGGATTAGATTAGAAGCCTGCTTCTATATCACGATTCGGAATCTTACCCGTAATGTCTTTAATCACCAATAATGATAAGTAGAACTGAACACGGTTGTAGTGAGATTTTATAACCGTTTTAGTTTGATATTTCAAATGCGTAATAAATTGGCTAATCCCTGAAATTGAACTATTAATTTTTTCATAATCTAATTTTAATTTTTAAAAAAATTTTACGCAATAAAATTCTATTGTCCAATAGGGCTCGGCATTGAACGTAGTCACCACCCTGGTCCTGAATACTAATTAATGCTGTTGATAATAAGGCAAATGGATTTTTTACCTGGTTGATTGTTGTGCTCTGCATCAGTGCATTATGTTGTAAGTTACGACATTTACAATTCGAGGCTCTGAATTGAAAATTAAGGTGGTTTGGCTTATCCACTTTAGACAGAGCTTTAATCTTTTAATGGTTACATTGGAAGATTAAATGACCGTCTTTCGTACATAAAGTACAAAGGACGTTTTTGAAACTAAATGATTCGTCGTGTATTGTTTTTGCGACTGCTTGTTAAATGTATTGTTAGACATATCTTCTAATACCTGGGATCTATTGTTAATAAAATTAATAAATTATTTAATAGTTGGCAAATCCCTGCTTTTAATTGATTGCTCTTCCCCATAGTTGCCTGGTTCTATAATCTAATTTATTTGACACAATATGAATTAAAAGTATATCCCAACTATTCGTAGGCAACCCTAAATTAGCGAGCGCTCTTAAATGTTTATTGACATTATTGATTAAGGTTATTAATGCTAAATGAGGTTCCCTGATCGCTTGCGGAAGATTGAATATTTCTCTAAGTGCGTATTAATGATTAATTTTTTATATATATACATATATAAGGTATCCTGTTCATGTGGAAAAGTATACATCGGAACCACAAAACGTAGCTTTGATACAAGACGCAAAGAACATATGAGATTTTGTAGATTGAGTCAACCAGAGAAGTCTGCTGTGGCTGACCATGCCCTGAATAATCTAAATCATGACATTCAATTTGACAATATGGAAATATTGTCAAAACAAACCATTATTATGTTCGTTTGCAACGTGAAGCTGTTGAAATATATAAACACCGAATAATTTTAATAGACTAGAAGAAAATCTCCGTTTAAATAGGTTTTGGCATCTTATAATTAAAAAGAGCATAATGATACGCCTTGATTTTAATTTGTTTTCAACTTTTGGTATGTCTAGGTTTTTTGCTGTGTTTTTCCTAGACCTTGAAGCAAATGCTTTACCAATTATATGTTAAATTACCACAGCACTATAATTTAACATAAGTAGTTGAAATTAAATTGAAATTAAAAATTACAAGGAACGTTCTGCATTGTGCTTTTCATTGTTAATAATACTTCCAATTATTGATAAAGATATCTCTTTGTTAGATTTAACTGGGTTATTTTATTTGATGTAATGTTTGGATTTGTGAATGCTTCTATCATTTTAAAATTGAAGTTTTTCACAACTTTACACTTACATCATAACTCGATTAAATTTTGTTAAATGTGTTTTTTGGCTGGCAAATTTCATTGTTAGCTTTCGTCGTAGAGAGTGTTCTGGTTTGTCATCTTTGAGGCAGTTTAATAATATTTAATTTTATGACCTAGTTATTCTTTACTAAAAAATTTTATAGTTGGCTTTAAGTTTCCAAACTGTTATACTAATAGCAGGCTTATGTTTATGTTTTAATTTTTCAAATTTGACAAAATTGTTTACTACATCTTTAACAATTTTTAACAAACATTACTACTGACGAAGATAACTGTAAGTGTTATCGAAACGTTTAGATTGTATAATTTAAAGTACACCATTAAAAAATCTCAAAAAAGATAAGTATTTTATCATAGGATAAAAAGTTTCACAAAAAATTCAACCCCCAATTTTACCCTTTTAGGGGTGGAATTTGGATAAACCCTTTTTAGTGGATACCTACACTTCACAAAAAACACCCTCGATCGATAAATCCCAACCAATGCAGCTGTTAAATGACATTTGCGGCGCGCGAACTGTCAAACGCGCGAAGTTTAAATAGTCGTTAAGTTTTCTTATATTTTCCAATTTTCTACGCAATTTTCTTAACTTTTCTTTCCGTAAGAACCTTTTACTTTTATGATCCCGTCAAAAAAATCCTGCCAACTTGAAATTTGTAAAATATATTATTAAACACGCAACAATCATTCTCTATTTATCCCATTAATTTGCAATGGTGATAAAAGGTAAAAACTCACCCCCAAGCATAAGCAAATTCATAAGCCCAGTTAGAAAAATCCTGCCAACTTGAAACTTGTAAAATATATTACTAAATTAATTTACAAAAGGGGTGAAAGGTGAAAACTTACTCCCAAATATAAAGACAAGGAAAATTCTTCCAATTGCCAACAGAATTGTTCTATACGCTTAGTAGTAGTAGTAGTATTTTGTAGTCACAGGGTGAGTATTTAGTGAGGGATTGGTCGATTACTCCGTTACAATAGAGTACATCAAAAAAAGTTATTTACAAAAAAATGTAGGCAACGATATGCTCGTTATTTGGAAAATATCTCTACAGGGTGATTAATAACTACGTGGTAACACGAACATACATTTTTTTTAATGGGCCACCCTGTATATCTCCTCATATTTACATTACTCTTATAACCGCTGTTCTTACAATATGAGGTTGTACGTTGTACATAACCATACAGAGTATTTAAAGAGTTATAACCATTTTTCTATCGAAATTGTTGTGAAATAAATACTATGTATATGGAGAAGTAATAAATAAATAATTGTTTATTTTTACATAATAAGGTAAACAATACGTTCTAGTATTAAAACTAACTGTAACAAAAATCATCGACGCATTCCTATACCTAAATTCATTACTTTCCGAGAAATTTTTAATTTTCTTCAAATTTTAGGACTACTAAATTTGTGTGACAAAAAATAATTTAATCTCGGATAATAATGTAACAAAATTCTTTTTATATAATGAACAATTGGAACATAACATAAACCATAACAATATGCAATGAAGGTAGGCAATTTCTAATTTAATTAAATTAAGTTAAATTAAAACTCTGACCCTAAGTATCTTCACTTAATTGACAAATGATGCACGTTTTCAGTGTTGTCACTGGAAAAAAACAGTAATTATGATACCAGTACCAATATCAAATGAAATAACCCTTTGAAAACCACTTTTTTCTCTTAGACAGTTGTTTGTGTGTGTTTGAGGGTGGAAGATTACGCCTATACTGTTGATTTAATAAAAAAATCTTACAACAGATTACTGTAATCAATAACGAGGCGCATCTTGTAAAAATGTTTTTGTATATACGGGGTGTCCGATTTTCGAGTACTACACTAAACTTGTGTTTTTTAACGGAACGCCCTATATAGTTTTATATATTTGAATTCTCTGTTAAACACTGAGCAAAATGATATAAGGTACTATGGGTCTGCGACTAACGGTTCCTAAGTTATCTACATATCTATGTAGAAAAATTAGTAAATTAAGTAGGCTCCTGTTCCGCCACCTTGAAAAATATCGGAGTGAAGTTTTGGGATTTGTTTTTCCAACCTGTCTAGTTTTAACTTCTACATTCAGATTACAGATTCTTTTCTTTGCGTATACAGAGTGGTCCATTTTGCTCAATCTTATTTTTCTTATTTTTTTTAAATGGCACATCATTATTACAGATGTGAATAACATTTTTTACGGGCTTTCAATAGATACTCACTTTTTACTACCTATTCCTAAGTGTTTTTGAATTATTTAGTGATAAAGTTGAAAATTGTAAACATTTTTTATTTTTGTTGAATTTGTCACAATATAAAATAAATAAAGACAATATCATAATTCAAAGAAAAACAAAAATGAAACAATGCTAATTGCTATAAAACCGTGAAGTATAGGCGTAATCTTCCACCCCCAAATCGTTGGGACACCCTGTATACACAGTGGGTGGCCAAATTATTTAAGATTTTTTTGCGTTCTACAACTTTTAAATAGTGGTAATTTTCTTAATGTACTACAGTCCCTACTCAAATTATTAGACTCACTTACCAAATTTGGGTTTTTATGCAATATAATTGTTTTTAAGATTATAATTCTGGTGTAAAGGCCGATTAATAAACAGTTGTTATGTTAGAAATTATTTATTTAAAGGAAATATGTTATAGTAAGACTTAAAACAAAAAAAACTTAATATTTAGTTAAACCACCTCTGGCTTTAACTAGTGCCTCCACCCTCCTTGGCTTACTATCTATACAATTTAGGGCGATTTTGTTTAAGTTCTCATTGTGGTTGCAATGGTAAATTATTCTCTCTATTAGCTGAACTTTGGTAGATATATTTTCTTTAGCCAGCTCCCTTTTTAAAAATTCTCAAACATTCTCGATTGGGTTCATATCAGGTGAGTTGCCTGGCCATGGTGGAACTGGGATCTGACGTTCATCAAAAAATTTTTTTATTGATTTGGCCATGTGGCAAGGTGCCCCATCATGCATAAACACCTTCCTGTCATTGCAAAACCATTCCTGCAACTGGGGAAGAAGTTTGGTTTCTAAAACTCCCCGATACTGGTCTTGTCGCATCGTTCCCTCAACAACGTGCAGGCGACCAAGACCCAGTTTTTATAACACAATCGCTGTTAAATTTTTCATCTGGCCTACGCCGGACAAACTGTGACTTGTCATCCAGAATGTGAAAGGTTGACATTTGAAACCCAGGTCGTACAGATTTCGCCTCACTGTAGAAATGGATACAGTGCACCCAGCTTCCTCAAATTTTTTTTTATTGTACTAGCACTTCCCCTTCGAAAATCTAGCACAATATTTCTAAGGGTTCTTCTTCCTCTAGCTGTCACCACCTTTTTTCTGCCACACCTTCCTTTCCGATTACCATCGGTAGACTGATTGGCATCAGTTTTTCATATTTTGATGGATCCGGCGTACTGAGAACTGTGACACTCCAGATCTTGAGGCAATATCCCTTTTGCTGTATTTCGTATTGCTTAACAAAGCTGCAATAGCAGCCCTTTTCTCTTTTGCTAGATCTTTTGACTTACCCATCTAAAAAATAACACCCACATTTCAATAGCAACATTTCAAATTAATATTTCAAGTTATGGCTTTGACACTTGCTTAAAAATATAAATAAACATTTACTAAAGCTTCACTTATTGCTAAAAATCACTAACCTTAGCAAAATAACGTCTTAAACAAAAAATAATTAACTGTTAAAACACACCTTAAAAACACTTCTAACCGCTGTATCTGTGAAATAGTTAACAATTAATTAAAAATGTATATTATCGACCACTTTATGTTTCTAAATTTTTAATGTATAATTAGGCAACCCTAACACCAACCCTGTCTACAAGTTTGCCTGCATTTGAGGGCGAAAAATTAAGATAAATTACACAACGAAGGTAATTTTATGAGTAAGTCTAATAATTTGAGTAGGGACTGTATTGCTTGAACTTAACAAAATTTTATTAACATGATGTCACATATTTATGAAATAACGAAAACTTTTTGCAAAATTTCAAATAGTTAATAAACAGTTCTATTACAAACAAAAGTCGTTTTTTTAAATAACGGACATAGTATTAATATGTACTCCATAAACATGTATAATAGCAGTCTTATTCTAGATATATTATACGTTTGAAATCATAAAATTTTTGTTGAATAGTTAGCACTGTGTAACTATAAATTCATCTGTTATATAACCCTGGTGTCCGTAGTAATAAGTTTATACGAATTACTGCGGTTTGTTCTAAATAGATGAAGTGTTAGAGCATGAAGCGTTGCAATTTTTCGCCCGGATAATCAATGACCTACCTAAGATCAAAGAAGTTTTGTTTTGAACTAACTTCTTTGCATAAAATTGGTTAAATCGCTGAGATTTATATATTATTGAATGATGTATATCTACTTACACCGGTAATGATCGAACGAAAAGAAATAAAACTTATTAGAGTAAAGTCAACATCGGAAGACACCATGCTGCGCAAAAAAAGTGACGTCAGAGTTTATAATCGTCAAAACTAACCTGTGTATATAATTAGTCGTCCTGCTTTCCGATAATTAGTGATCAAACGTATACAGTGTGTCCGAGATTCAGCATGAATGTATTGCTATATTCGTTAATATTGAAGATAGAATGTCGGTTAAATGGGGAAAGTTTTAGAGAATTTTATGGCTATCATCATGGTAGAGTCAGATTTGAAGGAACTTTTTTTGTTTTTGAAATAATTGAAGAAAACAAAAATTGTGCATTTTCTACTAACCCCTGTAGCTCTTTTATTTGAAGTCTGACAACATTTTGATTTGTACATTATTATGACACTTTTAAAAGACAATTTTAAAAAAGTACCAAAATTTATCTACAGTCATTTGTTTTGAAAGACATACATTAACTATTGTTTTTCATATGGACGCCATCTTGGATTTTTACATTATCGAATAGTATTTTTTATCACCTTTTCAGCGATGTATCACATGATACGAGAATTTACTTCCAACTATCAAAAATTTAAACCCTTGCTAATGTATCTGTTTTTACTTACAAAATTTAATACATTTCTAACTTTTGTTTTTGGACGCTATTTGGATTTTTACATTATCGAATAGTGAATTTTAACACCTCTTCAACAATGTATTACATGATATGAAAATTTACTTTCAGCAACCAAACATTTAAACAAAATAAAATATGAGGCCATGGATAATAATTGCAATGACTGACAAGAAGATGACATAATTTATTTTTTCGCGTAAATTATTCGCAATCTGTGTTAAGTACTTGGAAAAATAATTGTTCTTGTTGTCATTGTTAGTGTTTATTATTGTTGTTATTCTGTTATTCGTTTGTGTTGTTTTTATTGTTTGTTCCTGTTGTTATTATTGTTAATATTTATTCCTGTTTTGTATCTTGGTGCAAGTATGGCGTTAAGATATTCCAATGAAGAGAAGCTAGACATGCTTGAAATCTATTTCAAAGCAAATAGAAATGCAGATAATGCAATAAGAAATTATGAAGAAATATTTCCCGATTGGGTTCAACCGAATAAAAGACATTTCAGGACTTTAGTGATGAATTTACTATCATATGGCAGTTTTGAGAAGGAAAGACCTAACAAGTATGTTAAAGATAATGCTGTTCTAAATTTTGTTGGTGAAAACGAAGCATCTTCGGTTAGAAAATGGCCGATGTATTACACATTCCGAAATCCTCCGTCCATGACATTTTAAAAAATAAATTTCATCCATTCAAACCAATTATTACACAAGCGTTACGAGAAGGTGATTTTGAGAGACGAATGGCATTTTCACGGTGGTACATTAAAAATCTGGGAAGATCCTCAATTCTCGTCCAACGTTTTATGGACGGATGAAACCAGATTTACAAATTGCGGAATTTTTAATAGGCACAATACGCACTTCTGGAATATGGAAAATCCCCATAAAGTTTGTGAAAGGAGATTTCAAACCAGATTTGGTTTCAATGTATGGTGCGGAATTATAGGTATAAATAAAATTTTCTTAAAAAGTTTATTTTAAATGTAACATTTTAGGAAATAACTTGATTGGACCATTTATTTTCAATTATAATTTAAACGGAGTCCGATACTTAGAGATGTTGCAAGAACAAATCATACCCGCTCTGAGAAACATCAATCCAAATTTAGAAAATATTTGGTTTATGCAAGACGGCTGTCCAGCACACAATTCAGCAGACGTTAAACAATATTTGATTGATGAATATTTAATACTAAATTAATTTTCAATAATGGGGACATTTTATGGCCTGCCAGGTCCCCTGACTTGAACCCACTAGATTTTTATTTATGGGGTCATACAAAAAACGAGGTGTACTATTGCGACACTCCAGAAAATCTTGACATTTTAGAAAATAGAGTAAGACGTACTAAATTCTGTAAATAGAAATACTTAGTTAGGGTTACACATTCAGTGTTAAATCGTTGTAGAAAATGTGTGGAGTGTAGAGGGGGACATATCGAGCATGTTTTATGATAGTTACTATTATCGGTTTTGTTTTTATTTTAGTTATTAGAAATTACAATAATAATTGTATAAATTTTCATTTATTAATTCATGCCTTCTCAAGGCCTACTATTTCAATTTTATATTTTTAAATTTTGGTAGTTGAAGTAAATTCTCGTATCATGTGATACATCGCTGAAAAGGTGATAAAAATACTATTCGATAATGTAAAATCCAAGATGGCGTCCATGTGAAAACAATAGTTAGTGTATGTATTTCAAAAACAAATGACTATAGATACATTTTAGTACTTTTTTAAAATTGTCTTTAAAAGTGTCATAATAATGTACAAATCAAAATGTTGTCAGACTTCAAATAAAAGAGCTACAGGGGTAGTAGAAAATGCGCAATTTTTGTTTTCTTCAATTATTTCAAAAACAAAAAAGTTACTTCAAATCTCACTTTACCATTATGATAGCCATAAAATTCTCTAAAAGTTTCCCCATTTAACCGACATTCTATCTTCAATATTAACGATTATAGCAATACATGCATGCTGAATCTCGGACACACTGTATATGCACAACGCAAAGAACGTATTTCATGTCGTTCTATTATAATCTTACGATGATCAGATGTTTTTTACCACCTACATAAAACCTAAGATAAGATATGATTCAAAATTAATCAATAAACTTACCTGAAGCCCAATTTTAAAAGTAAACTTCTAAATGACCTTTTCTCTCCCGAATATCCAATTGTTTCGTCATCTTTAATGAGGTTATAAATTCCTTCGAATATTACAAACTAAAACGTTATCCAACTGCTTTTTACATGAATTGATGCTTTTAAAGTATTTGTAATTGTTCCATACAATCTTGCGAGCATCTTCAGATAACACATGGCGTTTTCTTGTTTGAGGTGCTTGAGCGTTATGAGATGTACTTGCGTCGCACATTATATAAAGAACTAGATTTGATTACATTAATATAACGTGAAATTAATAATTAAAGTAACTTACTTATAAATTCAATACAGGCAGCGGATAGTTTAAAAAAAAAACTGTTTTGTAGAATAAGTAATAAACAAATTTGATACGCCGGAAAAACAAAGAGGTTGTAAACAAAAGTTGGCAAACGATCAGCTGGAAAGTAACGTTTTTAGAGCGCACAGTACTAATATATGTGTCATTTTCCAATCATAACTGCATCTTTATCTAGTTTAAAAATGCGTTTCTGCGCTGTAGTCTTCCGATGTTGACTTTACTCTACCGAATTTTTATCTCTTGCTAAAAATGCGCCATTAGCCGCGCTTTGTCTCACGCGCTTTGCTCAAATTACTCCTAAACGTTTGAAAGTTTTAAAATCTGAGCATTTGCATTAGCACGTTTGTACATTAAGGTTGAAATTCAAATAAAAATTTCATCGCCAACTAGCATTAGACACTGATGTCAACAATTGTGCTAGTAGTCAGTTAAATAATACATAAAACATGCTAGAGAAGACTTTATTTGCCTCGCTATCTCATTTTCCTTAAATAATATAGCTCGACTTAGAAAACCTTGGTATATAATGTACTGTTATTCACTACTAGCATTTAAAACATTTTCAATCGACAGCCGCAATAGTTGGTTAGAAAAATAACGTTAAGACATGTCTCAAACTGGATATTTTCGATCTCATTTCAATTTCGAATTTATCGACCGATTGCAATATCTTTCCCTTTAGGTGATAAAGTTAAAAAGTACTGAACCGATTGACATTTTGGATATATTTGGGATATATTGCTGTTATGTCAAAGATAAAAATGTTTAGAAGGAATTTCAAAACAGTTTGGTACTGTATTTTGAATTGTATACATTTTTACAAGTAGAAATTTTGTAAATGTACCGGCCGCCATAAATATATACACCCAGTAAACGCTGTTGTATTTTAATGAAATTTTCAGAACACGTGTATTTTATTCCTATTATGAAATGATGAAAATTTCAGCGCGATACAATAAAGATTAATCAAGTAATCATCGACAATGAAATAAAAACTCTTTCTGTTCATTTGACATTAGTTACTTAAGTGTCAATGTTAGGCATATTTGTAAGCTTAATAAGTAAACACATTAAAGTTGAAATAATGCCTCCTATGCGACATCGTGAAAATTTCCATCAGTTAACCAAGTTTGAACGTGGCAGAATAATCGGTCTACGAGAAGCCGGATTATCAATTCGTGATGTCTGGGACGCAGTGTCGCCAAAATTTCCTTATGTTGGAGATGGAGGAGGATTAAATGATTATCAAATCTCCTTACGATCGACGTAGCGAAGAATTCGATCTTGGGCTCAGATCATACCGACCATTGCTTTGTTTACCTCTAACTCCTCGCTGTCGTACTGCATGGCGCAATGGTGTAACGAGAGGTTGCATTGGAATGTGCAATGGAATCAAGTCATCTTTAGTGACGAATCTCGATTTTGTTTATGGGCTCATGATGGTCGCAGATTGGTTAGAAGACGTCCTGGAGAAAGACGCAATTTGCAGTTTTCTGTACAACGACATACTGCTCTCACTGAAGGTGTGATGGTGTAGAGGGCTATCTGCCATGGAAGCAGATCTCCTTATTGAGGGAACATTAAATGCAAATCGATACATTAACAACGTTCTTGAACCAGTATTACTGCCATATCTGCAAGAAATAGAAAATCCAATTTTTCCACAATATAATGCGCGGTCGCATACCGCAAGGGTTGCTATGAAGTTTCTAAATACTACTAATGTTGATCTGCTTCCATGGCCCTCTTGTTCGTCAGATTTGTCACCAATCAAATACTTGTGGGATATGGTAAGACCCCGTATAAATGATCTACAGTCACTCTCAAACAATGTAGATGCCCTTCAACAACGGATTTTAGAAGCGTGGTATAGTATACCTCAGGTTAGCATAGATTTCAACTATGCCTAATGGGACACCTGAATGTGTGAGAAACAGAGGAAGGTCGACGCATTATCATTGTTATCAATATTGGTTTCTAGGTAAAATTTTCAACGTTTACTGTGTTTTCAGTTATTTATGGTGCCTAGTATATATAAACAGTTTATTTTTAACGACGTATGCTTGGTGCAGAGCATTTTAAAATTTTATGCATAAACTTCGGTAGTACTTTTCCATCATAAAATATATAATAACTTGTTTGGAAACCCGTGTCTAATTTTCAGGCATAAATAAGGGCCAGGGTGTTGGAGTTAAAAAAAATAATTTAACTTTTTTTACTCCGTTCTATGGACATATATTTTCTTGAGGTTCGGAACGCGCATGCGTTTCACATACGCTCTTTTCCTTAAACTTTTACTAGCAGTATTATGCTTATTTACATTTTCTATAACGCCGCATTTATACGAAATATTTTTAGGGAACTCTAGAAATTTGTATCAACCATTTGCAGTCGACTCTTATTTTAACCATTTCGTAGTGTATTAAGTCCAAAAAGGAAGTATACATTTTCTGAATTAACTGAAACTAAAAAAACTTAAACGTTGTTATTCGATTTTGATTTGTTATAGATATAGCGCATTAAAAATAAACAAAATTTCATACATTAACGTTTGGTATTCAAAGCGTTCTTATAATAAATGTTCAAAAATACCGCCATTCACTTCTAAATATTTTCTGCTTCGTCTACGAAGGGCGCCTGTTGCTCTCCCGATTGAGTCAGTCTGTGTTTAAGATCGGCTGCAGCATTTCGAATACGTTGGATCCCGTGTGTCCACTTTCACTTTGTACACTTCATCTTTGAACAAGCTCCACAAACAATAATCTAGTGCCACGAGGTCTGAAGATCTTGGAATAGGATCATCGCGACCAATTCAACGCCCTGGAAACCTTTCGTCCAAATGTTGCTTAACCTGACGAGCGAAATGTGTAGGAGCTCCATCGTGCTGGTAGTACATTTGCATTCTGATGTTTAAAAGAACATCCTGTAGTAGTCCGTATAATTTATTTTGTAAATAATTTAAGTAGGTGTCTCCTGTGAGGCGGTTCTCCAAAGTGAAAAGGCCAATTAAATAGCCATCAACCTTAGCACACCACATGTTTACCGAAAACTTATTTTGAAAATTATTTTCGACTGTTGCGTGGGGAATTTGTCTTCTACCTCTTCTAAATCTTGTCGAGTAACTCGTTCCCATGTCATGTTAACATTGGGAATCTTTTCGGTTTAGCACAATTTGTTGAAAACTCTGATAAATACATTTTTATTAGGATGAATTTAATATGTAAACCGTTGACGATATTCTTCAACAGCAACTGGAGCATTCCCAGTACAAAAACCATAAACAAACACCATTTTGTATATTCTAAATTTGATTAAGTGTGTGGCACTTTGTTAACACTGTATTTGTACAAACTCAAAAATAAACGTTAAATCGCTGTCACAATACACTGACACAATATCAGAACAAGAAAGTTATCGAAATGTTTTTGAGCCGCGAACATGGCATACTATAAATTTTTGAACATTTATTATAAGAACGCTAGGATTACCAAAGCGTTAATGTAGGAAATTTTGTTTATTTTTAATTGCGCTATAACTTGAAAACAAATAAAAATCGGATAACAAAATTTGAGTTTTTTACATTATTTTCACGTGTATAATACACTCCTGGAGTTTGGTCCGTTCCTCCCTACTCGCCCTGTATAAAGTATCACTTGAAAAGTATCTTTTCTATCGTGTGGGATTTATACACAACAATTTTCCTAATATAACGATTGCTGTTTATTACAAATCTGTTGAACCACTTTACTTAGTTTTCGAAAAGTTGTCAACTCACATTTAATTACGTTACTTGTTAACGTTCCAAATATTTTATCCCAAATAATCTATTTTCTCAGTAACAACTGACGTATATATAACTGCAGCACTGATTGTTTCCAAAATAAATTAGCACAGGTCGTTATATCTTCAAAAATAAACACGCGTGCGACCGCTCTCTCTAAGGGTTTGCTAGTTAATTCTCCTTTCTACCCTGTCACTTTTTCTCTTTTATAGGTGCAATCCTCCATTTTACCAAACATCAACATCTATTGCGCCAAAACAACTCAGCCACTCATAAGGTGTTTGAACATCGCATGTATTTGTCGTTATAGAAGTTACAAAAAAGGGCTACAAGGGAACCAACGCAACCGATATTTCAAAATCAACGCCGCCTAAATTTTTTTTACAAAAATCGTAATGATTCACCGAAACATACAGATTCCATATGCATAGTCATTCAGTACTACATTCAAAACTAAATTCAACTTTGTGTGTCAAAATAATCTCACAGTCCTTGCTAAAGAAGAATATGTAAATATATGAACATTTTGCAGTAGTGTTTATTTTAAGCCAAATATCTTTGTTGTTACACTATCAATCCACACCAGGCGGCGTGGTTATAGTAAGATGTCCAGCATCTCAAATATTCCTTCAAAATTTACACTTACTCTAATATAATGATCTAAAACGATAATATGTCAAGGCGCCACTACGGTATGAATTTTTCGGTAAAAGGTCATGAGCGAGATGTTAGATGAATGAATGATCGTAAAAAAACAAGTGCTCACTTTGTAAGTTAATAACTTAATTTCGAACACAAAATTCGTAATATTCACTTTAATTATCAATAAATTCACTAATATTTGTTTCATTTTAAATATTGAATCAATCGTTAAATACATTTTATAAACATAAAAGTTTAACAATATTAACAACGTTTGCATCAATAATTTTGTGAATTAAATGTAAATAATATACACTTGTATATTATTCAAGACCAGACAAATATTAATTAATTTTGGTAAAAATGCCATCGTGAACCGATTGTTCATGTTTAGGTCTTGAATGGAGTATATCAAATACGGTAACTGACATGCTAATCAAATGTCAAGTTATACGTGTAGTACTGTGGATAAATGGTAACTATTCAGTGAGTTCATCCCTTTATAATATTCATCCAAGGATTTATATAAAACAGCGTTAACGTAATGGCATATTGTTAGAGAGGAAGCTTGTCAAACTGTTATTTATTTCAAGATCTAATTATTGGAAGCCATGCTGATCTGGAATTAAATTGCAAACAACGCACCAACAAACGCGTGCACGCACGCGCGCACTCATGCATCACCACCCACCCACACTGTATACACAGGTCCGCCAAATAAATGGTTTTTGAACCAATTAATAGTAAAATACTGTGTCAGATCTTTGACTCAAGTTTGGCATTTTTCTCTCGTGTACGTTTAATACAACAATAACATAAGGATTAAATTTATTCGGGCATTGTACATGTCGCTATGCATGCGTTATGCATATTTCTTAGGCGTGGCGTAATTTGCCTTCATCTTCTATCGTCCTTATCTTGCGCCTCATTTGTTGCGCCAGGAATTACATATTCTTCTAATTTCATCATCATATCATTTGTTGACTTGCCGGTACTCTTTGTGTGTCTAGTTTTATTCACGTGTGTTACCTGAACGTCAGTTCTTTTAACTTAATCGTTATATGTTGTCAACAATTCGTAGCTTACCAGTTTCGACTTTCCTGATGATTTTTTACTATCTCTAAGTTATTTGCGATGTATCTGTTGCTAGTCTCTTCTATCTTCCCAGTTTATAAATTTTTGGTTAATTGATATTTATGGTCTGGCTTTGTGTCTGTTACTGCTTCACTAATGATGTTCATTCCAAAATGTGTAAATTGCTCTATATAATGACGACTTGTATAAATATATGGTGTAATTTAAGTTTCCCACCTCTCATATCAATCAGTGAAGCATGTACAAACAAATGTTTTTTTTTAATTTACCCAATTAATTTAAAAGTAGAAAAAATATGTCTTTGTACAAACATAGTTATATTAGTAGTAAAATTGAGAACATCCTATCTATATTGTCTATAAAGTCATTGTACATGTGTAACCAAGGACTCCATTTTCAAATTTTGAGAATTATGATAAATATCAATAATATTTTTTGCATACAAACAATATGGTCTGTGTCGTTCACTGTAGAACGTCGATCCCTAGTGCACACACTACCAGGGCCGCGCCAATCCGGTTTTGCAGGGGGTGCGTGGCACCCGGGCTCCAGATTCCAGGGGGCGAGCGGCAGTCATTGTTGATTAGTAGCAGACGTAGAAGTCTATCAAGCTAAACTGCACTATCCCTGTTAAATATATCTCGTGTAGTTTTGCCGTTAGATCAGATCTCTAAGTAAATCAGTATTTTCTAAGATCTCAGTTGTTTTGTTATAATTTACAGTTTTACCTAAGTTTAAAGGTTTTCTTCACAGTCTATTACTCGCCGGTCATCACATTATTCCCGAGTAGCAACGAAATGCAGTTTTTCCTATTCGATTAGAAGGCGGTCCGCGCGGGGTAGACTGGGGAGTCACTCAGCTAACTAGGCGTGTTTATTTTCATTACCATTACATTACAAAGAGCTGTTGTGTTAGGTGATTGCGGTTCCTACAAAAATTAATAATTATATTACCTCGGATCCTCGTGTCCCTTTGCAATATACGAGGATGGTTTAACGGAAGACTTTTAAATAAAAAACTTGTTTTAAGGCAAACATATTTTATTTTTCTACATAATTTTCTTTCATTTCTATACACTTATTCCAACGGCTTTACAACTTTTTTAAACCTTCAGAAAAATAATTTTTTGGAAACTCTGCAAAATATACATCCTTCGCTTCCATTACTTCTTCATTTGTATGAAATCTCCGTTCTCCGAGCCACTTCTTCAATTTTGGCAACGAGAAGAAATCACTTGGAGCCAGATCTGGCGAATATGAAGGATGGAGCAGCAGTTCATAACCCAATTCAATTAACTTATTGGATGCAATAACGGATGAATAAGAGGGCGCGTTATCATGATGGAAAAGAACTTTCTTTTTGTTTAAATGTGGTCGTTTCTTTCTTAATTCCGCATCAAAGCGTGTTAATAAGTTCGAATAAAAATCACCAGTTATAGTTCTACTCTTCTGCAGGTAATCAATAAGGACTACCCCTTCAGATTCCCAAAAGACCGTGGCCATAACTATGTTGGCAGAAATAACGGTTTTTGCCTTTTTAGGGACACGTTCATCTGCAGAAGTCCATTGTTTCGACTGCATTTTCATCTCAGGTGTGTAATGGTGAATCCATGTTTCATCCACGGTAACGTATCGACGAAAGAATTCCCTTAGATTACGCTTCAACTTAACCAGACAGTCACTTGAAATCGAAACACGTGTATGCGTTTGTGCTTCTGTTAATAAAAGCGGCACCCATCTTGCACTTAACTTTTTCATATTTAAATATTGATGCAAGATATTATGCACTCGTTCCGTTGAAATATGCAGTTCATTAGCTATCTCGGGTACTTTAACTCGACGGTCACTTTTTTATGATGGAACTGACTTTTATCGATTATTTCTTGATGGTCCTGGACATTCTGCATCTTCCGTGCTCATATGGCCACTTTTAAAAGCAGCAAACCACTTGCAAACCATTCCATGGAACGGAGCAGATTTGCCGTAATATTTTCGTGATTTCTCTTCCGTTTGTTTGATGTTTTTCCGCGTAAAAAATAGTGTTTTATTAAAACACGAAATTCCTTTTTATCCATTTATAATTAAATACAAAACGTGCCTTGTTGGATTGACTGTCAAACATAAAGGATTTTCACGAAATTTTGACAGTAGGCTTCTAAAAGATGGCTGAAGTATGCAACATAATATCGTCACGTTAGGGTTTCCAACTTTTGAAAAGTCACACTTCCGTCAGACCAGCCTCGTTCATATTCTGAAAGTTTATGGTTACTCGCGTAGTAAGTTGCAGTAAATACCTCGTATATTTTTACATCATTTTAAAATAAGGTCAGGTCAGATTTCAATTACTGTCAGATATAAGCTGTACGTGTTCACAGTAATAGCAGTATATCAGAGAGGGTGCCATATATTACAATTATTAATTTTGTGGGTTTTATGATATTATTTACGGTTGTTATGTTACCTAAAAAAATTAGTGGTCCGAATTATCGAAACAGGTTATTGTCATTTAGATGTCTGGTATGAAAGAGAAACTTTTGGGTGCACAATACCGAATACGGAAATTGGAAAAGGAAGAAAAGATTAAAAAAGCATCAAGCCAAATTATAAACTTTTTTCAAATAGAGCCAGTACTGTCTACAACTTCTGCACCGCAAACCCAGTTTAGCAAAGCCAGTATACAGTTGATTTTTCTCCATCGACATCGCAGCCTCCGATGACGTTCTGTAGGGATTTGAACCCGTGCCTATGCACGAAGACGTAGAACAAAAGTTAGAAATTCATTTTGATATTTTGCACTCGCAAGAAAGGCTATAATATCCCGGACAATGACCTGATGTACAGATGGACAAGATAAAAATGTATTTGGTAGAATCAGGACCAACACACGTTACACATTTAATTTTCCAGTAGACATAAATGAGAGATCCTTCTCCGTAAAGTACGTTCTAAAACGTTAAGTAACGCCGAAAAAATTACTATACATTGGTTAATACACTCAAACTTCGTTTATTGTTGTTGTTGCAAATTATTCAAAACAAATGCTAATGCATTTAATGATGCAGAAGCTTAGAGCGATTGGAGACACCTATATAGAAAGGCATGAAAAAAGTACTGGACAAATTAGTAGTTTAAAATCTTGGGCGAATGTTAATGGAGCAATAAAAACAGAAAAAACTACAGATGCATTAAATGAAAATTTAATAAACCTAGTAAAGGAGAACGTGACACTAAGAGGCACTAATAATAAATTGTTTCAATCAAATAATGGAAATTTTTTATACTAGTTGAAACAATTTTACAATTTGATAATGTTATAGCTGAACATATTCGTCGTATCGAGAATGAAAATAGCAATCTGTCACAATGTTTGGGTGATACGATTAAAAACTAATTACCTTATTGCGTAATAAAATATATGCTAAGGGCATGTAAATATTATTCTTCCATTTTGAAGTATTCCAGATATGTCATGAAGAACAAGTAACTGAATAATCTGAATGAGAATACAAAATCGGTTCGAATTAGGCTTCTTTCCAGTAACCGGCACTATAAGGGGCGAAGGACTCACAAAATTTTTACTCAATTTTCTGAAAAAGCAGAATATCTGCATACGATATGCGGGGTTGAGGCTATGGCAACGGTGCCAATATGAAAGAAAGACATAGTAACCTCCAGAAAAACAATTTTAGATCTAAATGCAAAAGCATTCCTTGTGTGTAAACTTAGTGGTAAATGATGCTGCAAAAGCTTCACTTGAAATATTTTTTTCGACTCCAACGTACCGTGGAAGGTTTTACAGGAGGAACTTCCCACATTAACTGTAAAACTTCTGCCAGAAACAAGACGGGAAAGGAGGATCGACCCAGTAGAAGCTCTTAGATACAATATGGGAAATATCTAGGACGTATTGTACACCCTCTATAATGATACTTCTAGAGATAGCGATACGAGAAACTTAGCTAATTGCATAATGTCAAAAATAAAAACTTTGTTCTGCCATAATTTGGTATAATATTCTTTCACAAATTAACATTGTAAGTTGATACAAAACATATTGGAAGAAGTTAAAAAATACTGGGATATTTCTGGATTGCATCAAAGTTTTAAAAATATGCTAAGTAAAGCTAAAATGGTTGCAGAAGGCATTGATTGAGAGACCACATTTCCACCGGTGGAAGCAGTTAGACCCCGTAGAAAAAAGGCAATGTTTTCTTACCATACAATGCACTGAGAGACAATTTAAAATAAATTTTTATTACACAATTTGGGATATAGCCTTAAACAAAATTGAGGAACGCTTTCAACAACTAAAAAATCTCAATGATACATTCGACTTTTTAAATGGTCTTCATTCGTTCGAAAAGGATAATAAAAACGAAATATTGCATGGAACTGTAAACACTTTCAGATTCAACACTACCATAGATATGTATGATGAAATTGAAAACTTGATATATATATATATATATATATATATATATATATATATATATATATATATATATATATATATATATATATACATACAGGGTGTCCCAATAGGGCGTATTCGGTCGATAGTCTTAGCCATTAAACTTAGAAGATAAGTTTAAATACGAAAGTTGTCTATTTTATAAGCTGCATAATCTAAAAATAGTTTGGTTTCTACAGGGTGTAATATAAAAGCGGTACAATATAGAACTTTTGATTTTTAAATAGAACACCCTATATATTATTTTATTTTTCGATTCTCCTTATAATTTTACATCTTTTTTATAAGAATTACTTACAAGCTAAATCTTACAGTTTTTGAGATATTTGCAAAGTTAACTAAAAACTGACATTTTTATGTAGTAATTCAAGTAGGCGTATCTCAGTTATTTTTAAAGATAAAAAATAATCTTTGGTATAGAATTTATTCATATGAGCTTACTTTAATTTATTGTCAAAATTGGATTTCAATATACACGGTGATCACAAAAATTAATTCAATAACATAAATTTGAAATTGCTATATCTTCATTTTTTTAAATGACATACCCTATATTTTTTTAATGCCTTGTCTTCGTCTATTAATCGGATTTCATTTCTATTAAATATGTTCTATACCTATCTCTAATAGTTTCGGAGATATTTAAGTTTGTTCAATTTTTTTCGTTGATAACACTGAAGAAGAGTAACATTAGTCGGTCAAAGCAAGCTATGAATACATAAGAAACTAAAAAACTTATTAACTGAAATACAAACACTTAAAATTGTAATAAATGTGACCACCATTTTGTTGCTGGCAAACATGAAGTCTTTGAATAAACGACAAATTTACTTTTCGTAACGTGGACACGTTTATATTTTGAATGACGTCTCTAATTATTGTCTTCATATACTCTACAGTCGTTGGAGGAGTTTGATAGACTTTTTCTTTAATCCAACCCCAAAGAAAAAAGTCTAGCTTTGTCAAGTCAGGCGATCTTGCAGGCCAGGAGATCGGCCCTCCTCTTCCAATCCATTTGTTTTGAAACTGGATATTTAAATAATTTCTAACGTTTCTGCTAAAATGCGGAGGAGCGCCATCTAATTGCAGCCACATTTCTCTAAGGGTTTGTAAAGGTAAATCTTCAATAAAAGTTTCAAATTCGTTGCGCAAGAAGTTTAAAAATGAATCTCCATTGACCGTGTTTTCAAAAAAATATGGTCCTATAATTCTTTCCCCAATAATTCCGGCCCAAACATTAAGTGACCAGCGGTGTTGATGATCAACAGGAATTATAAATCTGGATTCTCAGTATCGTAATAATGGAAATTATGTCTATTAACGTATCCATTTTTGTGGAAAGTAGCTTCATCAGTAAATAAGATCGTGCTAAAATAGTTGGGTTTTTCTAAATTTTATTTATGGCCTAATTGCAAAGTTTAATCTATTAACGAAGTCATCCTCGTCTAATTCTTGTGCAAGTTGGACATGGTATGGATGATATTTATATTTTTTTATAATTCTATTAACTGATGTTTTTGAAACTCCAACTTCTAATTCCAATTGTCGGCAAGAAACGTGAGGATTTTCAATCACGGATTGAAGAACTAAATGTTCATTACCTTCATTAATTGCGGTTCTTTCTCGTTCAAAATTGTCTTCGTAATGAATACTGCCTGTTTGCTCGAAACGTTCTTTCAATCTTGCAAATGCTGAGACTTGTGGGTGTCGTGCATTTGGAAATTTTTGCTTATAAATTCGATGAGTTAAAAGACAATTTTTATCGCTTTCACCAAGGACGTAAATCATATTAACAAGTTCTTCTTTCGAAAAATTCATTTTGTAATTTAGTAAGTATACAATAGTACACAAATATTAGCACTGTTTGATAAGTTTGATTTCTTCATTTGTTTTCGTTCATCTTTTGTTTTACGCTCTTTTGATTAAATTGTTTAATTTTACGATGAATCGTTTAAAAACATCTCAAATATCTCTTAAAAATGGTGGTTTCATACAATATTTATTATAATTACAATTTATGTATTTCAGTTAAAATTTTTTAGTTTCTTATGTATCCACAGCTTGCTTTGACCGACTAATGTTATTCTTCATTAGTGTTATCAACGAAAAAAGTTGAACAAACTTAAATATCTCTGAAACTATTAGAGATAGGTATAGAACATATTTAATAAAAATTAAAGCCGACTAATAGACGAAGACAAGGCGTTAAAAAATATAGGGTGTGCTAATTAAAAAAAGGAGGATATATCATTTTCAAATTTACGTTGTTGAATTAATTTTTGTGATCACCCGTTTATTCAAAAATGGTGGTCACATTGGACATTTATTATAATTTTAAGTGTTTGTATTTCAGTTAACATGTTTTTTAATATTTTATGTATTCATAGCTTGCTTTGACTGACTAATGTTACTATTCTTCAGTGTTATCAACGAAAAAAATTGAACAAACTTAAATATCTCCGAAACTATTAAAAATAGGTATAAAATAAAAGAAATGAAAGCCGATTAATAGACGAAGACAAGGCATTAAAAATATAGGGTGTGCCATTTAAAAATGAAGATATAGCATTTTCAAATTTATGTTATTGAATTAATTTTTGTGATCACCGTATATTGAAATCCAATTTAATAGATTAAAGTAAGCTCATGTATGAATAAATTCTAAAAAAAAATAACTGAGATACGCCTACTTGAATTACTAAAAAATGTCAGTTTTAGTTAACTTTGCAAATATCTCAAAAACTGTAAGATTTAGCTTGTAAGTAATTCTTATAAAAAGATGTAAAATTATAAGGAGAATCGAAAATAAAATAATATTAGGTGTTCTATTTAAAAATCAAAAGTTCTATATTGCCGCTTTTATATTACATGTAGAAACCAAACTATTTTAGATTATGCAGCTTTAAAAATAGACAACTTTCGTGTTTAAACTTATCTTCTAAGTTTAATGGCTAAGGAGCTATCGACCGAATAATATTTTATATATATATATATATATATATATATATATATTATATATATATATTAATTATATATATATATATATATATAAATCTAGAAATGACCCTCTAGCAGTTTTAGAATATTTATTCAAAAATGACTTGATAAATGTATTCCCCAACGTATCCATAGTTTTGAGAGTATTATTAACCATACATGTAACGTTAGCGACAGATCTGTCCAAAAATTAAATATAATAAACAATTACCTGCGTTCTAAGGTGACACAAGGTAGACTTAGACTTTCTCATTTAGCTATAATCAGTATCGTCAAAAAACCTAAATATGTTTGGTTTGGTTGAGGAATTTAATACTGACTGAAGATACTGTTTAAACTAAAAGTCAGTCATACTGGCATCTGAGAATCGTTTTATAGGTTTTTGTTATTTTTATACGTGTATTTTGTATTATAAATATATTTAGTAATTGTTGAAGAAAAATATATTTATTTTATTATTAATGTATATTTCCATATTTATTTTATTGCTCTATTATTCGGTGATTAACCTAGTGTGCTGCTAGGGCGGCAGCAAAAGTTCCGCACCCCGGCATCAGTTAGCCTTGGCGCGGCCCTGCACACTACTCCTATTTTGATTTAACCACGAAAGCAATTGTTAATATATTAAAAGGCGCTAGTTTATTTCAAAACTACACAAACCACGAGGTATTGAATATTAGATAGAGTTTGCTCATACTTAATTTTTTTACACACATTATTCATCTAAGATAATTGATAGTCTATATACACAGATATTTTAATTATCTACATATTATTGTGACTTTTTATTTTATTTTTTAGATCGATCAATTCTACTCACTGGTCCCTATTTCCGACGTTCCACGTTTAGGAACAAAAGGTGAAACAGCTCGTAATCAGCGTTTACTAAAGCAACTACCAAGGCAAGATTTATCTCTGAATTCTTGTAAACATATAGAACCGGAAAATAGAAGCAGCTATCAAGTAAGAAACTTTCTGTCTTAATAGAGCTATAATAGTTTTAATTTCAGGATTTTATCACTGCTAGAAATGAAATAGCCTTAGATGTAGGAATAGCACGTTTAGCACCACTAGATAGTGTGTGTGTTGGTTGTTCAAAGCCGATATCACCTCAACAGACATGCATTTCCGCTGCACGTATGGGCACTAAGTTGTGGCATCCAGCCTGTTTTAAGTGTGTTAAATGTGATGATTTGCTAGTGGATTTAGCCTACTGCGTTTTTGAAGACAAAGTGTATTGTGAAAGACATTACGCTGAAGAGTTGAAACCCAGATGTGCTTCTTGTGATGAGGTAAGTGTATTGCTCATATTTGTAAATTTACTATCGATAACGTGTAACTTCGCGTATCAATTATTAAACGAGAGTATAATTCAGCATCAGAAATCGTCGGTAAATTTAAATATAGAATCGTGCAACAGTATCTATTATTAAAACTTCCCCAGTTACTTTAAGGGTACTCATTTATAAATTTAACTACCTACTGCTTATACGTTCAATGCAACTGTGAGGTCCTGCAAACTGAATCCTGAGGGTAAGTGTAAATATTTATTAAAAGCGAAAAATTATTTGAAGGCATGTTTGTGAATGAAATCTAAAAATAGTTTTACGGTTATTCGTATTGAAATGAATTTAGTGAACTGGATATATAAGCCCACCTAAATTTTTTAGAATTCCCACCATTATACAACTTTTTATAAATTTTTTGCCAATATTCATAGTGCCGTGTGAATCATCATTAGACTTTTTGATAATAATGTTACGTAGGATTTGAATTCATATTTTTAATATTACTCATACTTTTTTATACCCAAATTATTTGCCAAGGCAACGATATATCGCAACGCTATTGTTATTTTTAAATTGATCATTAATATAATAGTGTAATCCTTTTTTTTGTATTATTTACGTTTTAAATATTTAATTAAATTCAGAAACAGTAGAAGTTGTAAGTCTAACTTTATTTGTAGTCTAAGCTGTGGGTTGACAATGTTGTTTCACAAATAGAGAAAGATCACACACAAAACAGGATAAATCTCTGCGTTTTAGGATAAAATGTTTATCTTGGTTTAAATTATCTAATTAAGACATTTAATTAAATCACATCAAATACCAGACAAAAGTTCGGTTTATAACATTTTTACTTTTTGTTTAATAATAGAAAATATTTTGTGTGATTTTTGAGATATTGCTTGTAGGGAAATAAACCAATTAATATTTAGAAGAAACATTTGTTCTAATAATATCGCTACTGCGCGTGAAAAAGGTCATAAGTAAAAAATAATACAATTGAGATAATCTAATTATTGCAGTGTATGAACAACTCATAGAAGACATGTTTAATGTTAAATTAGAAAAGATGAAAGTGACTTTTGATTGACTTATCCACTTTTGCACTAATGGTAATGCTTTTATAACTTGTTTTACATAGTATTAAAATGATTGAAAAACGTTAATTTTTGTAGCAGTACTTTATTAATTTAGCCATCGTTCAATTGAAAAGATTCTTATTAATAGCTGAAAATAAAATGTAAAAACATGGACTCTTATAAAACTAAATTTTCTCTTCATCAGATGAGGCATCTGAGAATACGTCAACTGCATCATCTGACGTTACAAGGTTTTGGTAAAAATCCCATAAGGATTCCGAAATATACGGGAGCAGTGCCATGAGAAGGTGTTTCTTTTCAATAGTAATTGGAACCTTGTAAGCCTGTTTTGGAGTTAAAATAATGTCATTGAATTTTTCTACCTACTTGGCGAATAAGCTGAGCCCAATCGTGGGGATGTTCAATTTTTCTATTGAATTTCTTTCTCTTTTTTTCGATTACACTGTGGTCTGTATCGCATTCCATATGGGTGTGGCCCTGAATCAAGAATTTGTGATCTATTATTTTGAGGCTCTCAAAATTTTGTAAAGCTACAAAACACGGTGCTGCCATATGGCTATTTTTATTTTGTCCGCCGCATTAGTCGGAATACATAATTAGGTGACTAATTTCAACTTCTAAGTCTCTTATTAAAAATCTGTAAATACAAGAGCCAATATCATTTCCACCTCTTTTTGCCACTGATTCACACCCTAGGTAACATAATGCCTGAGAAGTGTCACAATCATGTACAGTGAGGTTGAACGTCCAAAGTTGCCTTTTGTAAAACGAATCACCACTCTGTAGGTCTGGCGTTGGGACGCATTGTTGGAGGTCAGAACTTATTGTTTTTTTTCAGGATCAGTTTTTTTTTGTCCTTTTTTCATTGTATATCCTGCATCGGCTTTAAGATGATGTAAATCCAACTCTTCCATAAAATTCTTTTTTTCATCTTCAGTTTTTGACATCTTTATTTTCATTACTAACTTGTCACCTGCATGTGTCTTTTTTGGGCTGCTTTATTTTGATGTTCAATTTTTGAAATATTTCTTCATAGATTTATACATTTTTCAGGATTTCTCTCCTTGTAAGCTTTGTACAAACTAGCTACAGTATAATGAGCAGGTAGATATTTTTTCCATGTTCTTCTTGTGTAATGTCTCTCATAAGATGGAAAAGAAAGAATGTGTTGCCTCGCAATTTCTTTGTCTTACTCAGAACATTTTTTCTTGTTATCGTGGTTACCTCTTTTATCAAGAGCCAGATGTATTAATTAGCTTTTTTGACATTATAACCTCAATAAATTTGTTGCTTATATCAAACGTTTTAGTTAAGCATCCTTTACATGTAAGTGCTAGGGCCCCATTTATTCGAAAATAGTATACTGCCGTACTAGTCCTTTAACCCTGTATGGCATCATTGGTACGAATACGAGTACTTTTTTATCTTTTGTTTCGATCAGATCACCTATGTACTAAACTCTTCTATTGTAATCTCCAATTTCCCAAAATTCTTTTAACAAATTCCGACGAACCCTCCGTTATATTTTTCTTTGCATCTGTTTCGGGAGACCGTTAGTTCTCTTATAGTTTTTTCACGAACAGTTTTGTTTTTTCTTGTATCATACTTTTTTCTAAAGTTTCGTTTAACCGTTCTCTCTCATCTTTCTCGTCTCTATTTTAAATTTCCTACTATCATTCGCGCGTGTTTCACTTAGTCGTGAAATCTTCTCTATTTCCTCCTGATCTACCATTGTATTGTCAGATTCATCTTCAACGGGAATATAATTTGGGTCAACAATACTATCATCTGAATTGAAAATGTCTTACAATTCACGTTGGACATCATCTGGTAGAGACAAACCTTCACTAATATCTGTAAAAATCGGCATGTATCGGAATACTTCATTTGTATTTTACTTATATTTATTGTTTATATTATATTATTTATTATCATCCTGTATATTATTATACCATACCTTCATAAGAAGTTCCCAGCTCATGATCACATATTTGGTTTTCACCATCATTACACACGCGATTTGTACTGCTCGGAGTTGCAACTAAAAATTATCTAGTTAAATTTACTTAATCATTTAGAGTTATTTTGAAAATACCTGGCAATAATTCTGTGTATTCTATTGTGTGGCTCAATATAACTGCTGAAGAAGGTACAATAATACTATTTTGAACGGAAGAGTTTTCAGAACGAATTACTAGTTGTTGTTGAACTGTCGAAAATCATTAAAACATTAGCATCAAGTACTAGTAGTTGGTTCTGAAACACTTTTCACTATATTCACTAATTTTTGTCCGCTGGATAACATTTTTACGATAAAATCACTAAGCACGTTGTTATCACGCTGAATCTTTAAAACTTATAGGTTATGTTGCCATAAAAACAAGGTTAGTCATAAACACCGCCGATTGTGTAAAACGAGATATCAACATAGCTCCTTTTACCACCATATATTGTAATTATTCCACAGTGAACACGTTATACACAAAACTATATACGTTGAATTGTGATTTAACCCCAGGCCAATTTTATTTCCATAAAAAAATTTGCAACGTGTTAGTTTTTGACTTACAAAAGTCAATAATGATTTTTGTTTTGACTTAAGAGTTTTGAGTTAGCCATCTAAGGGAAAAAAATTCAAACCGCCTCTAGACGGGCCTGCCGGGATGAGTAAACATAATTTACACCGAGACGCAGTTAGTTATTTTATTGTGTTAGAAAAGTAATAAGCAAATACAATAAACATAAGTAAATGAAAATAAAAAACTGGTAATAGTACAATTAGTTTCGTCTATGAAAGGAAACAAAACAATTCGTTTTTGACGAAAAACATAAATTAATTTTACATTTGGAACAAAACACTTGGGTCTCTGATTTGCAGCCAGGTGGTTTGCATGTCTTTTTTCCCATCCTATCAAGAAAAGTTGGCCAGTGCGATGTGTTGTCAAAGCGAATATCATCTGCTGGTAAATAGGTTTTTTTACCACCCTTCGCTGATGGTTGCAGTACTTTTAGAGATGGTCTACCAACTGGTTTTCTCTCAGGATTTACCTGATATCTGCAGAGAACATCAGGCACTACAGTTTGAAAATCTGGAAGGTTTACAGTATTTCTATGAATTTTACGGTGCAGAAGATATGCATTCACCATGGTCTTATCGACAAAATGATAAAAAAGGCGAAGTGAAGCACTTTTTGGCTTTAGTCGGATGCTATATCGGCCAAGTAGGCCATGCAATAGATCTGCTCCACCCATGTGATAATTATACTCTGAAAAACAACGGAAAATATAAAAGAGACTGAAATATTGATGTGGACGTAAATTACCTCTAATAATATTTGGACAATCATGCTCCAGATATTTCGTGTTCTTTCTATCACATCTGACTATTTTTCGTGGTGGCTCTTTTGGAAGTGTAGATGAAAATGGCCCAACATAAGTAGACGCTAATCTCATGCTTTTGATATCCTTCCAGTGTACTGTGGTCATGTCAACACCATACGCAGTACCAACGTACTCATAGGATTGTCCTCTTGGTAAATCTTTAGCCTGTTTATCTGTGTCCGCAGGCAACTTGCAATTAGGAATTCTATCACGACGAATAGTGCCAAGTGCATATATTTCATGGCTTCGTAGATATACAAGTAACGGCAAGGACGTATAAAAATTATCAAAAAAAATTATATGACTAGTAAAATGAGGAATAGTTTTTGATAACCGAACAACGACATTGGCTGTTGCACCCAAATCTGGTTCCCCTGGAAGGACAACATTATCACCAGCACCAGTATAAACTTCGAATCGATATGCAAAACCATTTGAGTCACAGAGAACAAAAAGTTTCATTCCCCACTTATGGGGTTTCTTTGGCAGATATTGACGAAGTTGTGAACGAATCTTCGTTGCGCACATTTGCTCATCTACACACAAACGGGGCTGTTTTGGTATAGAATCAAAACGGTCATTGAGGTGACCGATGACTGGTCTTATTTTGTGGATCGTATCCAGGCTCACCTTTTTCTTCATCACAGAATGATCGTTAAAGCTAAGGTGTATACGAATTGCAAAAAATCTTTTAGATGTCATTGTACTTCTAATAGCTTCGAAAGCGTGTTGTCCTCAATAGTGCTCCACAGTTGGATAACGATACAACGACATATAAAGAAAAATACCCACATATTGTCTAATTTCTAAAGCAGTAACTTTGAATACAGTGTTTATATTTATTAATCGTGCATTCATATTAGTGTTTGCAGCACTACGTTCATAGAAATCATCCGTAAAAAAATAACTGAAGCACTGCTGTGGGGTTTTCAAATCTTTAAAACTGTGTGGTAACTCTTTGTTACCCTGAAAGACTACCTGGTTTTTATGTAGCTGTGAGGATTTTTGTTTCCAAACTATCTTTTTAAATTCGTCAGACGTGGTAGCAATATTTACTGCTTGACCAATAAACCCACCATTGTTAGGTTGCAGTTGGGGACCGTCAGGCTCATTCTCGGGTAATAGTGACCTTACCCTTTTTTTAGGCCAACTAACATTACTAATATTCAAAAATCGGAGTCGTCCTCAAATTCGCCTTGGTCATCATCTTCGGGTTCGGATTCTTCGTCTGTCGAAGTAGATTCCATCATTTGTCTAATTTCCTCCTCGGTCATTCGAGAGAAATCAATTTTGGAACTACGCCACTTATTGCCTTTTTTAGAAGACATTTTGGAGAACTGAAACAACGAACAATGATCAGAATCCAAAAAAATCGTTTGAAGAATTATTTATAATGATTCGCACTGAAAACGAGAAATTCACAGAGACCGGTAACACCACCCAGAGACGGTCTATGTTCAAACAGCTTCTATGTCTTTGCCATAAATTTTTACCGCGACTTACTTTATCTACACTAAAATACATATATTTATGTACTTACCAATAATTTTTTAGTAATAAAATTCACGAAAACAAACACTTCAAATAAGCGACGAAAGTGAGGTTCACCACAAAACAATTATTATGACCATCCCCTGATGCTGATAGAAAAGTAAACCGTCTGTGGGCGGTCTTGTCTACTAGAAGGTTAACTCTATTAATCTCCAATCTCATTTTTTGAATTTTTCTTTCCTTTCTTGTTCCTAACTGTTCTTTGGCAACCAGTATTTACTGCTTTCCAGCTTCCATCGTTTAGCATTTAGATCATACAAATTATGCCAAAGACTCGCTTGAACAGAATCACCAGGTAATCTCGTATAGTAACGTTTTTTTTTTTTTACATTTTAGTTCAAATAAACAAAAATTAGATATTATCATTGAACGTGTGCCGCCGCCATTTTTTGTTTCGAATTTTTGAATTATCACTTTAGATTCGGGTTAAAGTTATAAAGATATAAATGGTATTAAAAAAATGTAATCCGGCCACCGGAACATGATCAGCATGGCCGAAGATTATAAACATAGCATAGTAGTGTTTCTTTGGGAACACAGTAGAAACAGTTATCAATTTTCAGTATTGTTTTGTTTTCCCAATAAATCGAAGTCTGTTTAGGACGTATGTGTGTAGTCTGTTCATTTCAAAGGCTAGGTTTTAAAATGCACCTACTGTACGTTACAAAAAGAAAGTTCCGCATCCAACATACTTTTAGATCCTTTTTACCTTCCAACCCACATATACATATGTGGGTATAGAAGGTTATGCAATCGACTATTTTTCATTAGCGCTCAATGGATTTATTACATCATTTTGTAACGTTTGACCAAGTTTCGTCAAGATCGGCCATGATGTCTGTGAATGTGTGTGTGTAGATATAGATCTTAAACATATAGATTAATTATATTCTATGCAATTTGTTGATACAACGCGTAATTTGGCGGCAAAAAAATTCATAAGGTGGAATATAAGAAAATGTGAAGACATATTTTTTAAAGACAGTTTAATTTCACATAACTCTTCTTTATAAAGCATTTTAACTCCAAGCCAAATGGATTAAAAATTAATTAAATAAGATTGTAGAAGCTTAAACTGTATTATAGATATTTTTGTAGAAGCGGGCGGTTTTGCAATGTTTTTCCAAGTTAGCAACTAGATGTCTATTAAGCTTTATTTGATATGAAATTTTAAACGTCACCAAAATTTTTGGTGTCACCTTTTTTTTATAGTCTATAAAGACTATAAAGAAACGTCAAAAATTGAAAACAATAGGCTCAAAAGTATGAGTTTATTTAAAAATATTTACAATGCAATTATTACAATTAGTCATATTTATACTGGGTGGTACAACTCCTCAACTTTATTCATCTTATTTCTGGAAATATTTCAGTTATTGCGTTTAAAACTAACTAAACCAAAATTATCAATTTGGTATGCCTGCTTTTTTACTCGTTTTCATGATACCGCACAAATACCTACTATCATAAAGGAGATGTATTTCTTTCGGAGACAGTTAACGTAATAATTCATTTTAAACATTCAATGTATTAATCGTGATGAAATTTTGTATGTATAGCGGGCATAGCTGGTTTTTATGGTCCTATGGCCCTTTGCTTGCCCACGCGCTAGCATGCTTGGGCTCGATATAGCGGCTCGGACCATAAAAACTTCCTTATGCCCTTAATACATCAACAACTTATTTTATCTTATTTTTTTATGCCCTGAAACAATTTATTTGGGCATTTTGGAAGTCTCAATTCATCAGGATTAAGGACGAAAAAGGATATTAGTGGTTTTGCGTGTAAAGTGTGTTTTTCTTTGACGAGAAAGCCTATTTAAGAACAAAAAATCCGCGGGATATGGTATATAAAATTTTAAAAACTGCACAAGTGAAGATGTGTACAAAAGTCTCAGAATATTCGTATAATGAGTGCTACTATTTTAATTTGAAATACGAGCCCCGTCCCATATGAATTAACACACTCGCTTAAAATTTGAAAATTTTTCATTCGTTTTTATTTATTTTTCCGAAATTGTGATGTTTTCACCTCTCGAGATGAATAATCAGATATGATCCATTGTTCAACGAATTTTTATTCGTATTTCATCAATTTTACTTAGTCACCTTATATCAAGTAACAAGTTGCTTGTTTTAAAAGAATTTACCGTTTGGACGTTTCTACATTGTGTAACAAATTTGTTAGCGTAGTTCATTAATTATTTGTTAATATTTTAAGTATTTAAAATGGTTCGCGGTAGAGCGATTTCGGAAGAAATGTGTAAAATAATAGACCATCTTTCAAATTCTGGAAAACCCTATTCGGAAATTGGTAATCTGGTCAATTTATCAATATACACTGCACCATGTATCATTCCATTATATAGTAGAATAGGTACCGTTGTGATGAAAATTAAATCAAGAAGAAGATCTGGATTTTTAGAAATACATAAAAAAGCATGTCTAGATCCACATGTCACAGAACAGCTGGCAAGGTGGGATTTAAAGTATATAAGGTAATTGTATTAGTATATTTGTTACACCTAATAATTAACATAAAATCTGTAGGCCGAAGAAAAACCTGTGTTAACTAAAAAGCATAAGCGAAAGCGATTACTCCGAAAAAATATAAAAAATGGTCAAAAGAACAATGGTATGCTGTTCACTGGAGTGATGAAGCGAGATGTGAAGTATGTGGGTGACAGCCGCAGTAGGGTCATAACAAGGAAAGAAGAAACTTCCAAGGATGAGTATTTAAAAAGAGAATTGAAGTTTCCAGCTTCGCTTATGGTTTGCGAATCGATGCCTGCAATTATAGTGGGAAATTTATACTTTGTGGAAGGAACCAATGTCAAACTCTCGTAGACGCAATTCTCATCACCAAGAAGGAAATGTTACGCCGTGGTAGCACTAATATATTGTTAGAGTAATTACCTCAATTTTTCGTTTTAACAAGCTCATTGTGTTTTTTTAGTAAGTAAAGTAATCATTCAAATAAATTTAAGTTCAAGTATTGTTAGTTTTATAAAATAGAAAAATAAATCTGATTAGTTTTACATTTACATATAAAGACTGATATTAAGTAGGGTGTATGAAGTAATATGGGACGAGGCTTAGTATACAAATCATAGTTTTATTTCTATTTTATATCCTACTTATGAGCTGCCTTGGTGGTGGAATGGTTAGAGTGCTTGCCTTTCACGTGAGAATAACCAAGACGCTCCTTGGATAGGAAGTAAAGCTGTAGGTCCCGTGGCAGTACGATGATTGACTCGTTAAAGATTTCTTACTAAAGGTGGAATTCTTTTAATAGCACAAAATTTTAGTGACGGGTAGTGCTAATAACCATTAGCAGTTGATAGATATGCCCGACGTTTCCGTTTGTGTCTAGATTTCGATCCGCTAATACAAAACAAAATCATTCGCTTAGGATTTTATCATTTGTACAGTGTCCAAGATAAGGAGTGCCACTATGGGTATTTCGGAAACGGTATAGATGTAAGGAAATGGTTTGTTAAAGTTTTAAAACACTCATAAAAATTTAAATAGATTATTTTAATTTAAATATTTAAAAATTTTAAAAATTATTTATTGCTTAGTTTAGCTTAGATATAACGCAAATGGTAAGTAAAAGTTAGGATTAAATTGAATGTAAAATGTTTTTAAACTGATGATATATCTTTGAACGTCGCTTGGAATTGTTTTATGGTCTATTAACTGTATTTGATCATCGAAGTTTTAAACGTTACTGGTACAGATTATTGTTGTTCAAATTTTACAATATTGTCTGATTTTCATTATGAAGCTAGAAAGTAGTACCACTATTTTTAAAGATATAATTTAATTTTAATAATTGCTTTTAAGTTTTTAAGTATAAGCATTAAGTCTGAAAATTAACCTTCAGTATGACATTGAAAACGTAAACTGCGAAAATCAATAAGCGTAGATTTGTGAATTTGAATTAAATTTTTGTATCTGACTATGAAGTTTTAAACTTATGACAATTATTAGTTTTCGTTTTACTAATTTCGTTATCAGTTAATTTATTAATAAAATATGGAGCAGGATTATTAAATTGGAAAATAGTTTTGATTCTTAATATCGTATTACATCTTATATGTCTATTAAATCTGTCTGAATTAAAAAGTCAGACTGCGACATGTATTTAACAATTTGTTGATCTGAATTAGGAAGCAGTCCAAATTAAAAGATTACTTTATTCTATTAGTTAGTAACTAATTCTCGTTAAATTAATCGTGCTATTAAAAATAGACGGATTAAAGGAAATGAAGCAATGTTTGTTATCCGATTACATATTAAGATCCCGAAATTGCATTACTCGGCATATTATTTCAGACAATATCCTGTAGGAATATCCAAATAAAGCACATTTATTCAAAGAAGACAACAATTTGCTATTCGATACAAAGTACAGAATTATGTAAGGATTGACCAGTACTCAAAAGATCTGATATCAGTGAGCGATCAGAATAATGACATATCAAATCAATAACTTTATCCTTAGAACACATATTATGTCGACAAAGTACAGGAATTTCAATGATTGATATGTGACTAGAAAGAATTACGTTCAGTGAGTGGTATCAAACAACCGCAAATTATGCCAAGAATCACGGTCAATACCATTTGCCTTCAATATATGGGTTGAGATTTTAATAAAAAGGATAATAGGACCTTTTTTTTATAGTCAAAATTTAACATCTCAATGTTGCTTAAATTTACTAGAAACTACTTCGGAAGACGCTCTTGATAATTTACCCTTAGCGAAAGTATGCGACTGTTGGTTTCAGCTGGATGGTGCACCTGCACACAATTCACGCATGGTTAAAGATTACCTTTCAAATAGGTTTGCTGAAAGAGTTTTAAGCACCCATTCTGAAACATCCTGGTCAGCCCGTTCTCTCAATATAACCCCACTGAATTCTTTTGTTTGAGGGTACTTAAAAAAATTATGTTTATAAACATATCTTTGGAACCGAAGAACTCCGAAGGTTGGTACTTAACGCATTCTAACTGTAAGACATACAATGTTAAAGAATGCTTTGGATTCTACAGTTAGAAGATGTGATTTATGTTTGGGCTTTTCGAGCATGTAGTATAATTTTTTGTTTAATTATTGTTATGCGTTATGTTTAAATGTTATCTGTCCATTTATATGTTGTTGATTGTAATTAATTGGATATAAAATTTGTATTCAAAATTGAAAAATTCTGTCTCATTTTATTAATTTGATGAGAAAAGCCCATTTATGAATAAAATTTAATTTGAATGTTATAGGGAGGGATACAGACTCAGACTCATACTTTCCTCCGATAATCGTCAAACGGCACTCAGAAATTTATTCCTATAGTATTGACATTTTCGCTTGTAATTTCAAAATGGGGCGATGGAAATCAATTTTCTGAACGCCGTTGGATTTGTATTTTGAATACCTTCAAAATGATGTATCACAAGCTAGGGGGTGCAATTTGAAATTTTGAAGTGAGGGGAGTGGGGATGAAGGGGTGAAAAGTAAAATTCCATGAACCCTGTTTTTGAATGTCCCCCTCGACATATAAATATTTCTAGGTCGAGATTCCATTGCTAAAAAAATATTAAGGGTGACTAGTTTTGAAATGAAAGCACTGTATATCAATATATCGCTTTATTTTTACTAACATAAAAACAATTATTTACCAGAATTTTGTTTAATACAAAAAACGGCAATAGCACTTACTAAGTTTACTTTCTACCGAAATAGAATCCTCTTTATTTATGAAAAAAATTCACGTCATCGCTAACTTCAGTAAAGGAAAGGGCCTCACACAAATACATAGTAAATAACACATAATTCGTGAAAAAACAATACTAATTAAATAATCACTTTTAACATCATTTGAAAAACGTATACTGGGTATATATTTTTTAATGTATTATCTTTAAAACACACTGGTTTAAATTACTCAGATTTCTTAATTATTTGTGTTCTACAATGAATTCTGTATAAATTTTAATCCTTTTTAACGTCGTTCTCCCATAGAAAAAATTAAATAACGGACTAGCACACCAACTCTAACTTTGAATATCAAACAGTATCAAATAAAACCGAAAATTCGAACATTTAATAATATTTACTTCGTGTGATTAAAAAAATACAATATTTTGTTTTCCGCATTTTTTATTTGGCGGTTAAAAGTTCCTGGACGAAAACAGGTATGAGACATTAAATCACCTACCGTACAGAATAAAAAACCTGCGATGCCGCTGACTCACATGAAAAACGTGGCTATTATCGCTTTTTGAAATGTAAATATTGCAGCGGAGTTAAATAGCGCGTATAGACTCAACATTAAACAGCACAACGAAAAAGTGAGACATAATCGTTAAATATTAAACATTTTAATCAACTGTGTGCGGTTTTGTGGGGTTTTAGAAGTAGTGGATGAGGGGACATGATAAATCTGTTTCGTCAATAAATCCAGGAGTGTTCAGAGGGTTAATTCAGGCCCTAAAAGATGATTTAGAAAGGTCTACAGTATTTAAGGGCACGCCTAAAACAATTCAAAATTGAACTTCTACAAATCATGTTTAACGTGTTTCAAGAAGAAATGTTTAAAGAAATTCAACAAGCTCCTTATTTATCCATAAGAGTTGACGAAACTAGTGCTGTTTCAAATACACTTCAAATGGCTATAATTTTTAGATATATAATAAAAAACAAATCTGTGGTAAGGTATTGGTGGTATTTTTTAAATCCGTCGGGTCATGACGCGCAAACGCGCATCAGTCATCGACGTCTCTTTTTGCGGAGTGCAATCCTTAGTTAAACAGTTATGAATATGCTAATTCTGTACACTGTTACGCTCATAATTTGTCTTTATGTGTTTTTTTTTGTGGACTTGAACAGGCTAGATTTGGCCTATCGTGCTAAAGCACTCAGGAACACTTAAGAGGATGGATAGAGGGACCTTAATTTTTTTCATATCATAAGTGAGAGGAAAACTGAACTAGGGAGATCATTCCAGAGTTTAGAAGCCGTGTAGAAGAATGTGGATTGCGTCCGTTTGGTACAAGTGAACATTTGTACTCCATACTGATGATGTGAATGAGCGAACCGACTGTTTCTCGCAAAGATAGCCCGAGATGGTATCAAAGAATATAATTCAGCAGCGCAATAGCCATGTAATACCGATAATACAAAGAAATAACTGAAACGATTCTTCTATGCTCAATGGACTGTATGTCAGAAGTTAAGGACGGGTTATTTATAAGCCTAATCGCTCTCTTTTGAATACGATCAACGATATCGAGAGCGTATTGGGGAGCACCAACCCAGAGGTGAGAATTATATTCTAGATGAGGTCGAATTTGGGTCTTATACAGCAGAAAAAGTTGTCGGGAGGTAAAGTACTGCTTAGATCTGTACAAAAAGCCTATTTTACGAGCAACTGTTTTGGTAGCTGACAGACGATGGTCAACCCATGATAAATTTGAAGATACAGTCATTCCCAACAGAGTAATCGAGTCTGAAAACTTAAGATTTGAGCCGTTCGTACTTAAAACAGGAAATGATCTTTTTGGCGGGCACAAGGCAACGCTGAGTTTTCTTAGCATTAAATTTAACTAGATTGTTGCTTCCCATACAAGAATACATTGAATGTCTTTATTGATTGAATTTGCCGTTTCAGCTTTAAAGTCTTGAGACCTAGGGGGTAGATTACCATTATGAGTAAACTACAATGAAGAGTGCTGTCGTCAGCAAAGCAATGGGTCGGATTAGCTGTTGAAGAAATAAGGTCATTTATGCATAGCAGGAAAGTGTAGGCGCAATAACTGATCTCTGTGGCACGCCCGCATTAATGATAACTTTTTTTGAAAAACAGCCATCAACTACGACACGTATTCGTCTTTTATCAAGGAAACTAGAAACCCAGTGGATGAGCGTATCATTTTCTCCAAACGAGGTGAGTTTGGCAAGTAAACAGTTATGCCAAACTTGGTTAAATGCCTTTGAGATATCTAAAGCGACCACAACTGTTTCACCGTATTGTTCTAATGTATTATTCCAAACTTAGGTCACATATGAAAGAAGATCACCTGTTGAACAACTCTGCCTAAACCCATATTGGTGGTCACTAAGGAGTTTGTTAGTTTCAAGGAACGAGAGATGTTGCTAATTGGTGGCTTTTTCCTGATTTTAGACACAATGGAAGTGATGACAATTGGTCGGTAGATCGAGGATCGGTCTATATCGCAAAACTTGTTTGGGAATAGGTTGAACATTTGCTAACTTCCCAATGATGAAGGAAATTCCCAGAAGTTTTACATAGAGTTTATCGAATAGAGCAAATTAGGACTCCAAGGATACTAGTTCGGGCATACATTTTCTTTAAGACAATTTTAGCTTGGGATACCTTCTGAGTTAGTCGCCAATATTGAGATCTAAGCCTACTGATAAATCGATTCTAGAACTTGTATCTCGAAAATGAATCGAAGCTTTACCAGCGTATGAGGAAGAGTTGACTAGGGGCATCGTCTTTTGGCCAGAATCATTATGACACGAGTTTGATGCTAATCAAATCACAAAAACATTGGCTTTGTTTACAGAACCAGACAACTAACAGATCCGTCAGAAGATGTCAGGAGGGAAATGAAGATGTAAACCCAAAGTTTTTACTAATGGATTTTAGCTAATAGGACCAAATATTTATGACATGCCCAAAGCGAGGATATTGACTGAGTTCATAACATGGTTTCGTTAAAGTTCAAACAATGTGTTTTAGCTTTAGTGATGAACACTTTTGCAGATATTTCTAGAATACCAACGTATTCTGCATGACTCTGACCGTTTTATTAGAAATTACCATTTAATATAAGTTTTATTCTTCAAAGATATTGCATCAGCACAAACGTTATTGAACCAGGGTTGGGAACGTGAATGACCTATACGATTCTGTTTTTTGGGACTGTATAACTCCATGCCCATGAGGATGACTTCAGATACTGAAACAACAATGTCCGAAGAAGAGAACGACTTAAATCAATATTCACTCCATGGAAAGGTTGCAAGGGAGTCTGGTAAATCACTCCATCTAGCTGATTTAAAACACCACAAGGTTCTATTAGTGTTGCGAACAACAGCGGAATTAGGGACAGTAGAAATTATTTCTATTAGACAATGGTCAAATAGACCTAGAGGGGAAAGAACGGAAGTTCTATAAACAAGTGGGTTTGATGTAAGAAAGAGATATATAAGATGTGGAGTATGGCTAGGTTTATCAAGGATTGTTGTGGATTCAGAAAGCATCTGTGTGGGATCACGAGAAATAGCAAATGTTTCTGCTCTATGACCAGCTTGATTAGTAGTAGATGAAAATTGAAGCCAATTAGAGTTATGAACATTGAAATCTCCTACAATTGAGATATCGCAAGATGGAAACTGAGACAGAAGATAGTCAACTTCAAACTATGGTAATCGACGAAGTCTTGAAAGCTAGTGTCATTAGGAGACCTATAAATGCAAAAGTAAAATTTCACATATTTAGGACCAGAATGTTTAAACCTAATAACGTCGAAATTTTTATTTTCCAAGGAAGAAATCCTCTTGCAAGCAATGCTGTCCTTGATATAGGCACATACGCCTCCTTCATGTCGAGAGTTAGAGTGAAGGTTGTATTGGGGATATTGCAACTCGAGTGAATGGAAGCTTTTAGAGGAGACTTGTGTTTCAGATAGAAACAAAATGTTAGGTTGTAATTGTTCAAGATGTTGGTGCACAGCATTAAGATTAGACCTGATACCGTGAATGTTGCAATAGTGTATCAGAAAGCTTGGGCTCCGAATGGAGCAGGATTTTACGTCCGGTATTTATTACCCTAGAAACCACAGCCATATTTTTGTAATTTTTTATTTTGGATTATCAATCCTATAGGAACACAACGAGGACGAGAAAGAAGAATAACGATGAGAATAAATTAAGGATGAAGAAAAGGTGTTCGGCAGCCCTTACCGAGCTAAGAAAATCGGACACCCAGTATTAAGGAGCCCATGGTAAGGGTGGTGGTACCTCCCCGACTTGCATGGGGTACACATGCCTCCAACCTCCCAATGCTCCCACCTCCCAAATTTATTATGTTAAATGCAATCCAATGTGAAAATATTTTTGCAAAATTACAGGGAATGTGTGCTTTCCTTTCGAATAGTGTACAGCGAACCGCAGCTACACGTTTACCACGTGTAGCTCATACTCAATGGAATTTTAACTCCAGAAGTGTTTGCACTCTATTTGAACATAGAGATGCGATTATCGAATGCATAGAAGAAATTATGGAGAAAAGTAACATTGTAACTACCATCAACTAAGCCCCAGGGCAATTAATACATATTACCAGCAAGAGTTCCGTTTCCTGTCTAAATTTATTTTATAAAACATTGCCTCATATAGATTTATTGTACGCCAAATTCCCAACAAAAGACATCGACGCCGTTATTGTACACACAAATATTTCATCGTTCGAAACGATATAAATAATGTCATTGACAATTTTGAAGACACACCGGGCCCAAAAGAAGGCAAAGCAAATATGTGATATTGTTATATCACAAGTTAAGGACCGATTTAACTTTACAGACTATTTAATTGCGGCAACTTTATTTTTGTCTAACAAATTGCCGAACAACACTTTTAAAAAGACTATCAGGATTTACCCATTTTATGACGAAACAAAAATTACGAACGGAATTAAGTGTAATTTATTCTACAAAAGATTTTAGATCGATGTCAGACCTCCTTGTAATTCATAAATGTATTTCCCAAAACGAGCAACTATCTGAAACGTTTAGTGAAAATTTAATCGTAATAAGCATTTTAATTACAATTCCTTTGAGTTCTTCTGATGCCGAACATTGTTTTTCGACACTTAAGAGGATTAAGACATTTGTTCGAAGTACTATGAGCCAAGAAAGACTGTACGCCTTAGCGATGGTTTCGTAAGAAAATGACTTAATTGAAGATATGTCAACTTTCAGTCAGAGAGTAATGGACAAGTTTGCGTCCTCTAAAGTAGAATCTACTGTCTTTAAATAATATAATTAGATAAGTTTTGTAAATGATGTTGCTTATGCTAATGATATGTGTATTTATTACAATAAAGCTATTCAACGCCCACATTCTTGCACTATCCACCGCCTCTGATACGGGAACAAAGTGGTTGATCGGTGACAATTTAGGGTTTTATTTGAAAAGAATACGGTGAATTACATCTCTATTGTGCAGTCCACTGGCTATCAAGAATTGTCTTAAAAGTTGTAGGTGTATTTCGTACAAAAAAAAAATGCATTTTACATGGAATTAGAGTATACATTTGCTTGATATGTGTGAAGCTAACGTTTATTTGAACATGTTTCGTTTCTTAGATTTTTCAGGTACTTGAAATACGAAGGACAAGCCATTCTTACTGAGAATAAAAGAACCAGTGTAACGTTTTCAAAATTTTCTTTAGATATGTTCAAAGTAGTTGTTTTCCGTTATAATGCAATTAGCCATTCTTTCCTCCCACTTTTAAATGCTCCAAGCCAAGCAGCTTTACGAATACTATTAAAATAACACCGAACAGCAGAATCGATGTCTTCCTCTGAAAAAAAAATTTTGCCTCATAAGTTCTTTTTAGCCCAAAAATCGGCCAAAAGTCGCACATTGTCAGATCCGGTGACTAGAGAGTGTTCGATTACATTAATCTTGTTCGCAGCCAAATACTGCCGAGTTAGTTCTGCAGTGTGGGAAGAAGCATCATCAGGATGTAGCATAATTCCCTTTTTTGGCTCTTTATTAAACACTTCCGGCAAACAGTGTTCGACGTACCATTTAGCTGTGACAGTCCTCTGTTCCTCTAGCTTAATAGCGTTCAGTAGTGCGGTACTTCTAAAGAACACAGCGTACAATACTTTCTTCATTGCTTCTGCTTTCTGATTATTGTCGGTGTGGACTCGTGTTCATGGATCCATACGTGGCTCGCTTGTCGAGTTGGCATGTCGAAAAATGGTAAGTTCCATCACCTGTTACAAAATTTCGTGTCCACCATACTTAAGCAATGTCAGAGTTTCGTGGCAAATTCGTACTCGTTTTACTTTTTGAAAATCTGTAAGATGATGGGGTACAAACCGACTTACGACTTTTTTCAGATGAAGGTGGTTCTGTACTAGTGTTTTCACGCCTCTATTACGGCGTAACTAGTCCTGTTATTTACTTCATAATCTTCTTCGCAGCAGCAATGTTTTCGTCTGTGACAACGGTAATGGGAGAACTGGCGCGTTTCTGGTGATCAACAGTAGTTCTTCCACGTTCGAATTCCTTGTGCCATCTGTAAATTATTGCCAAGGAAGGAGCCTGATCGGCAAATGTTCTTCGCAGTCATACCTTTCTTAAAGTCATAATAAATCATTATGTGAAAATGTTCTGGGTTTAATTCCATTTTTTCACGACACTTGCGAAACTATCAAATACTATTTAAGATAAATTAGCAAACGAAGCGGCAAATATCAAGTAAAGAGTTGCTCTTACTGAGGCTATATTTTTTCTTTTCCATGGTCTGCCTAATTTCTTTATTCTCAATAATAATGGCTTGTCCCTTGTATAAACACAGCCTATTTTGTTTGTTGAAGTGCAGCGTTAATTTTTCCATTCTTGTCGTTTGCTGCACACTTCCATCTCTTCCGTTAAGAACTTAATTTGTATAAATGTAGCCGGCAACGTGGTGAAGAGGAAGTGTAATATAATTATTGTAAAATTGCAGTGTAGTAAGACTATCATAGTTCCCATTTAACTTCATACAGCGTAGGGGTTGAGACGTACTATTGTAATGATGGACATTTTACCAGCATCACAAAAATCTGTTAATCTGATAAGAATTTAAATTGAATTTTTGACTTATAAATCTGCAATATGGACAAATAGAAATAAACCTTACAAAAACTCATTTCATAGTTTATCGCACTTGTTTTTTCCAAAAAAAAAAAACGCAACTGTTTTCTTAACTTGCACTAGAGCGTTAAGGATCTGTCAAGAAATTAATGTTTTAATATACTATTTTAATTGCACCACAACGAATTTTAGAAATACAGTTTATTTAGAATTTTTTGACACTGTTACAATGGTCAGCTTTTGTATATATGTAATTAAATGGTAGTTAAAAATTCAACAACTTGCAGTCATTTAAGTGAAAATCATTTATTTTTATCTCATTTATTTCCCAATAAAACGGAAAGAATTGCGCGACATTTTTTTTTCATTAAAGTCCTCGTCTATTTGTATTGAAGTGATTTATTATAAGGGTTAGGTGAATCGATGATAATACGACACTAATAATACACTTTTGGTGATTTACGACTAACTTCAAATGCGAAGTCAACAAAATGTATGTGCACTACCTAAGGGTTACGGTATTAAAACACAAATTGGAAATAGCATAAATTTAATTGGAAATTAGTATTAGTTTTAAAAGAAATATTTTTTTTATCTGTAATCTTATTTATTGTTTATGTTTAAGTCTTACACTAACATATATATAGGGTGTCCCACCTCGACATTCATAGCTCAGGGGGTTTTCCTTGGGCCATTCTAAGTCAAAAATACGCAGTACACATATTCCCGCAACCCGGTAGTTAAAACGTTATCAATATGTGATGTTTGGCTAGTAACCTTTTGACAGGCACTGAGTGTGAACCTGTGCGTTGATGTGATGCAAAATCCATGACTTTTTTTTACAATTCGGGTCTTTTTTTCTTATTTTTTTATGGAGTTGAGCAAGAACCTCAAGGTAGTAACGTTAATTACAGTTTGACTTTCAGAAACCTAGCTAAGGTATACAATCCCATAAATATCGAAAATAACAGTCCTCATTGCGTTGAATTTTGATTTGCACATTAGAACTTCTTTATAAAACTGTTGAATCAATACAGTTTACTCAATGGTAAAACATCCTCACAATCAAAAACCGTAAAATTAGTTTCTTTTATCATTAAAAACTGATATTTGGATTTGTTCAAAGAAATCTCCGCTTATAGCAATCATTTTCTTTTTTTATGGAAATACACGGTGTCTATACAAAATACTAGGACAAACTCCTGAGACTAAAATATGATGATCTAGCCCAATTTACCTTAGTCCAAAAGTTGATAGTTTCAGGAATACAGGGTGTCAAAGTTATTATTTTTGCTTTCTTGTATACTGCGTATATTAAGAGGAAGTATTGCAATCGAAACAAAATTTGGGAATTTTTTTTTCGCTGATTTCAACGTTTTCGTGCTCCCTGAGTCGAGAAACACCAATTTCGCGAAAAAAAAAAATGTTCGTGTGTCTGTCGGTGTGTGGCTCCGAGACTATTTGATCGATTTTAATGAGATTTGACATGGGTTACTATATCTGAAAGTTATGTATAAAACTGGCTTTTCGTAAAAATCAATTAATGAGGGACGGAATAAGGGTGATTTTTTTGAGGGTGCATTTCCAAAACCAGAGCCAGAAAGTCTATCTTTGGTGAAAAGTTAGTAACCATAAACCCCGATCGAACAGAATTTTTTAAAAAAATTTAAATTCAAAATGTGACCAAATAGCGGTTTTTGTACATTTCGGCGTTGTCACTAGAAACCATCAAAGCTACTCGCATATTATAAATAAAAGTTCACTATTTCGAACGGTTTGTAAATATTTTTTTTTAATTTACATATTTTATAGTCACATATAACGAAAATATAGTGAGCTTTATGATATTTTTGTCTTATCCAGGACCGGAGTTAGGAGTTTTAAAATTTAAAAATTTCCATCCTTTATAACTATGTTTCTAATAAAAATGAAATCTTGAAATGAAGAGATTACATAGTAGACATACATAGCTACTAAACTGCTATATTGGATTATTTTTAGCGCTTCCGGTTTTGTCGAAAGTAACAAAGAAAAAATTTAATTTTTTTAATATTTTATATCAAAGTTTTAAAAACAATTCTAAAGTATTTTAAAGTTAATTTCTCATTCTATCCAAATATGTAAAAATATACAGTGATTTGCAAAATACAGGGCTAATAAGAAAAAAAACAATTTTGTAGGTAAGTTATAGTGTCTATCAATATATAGCTCTTAAATTTACATATTTTATAGTCACATATAATAAAACTATAATGAGTTTTAAGATATTTCTATCTTATCCAGGACCGGAGTTAGGAATTTTAAAATTAAAAAATTTCAATCCCTTATAACTGTTTCTAATAAACATGAAATCTTGAAATGAAAACTAACTTAAACTTAACCTTCACGCCATTCCCTAGCGGGGTAGGCAAAAAATCCTGCCTCTTATTTATTTTTCATTCATAATCTTTCTCCATGCTCTACTATCTTCTCATACCTCCCTAGCTTCCGCTAGATTCATACATGTCCTTTTATTTTGAAAACTCCTTACCTTTCTTTACTTTATCATATATTCTACTACATTCAGTCAAGTTTTACGCGGCCTACCAGGCCCGGCCTTTCCTCTAACCTCACCCACATACATTTGCTTCGTTAATCTTGCGTTGTTCATTCTCTCAATGTGACCAAACCAACGTATTTACTACTTTTATATCTATCCATCATCGTCTTTTCCTCGCCACACTCCGTAATTATGTATCCATTCTTTATTTTGTCCCTTCTCGTTTTACCACATGCGCTTCTCAGGAATCTCAGACCCACGGCATATTTTTTTCTTTCGTGCTTTTTTTGACATATCCATGTCTCACTTTCATACAGTACTGTCGGGACAAACACGCCATTATAGATTGACTCGTTTCGCAGCTAGGCTAATGCGTTCGTTTCTCATTATCGTCCACATACTTCCAATCACTTTCCTTCCAGCATTGACCCTTCGTCCAATCTCGCCTTCCATTGTACCATCTGCAGTAAACATTCTACCGAGATATACCAGCTCGTCCACTTGCTCCACAATTTCATCTTGCAGAGTAAATACTCTACTCTCCTTTCCACCTTCCCGATTGTACACCACAATCTTAGTTTTGTTCACGTTTACCTTTAGGTCCATGCTCTCAGACTGTATCAAACTTCCTCTGAGCGGTATCTCTTAATAAGACTGTGTCATCTGCATTCACCAGTCGTACATTTACGTCACCAACCATTACACCATTTGTATCGGTAATGCTTGTCTAACACATTTAGCCATGTATACATTTAACAACCACGGTGACATCACACAGCCTTGTCACGCTCCTTGCTCAATATTAAAGTATTCACTCACACCTCCTCTTACCCTAACACATGCCCGACTACCGTTGTATACTGCCCTTATTCCATTTATTAGACCTTTATTTACGCCATATACATTTAATATTTCCCACAGCTTCTCCCTATTCACTCTGTCGTACGCTTTCTCCAGATCTACAAACGCGCAGTACAGCTTCCAGTTTACCCTTTAATACGTTTCGATCATCTGCTGGAGAGCAACCATCTGATCTAGACATCCTTTCCCTGGCATGAAGCCACCCTGCACATCCCAAATCTTAGTTTGTATAGTTTCTCGTACTCTATCAATCAGTATTCTTCCAAATACTTTATCAGGCACGCTGAGCAAACTTATTCCTTTGTAGTTGTTACAATCACTCTTGTTCCCCTTACCCTTATACTGTGGTACAATGATCGCGTTCTTCAATCGGCACTTTTCATACTACTTGAATAAGTACAATCTTCTAGCTTATACTCATTTCATCAGTATTTCATCTAAGCCTGCTCTTGCCGTTTCAACCTTCAGTTTCTCTCATTCATCAATATCCTTCTCAGTTTCATTCATCATTCCTTTAATCTCCTATTAACCCTTCAGTCTTACTTTCCTCACAACTGTACAGCTTTCCGAAATATTCTTGCCAGCATTTCCTCACTTCACAATCGTACCATACTATTTCGTTGCTCATATTCATCACTCCTGCAGCGTTCTGTTTTGGGCCACGTTTTGTATTTTTGAAAATAACAAAAAAAAATTATTATTTTAGTTCTTTTTTAATATTCTATATGAAAGTTTCAACACAAATCTAAAGTATTTTAAAGTTAATGTCACATGCTATCCAAATATGTAAAAATATACAGTGATTTGCGAAATACAGGGTGTATAAGAAAATATAATTTTGTAGGTAAGCATATATTATTATATTGTTATTCGGAGTTAGGAATTGCTGCGGGCAACAGTTTCCTTATATGATAAAGTGTGGTGCCGTCCACCGGCCAGATTTTTTTAAACTCTTTTTTAAATATCTATCTTAATAATAACAGGATATTTCATGAAATATGGTACCAGGAGGTTTTATATGTCTACATTTAAAGTTCCATTTTTTCTGCCTCAGTATATCAAATTTCTAGTCAGAAATTGTTATTCCCTGATATGTTTTCTTCAAAAAAGGTATACCTTGTAGATGTCGCTTCGAGTAGCCGTTTCTGTGATAATCGAATTTAAATGTTTCATTGCCTACTAAAATTCTTTATAGCTCAACATTATTAATATTAAGTATTGTCATTAGTTACAAAAGAGTATTGTCAAACAATTCAGTCTGGCAAATCTTTATTGTAATTATAATTTCCTCTCCAATTTTTCGCTATGGCATATCCTACACTAACGCAGAAATGTCCGATATGATATTGGTTTATGGTTATTGCCAAGCAAATGGTCGGGAATCGGTCAGTGTATACCAAGAAATATTTTCAAATAGACGCGTTCCAAACCATCAAACATTTGCCGTTGTTCAAAGGCATGTTCGAGTAACCGGTAGTTTTGCTCCTGCTACGTTTGATTATGGAGGGAATCCTACTATTAGAATAGCAGAGGCTGAGGAAGAAATTTGAGAACGACTTGAAGAAGATCCGAGTCTGAGCACCAGACACATTGATTTGGAACTTGGCGTTTCTAGGATACGGTTAACAGAACTTTAAGAGAACAGTAAACATTTTACGGTTAGATGCAGAGATGATGGAAAGGGTGCAGTTCAATATTGTCCGTAGATCAAAGGTATACTTAGAAACACAAAATCTTCCCCACAATGTTTTTACTTGAAACTGTTAATAATTGGTTACAAAATGGTGACTATTTTCGACAAAAATTATCATCTTCAGACCTTAAATAGTACTTGTACATATGTTTATACTAAACATGCACAAGTATATAATCAATACGGTTTCGCTACTATGGGATCTGAGGTTCCTTCAAAGAAAAGTTTCAAAATTAAAACAGCAACAATCTGGTCAATTAACAAGTGAAACAAATGATGCCTTCAAGTCCTTTTCAGAATTTTCAGAAAAAATTTTCTTAAAATTCTTAGATTCAGTTAAAGTAAATAATTAAATCAATTATTTTTCCCCACAATGGTTTTGGTACATTAATCTACATAACCTCATTTAGAAGTCGACCACATGGGTTGTTTTACGCATAATTTTAATTAATTGTTTAAAGTAAAACTTTATGGATTTATAGATGGATTAATTCATCGTGTTTGACACTTCACTCCTAGATTTCAACAAGTGTTTGAATTTTGTTATCCTTCCCGTAATGGGTAATGTCAAGATTTTAACGTAACTGGGAAGCCTTTTAAAGAAAATTTGACGCTGTTATGAGTTCCTCTTCAAGGACTCATTTGTTTCACTTGTTAATTGACTAGATTGTTGCTATTTCAATTTTGAACTTTCCTTTGATGAAACGTCAGGTAAAGGGAGTTTTTAACTTTACTACTGATATGTACGTCAAAACATATCTACATATTGATTAACCTTACGCTTTACAGCGTTTTAACCATAGTAGCGAATGCATTAATTATGTATTTGTGCATGTTTGGTATAGACATATGTATAGGTACTATTTAAGCTCTGAAGATGACAATTTTTGTGGAAACTGGTCATCATTTTGTAACCAACTATTAACAGTTTCAACGTACAGCGATTGTGAAAAATTGTTTCTACGAGATATTGAATTTATTCCTTACTTTACACCCGTATAATAACTTAATGATGATCAATGAATAGGAAGATGTCACTTGTTAGTACAGTCTAGATCTACTATAGTTTAATTGAACATGAGAATTTACTGTCGACGAAACTGATGTTTGTGCGCATTTGAAGGCTAATAAAAATTATCATTTGCGAGTCCTTGAATGGATTGGTATCAAAGCAAAGCATGTTTAATTCTTACATTTGTATGTGAAAAATTTGTTTAATATATGTTGTGTACAACTTACTACGAGTTGTTGAGTCACTTTTGAGTCATATAAACACACTAAACTGCCATGAAATTTCATGGAAATTTCAGTATGTTAGAATCGAATTTTAGAGACTATAACATTTGATTTTCAAAATGTGATATTTTAAACACAGCCGATTTAGTAACCATAGTGTGAGTGTTTAACTTGCATATTGCCATACGGATGTTGGCCACATAACACAATGAAAATTTCAAAATATTATAAATCTGTTATTCATAAGATAATTTTTAGTTGACCTGTAAATTCAAGTATCATTTATGAGTAGCAAATTATGATAATAAAATTGATTTAATTTTAGTCAAGATTATCAAACTAGATGGATACACCTCTCTTGTAGTACTGCGGTGAGTATGAGTAACATTCTAATGAACTCAGGAATTGCACGACAGCTACATATTCTAGAGTCAGACGCATATTAAAATTGATCAATTAAAATTTGTTTTGACAAGACAATTATGGTTTGACAATCTTTCTCATTAAGTTACTGACATTACAAGACAATAATGTAATAAATGCTCTGCGAACTTGTTCTCGAAAAAAAGTAGTGCAAAACGCAAAAACACGGAATTGTTTGCCCCTGTAAATGTTGTAAATATATTAAACAAACTGTCTGTTACATCAAGCAACGCAGAATTTGATACCAATCCTGTCTAAATCTGTCGAATGGTTATTTTTTATTAACTTTAAACTAGTCTACAAAGTTTTGCGCCGACAGTAGTTTACACAAAACATTTGAAGCTAAAGATTAATTAGTTATGGTTTTAAGTGAAAAGATCAGCAATGTGCATACAGATGGCGCCATGTTCAACAATTCATGATCGATTTTGTAATAAATGTAAATAAGAATAAAAGTATAAAAACAAACATTTCGTCCTTACTATGTGCTGATAAATTTGGTATTTTTAACTAGTTGTGATCGTATGTGTATAGTATTTTCAATTTAAAATGACCCAAGAGACACGTTTGCATATGTACATAATGTTTTACAGACTTTATTATGTAGAATTAATTATTTAAACCAGATATAAATAAACATTTTTGTCAAGTTTCTAAAATAAACTGATTTTAAAATTGGTAATGAACTCAAATAACTTATTTACTAGACGTGGACTGTCTTAAAAATTATTGTCACGTATAAGTTGTACGTTTATAATTAAATACTATACGCGTTTCACAATTTATTAAAGTGCATATATTTAACTCGTGATTACGCTGATATGGCGTTGTGTTACGGTTTTTACAATTGCCAATGGACTGGTACTACATATACAGTCGATCAAAATCTAATGGCCAATGGAAACCGTGCAACCATGACAATCGATCCAAAATATTTTATTAAAACGTTTAACAATAAACCAAGTTGAGAAAATTGATTGTTGAACACGTCCTATTACATGTACATGTAAAATATCTAGATGTGGTAATAACGCACATTGCAAGAGCTAAACAAAGAAATTGGTTTGTCAAAAATTAAATTGATTGCCTCTTAGTCCTTATAACACAGGTGTTTTTTTAAAATAATCCAGTACTATAAAGTAAACAGTTTAGTCATCTTACTGTGAAAATTAATTTACAAAATTGTTGACCAGATTTTGATAAAATGTTTAACAGTTTCAAGTAAAACATTGTGGGAAGGTTTTGTGTTTCTAAGAACTAGATCACCACAACCCCATTTAGAGTTACTAACATGGAGTCACTTTCAACATTTACTTTAAGTTTAATTGAACAACTTATAATTTAATAAAAGCTTGATGTTTTGGTCGTTTGTTATTGACTTTGTGTGCTAGTCCTCTTGTGCTTTGCCAGTTAATTCTTACATTCTTATGTTGTAATATTGTTGTGTAAACTTCTGTTGTTGTTGGCCGGTTGGTTCTTTAACACACTCCAAACTGCTTGAACCAGTCCTGGATAAAGTATGAAGGAGGGGTATGATGAATTTTAGTACGCTATGACTTCTGACTTGAAATTTGATATACCGAGGTAGAAAAAAGTTTTGGAGGTTTAAATGTAGACAAGGGACTGCTGGTGGCGCCCTCTGGAAGATACATCAAAACTATGATGAAATCTGGATTTCTCATCATAGAAAACCTCTAGGTACCAAATTTCATGCAAATCCTGTTATTAAGATAGATATAAAAAAATTTAAAAAATACTAACTTTGACACCCTGTATTGCGAAAACTATCAACTTTTGGACTACGGCAAATTGGGCTAGACCCTCACATTTTAGTGTCAGGAATTTGTCCTAGTATTTTGTACAGACCTATTAGAGACACCCTGTATACATTTATTAAATTTACTGATGTGAGCGATAGTTCATGATTAATATCAAAAGGAGTGCGAAAAATAGCATATAATCACGGAAAAAAGTACATGCTAACTCCTCGGTTTATTTTTATTTCTAACTGGCGTTTCTCATAAGAAATAACCAAATTTCACATGAAAATCCTGATGAAAGGAGAGTTCCAAGCTGCCCAAATAAATCGCTTCAGGCCATAAGCTATCCAATAAAAAAAGATTCAGGTCAATAGATCTTTCTGGAAAAATGTTCTTCAACCCCGAATATTATGTTACTAAAAATAGTACATACGCAATATTTCATTTTTAAATAACATTTTGTACAAACAAAAATTTGGCAAATCATTTATATGTATTCTTATTTTCATAATGCTACTGTAGAACGTCCCTTATCATATTCGAAGTGTACGATCATTACAACTTGCAAACTATCCAGCACGTGTTCAATTTTGTCGTTGGCTAATTTAACATCAACAATTTTATGGACATATTATTTTCACGGATGAAGCATCATTTACAAGATACGGAATTGCGAATACTAAAAATTCACATTGCTGTGCACTTGAAAATTCAGATAAAATTAAGGAAACTCATTTTCAACACCGCTTTTCGGTGAAGATTTGATGTAGTATCGTTAATAACCACCTTATTGGGCTATTTGTAATGCAAGGACGTCTGATGTCCGACCATTCCTTTTTTTTTGCAAAACGAATGGCCAGTATTGTTGGAAGAAGTTGCTATCCAGACCAGAATGGATTTTGCTATATTTTGTATAATAACTTAATGATGATCAATGAATAGGAAGATGTCCACTTCGTTAGTCACAGAGGTCTCCAGATCTCACTATAGTTTTTAGGACCACATGAAGAATTTACTGTCGACGCAAATATTTTGTAGACGCGAGTTTGAAGGCTAATAAAAAAATTATCATTTAGCGATTTGAATGGGATTGGTACCAAAGCAAAGCATGTTTAATTCTTCATTGTGTAGGCGTGACAAAAATTTGTTTAAATATATTTTGACAATTACTACGCGCGATGTGTACAGTCACTTTTTGAGTCACATATAAAACAAAACCGGCCCATCAAATTTCATGAAATTTCAGTATGTTACGAATCGAATTTTTCAGAAGACAACATTTTATTTTCAAAATGTGATTTTTTAAACGCTACAGCCGATTTAGTAACGCATAGTGTGAGTATTTGACTTGCACTATTGCCATCGATGTAATGCCAATAACACAATGAAAATTTCAAAAATATTATTCTGTTATTATAAGATATTTTTTTAGTTAGACGCTGTAAATTCTAGTTCATTTATGAGTAGCAAATTATGAAATCAATAAAATTGATTTAATTTTAGTCAAGATTATCAAACTAGATGGATACACCTTGGCTTGTAGTACTGCGGTGGTTGAGTAACATTCTAATGAACTCAGCGATGCACGACAGCTACGACGCGATTCTCGGCAGTCGAGGCTCATCGGTTAAAACTCTGATCAATTAAAATTTGTTTTTGACAAAGGTAACGGAATTATGGTTTGAAATCTTTCTCATTAAGTTACTGACATTACACCGAAGACAATGTAACTCAAATGCTCGTGCGAACTTCCGTTCTCGAAAAAAGCATGTAGAGCGGAAAACCCAAGAAAACGGACGGAATTGTTTGCCCGCTGTAAATGTTGTAAAATATATTAAACAAACTGTCTGTTACATCTAAGCAACGCAGAATTTGATACCAATCCTGTCTAAATCTGTCGAATGGTTATTTTTTTATTAACTTTTAAACTCGAGTCTACAAAGTTTTTGCGCCGACAGTAGTTTACACGAAAACATTTGAAGCTAAAGATTAATTAGTTATGGTTTTAAGTGAAAAATCAGCAATGTGCATAGCGGCAGATGGCGCCATGTTCAACAATTGGCATGATCGATTTTGTATAAAATGTAAATAAGAATAAAAAGTATAAAAACAAACATTTCGTCCTTACTATGTGCTGATAAATTTGGTATTTTTTAACTATCGAGTTGTGATCGTATGTGTATAGGGTATTTTCAATTTAAAATGACCCAAGGAGACACGGGGTTCCCTGCATATGTACATAATGTTTCGGGTACAGACTTTATTATGTAGCAGAATTAATTATTTTAAACCAGATATAAACTAAACATTTGCCCTATTGTCAAGGATTTCTAAAATAAACTGATTTTAAAATTGGTAATGAACTCAAATAACTTATTTACTAGACGTGGACTGTCTTAAAAAATTATTAGTCACGTATAGAGTTGTACGTTTATAATTAAATACTATACGCGTTTCCACAATTTATTAAAAGTGCCATATATTTAACTCGCGGTGATTACGCTGATATGGCGTTGTGTTACGGTTTTTACAATTGCCAATGGACTGGTACTACCATATACAGTCGATCCAAAATCTAATAGCCAATGGAAGAGCCGTGCAACCCGTAGACAATCGATCCAAAATATTTTATTAAAACGTTTAACACATTACGCCAAACCAAGTTGAGAAAATTCCGCAGTCTGTTGAACACAGTCCTATTACATGTACATGTAAAATATCTAGATGTGGTAATAACGCACATTGCAAGAGCTAATAACGAAAGAAATTGGTTTGCCTAAAAATTAAATTGATTGCCTCTGTAGTCCTTGATAGCCACACAGGTGTTTCTTTTTTGCTCAAAATAATCCTAAGTACTATCAGAGTAAACAGTTTAGTCATCTTACTGTGAAGGCTTATTAATTTACAAAATTGTTGACGCAGATTTTGATAAAAATGTTTAACACTTGGCAGTCGATGAAGCTGTTGGTATAATATATAAATTTTAAATCTTTAGTCGGTACGAGGGATGGCCGGTTACTAAGGTACATTTGTGAATTACAGAAAGACTACTTTATAGAAATAAAATATACAATAAGTAAAGGCGCGAACTTTTAGCTACTTTTCAATCTAATCACCGTTAATGTTAAGGCACTTATCGTAACGAGGCACAAGCTTCGGTATACCCTCTTCGTAAGTACAATCGAAATTTCTAAAAAACTGCCTTACTTCATATTGAAGTTCGTCGCCGTTTTCAAACCTTTTACCCGATAAATAAGTTTTTAACGGCCGCAAACCTTCGGTTCATCCTTCAGATTTGTGCGTCCACTTTTGAACTGCTGACACCAAACATAAGCTTGTTTTCGACTCATCATGCCTTCTCCGTATGTATTCAGTAATTTTTTTATGAATTTCGATAGGTGTTTCATTATTTGCAAACAAAAAATGAACTTCAAATTTCGAGTAAGTTTCGATTGGAACTGACATTTTACGACTGTCACTGAGCACGTTGTATATAACCTAAAACAATGATAATAGCCATCTACGCAGTACATATGCACATCTAAAATGCATGCAAGTTTTAACGTGATGGGAGCAACGTAGGCGGTGTGCCGCTCAAATATACCTTGGTAACCGAACATCCCTCGCAGAATTTTGACGCTATTGAAGTTTCTTTACAAAAAGGTACCGTAAAGCGTATTATTTTTTAACATGGTTGACTTTAGGCATCCATATATATTTTATTTACAATCTGAAAATAACAAAATTTAGAAATTAGAAATCTCCATAACTGCCAAATATATTACGACATAAAACTTTTTACTTATTGCAATAATGTAAAAGAATTAAGAGAAATTTTTGGATGTCGACTTTTTTAGCATGTATATCCAGCTTGTTAAATAACATTGTAGGGCACGTCTAAATTTATTTGTTTTACGGATCTCACTTTTTCATCATTTTTCTCTTGATGTACACTAATCTTTAAGAAATTAATCGAGGGCGTTTATAAGGAAGTATATATGTATATATATATATATATATATATATATATATATACGTTTATTGTAGCCAAAGCAAGATCCATAGTATTGACAACATTGCAAATCTCATCTTTATCATAAATTACATATATGCGCCTGGGTGCAGGCAGGAGATTTTTACTAAAAATAATCATTATAACTTAGGTAATTGCTGTTTGTAATTTCGCTGAACGTTTGTGTAATCGACTTTGCAGTGTAAAGATAGTCTAACCCCAAACTGTGGAAATATTGCAGGCATAGTATGTTTTTTATTATTTAATGACTAGGACGTACCTCTGCTTCCTTTCCATGGTGCACACCTTCACTATATACTAAAGCTTTGTCTAAAAAAACGATTAAAAAAAATCTAACGTCCTTTCCCCACTCTATGATTTATGAACGTGTGGTCAGCATTTACGCTGATTGTTTCTCAAAATCCATGTCTATGTCGTTGTAGACGAGACAAAATGGATCCTCTTGATCACCACGATCTAAATTCTATGGTCTATGAGTGTGCAATGTTTGGTCGAAATGTTGCTCAAATTCTGTATTTATCGTCCAATGACATTAAGGTTACGGCAAAATTTATTGTCTCAACGGCTAACAGAGGCAACCTATGTTTCTACACCAATTTCGTAAGCGACGCGGTGAAATAGATTCTCGCCATGATTAAGAGCTAAATTCTGTGGTTCAGAGTGTTGGTTAGCAATATTAGCCAATATCTATATTTAAACAGCAATTTCTTTTCGATCAAGACAAAATTGGTTGCCTCGATGATCAAGAGCTGATTTCTTTCACCCATATTGGTCAGTATTTGAGCTGAATTTTTCTATAGTATACACTAATTTTGTTGGAGGCTCGATGGCCAAGAGTTACATTATCTAGTCCATCCGTGTTGGCCGGAATTTGGATCTAACATTAGCCAAAGTTTATATTTGTACACAATGTCGTTAAGGTCACGGTAAAACTTGTTGCCTCAATGATTTAGACATAAATTGTGTGACTCATGGGTAATCTAAAATAAACTTAATAGGTAAACGAAAATTTTTTAGAAAATTACAAACAGCACTAAACTGAATAATTTTCATATATGTTTTTGTATGGCTTTAAGCAACAACTAAGGAAATAATTTGTGACATTTTCAAATGTATAAGGTTGAAAACTATTTGAGATGGTGTGATTCCAACAAAAAACAAACTTGTTTCAAGTTTCCACTTTCATAGATTTCCATTTTTTAAGCTTGGCCAAAGGTTTTCGTTTTTATCCCATTCTGTTCTGAATAAAATTCAAATCAAGCTAAAATTATATTCGACTACATTTGGCAATAATGTATGATCTCATCTTGTTTACAGGGTGTCCCAACGATAGAGTAAAGTAAGTTTATGCTTAACTAGAATTATTTGTGTAAATATTGTATGGACCATGGGGTAGAGTAAAAGTGTGCATTTTTAAAATATTGGAAGTTATACAGGGTGTGCCAGAAAAGCAGACGTGAAAAAGTATGATTTTTAAATAGAACACCCGTATTTGATTTTAGTTTTTAATTCTACGTGTCCATACAAACATATTTTGTCATACAAAAGATTGGCTGAAAGTTTTAGTTCTTGAGATATTCGCGTTTAAAGATTATTATGGTCATTTTCGTGGGGTTGATGAATGGGCAATTGTTCCGTTATTTCACAATAAAAAATTGATATTTCGTGTGAAAATGAGTGATATTATACTAACGTTTAGACCGAGTAGTATTTCTAATTTTCTCAACAGGGTGTTTGTTATAACCATTCAAATTTGAAAATTCTCAAATTAAAAAATCAGTTTTTTAATTGCACACCCTATATATTTTATTTCATTTTATTCGGGATTAAAAAATCTATCATTTTTGTTAAATATATCCTATATCTATCTTTGATAGTTTTCGAGTAATTTCGATTTTTTCACACTAGCTACTTTATTTTCGATAACATTGCATTGCATGGATCTTGGTAGCCATGGAAAATAATAATTGCGTTACTAAGATACAAAGGTTTCCTACTTGTCAAAATAAACACATATTAAATTTGTCGTTTTCGCATTTAACTTGTTATCAATTCTTGTATCAATTATGGATTATTCGACAAATGAATTAATTGATATGATATACGTGTTGGGCGAGGCTGAAAAAACCCTTTATTGGCACAACGAATCTACAAAATGAAATATCCTGAACGTCGAATACCTACTACTGTTGGCTTGGAAAATTTGATGGATAGATTTGGTTCTAGCGGTAGTGTTAAATACTTCAAACGTAAAGTTGTTAATAAAAGGGCAGCTAATGAAGAAAAGAACTTGAAATATTATTAAATATTCAAGAAAATCCCCAAGTGAGTTCTAGAACATTAGCGACGATATGTGATACCTCCAAATCAAACGTGAATCGAACAACGCTGAAGTATAAGTACCATCCCTATCACATTGAGCTTCATCAAGAATTGCGAGAAGAGGATTTTGCAAGACGAATTGAATTCTGCAATATCATTAATCAACGACTGCAATTAAATAACAACTTTTGTGCTCCATAATGTTTTCCGATGAGGCGACGTTTAAAAGTAATGGCTGTAAATCGGCATAATATGCACTATTACGCCATTGATAATCCATTTTGGCTACGAGAAGTTCAAAACCAAAATTATTGGTCACTAAATGTGTGTGTGGTATACTTAATGACCAAATTATCGGTCCCTATTTTTGATGATCCATTAACGGGCCGCAGCTATTTGCATTTCTTACGTGAAGAATTGCCTGTGTTACTTGAGGATATCAATTTAGAAGGACGACTAAATATGTGGTTGCAACAGGATGGTGCACCTCCACATTTTATCGGGACGTAAGGAATTCTTGAACCAGCAATACCCGAAGAAATGGATAGGACGTAATGGCTTTATATTATGGTCACCAAGGTCATGCGATTTAACTCCACTGGATTTTTTCCTATGGGGATACATAAAAGATCGGGTGTATATTATTAAACCTACAACAAGGAGGACATGAAAAATAGAATTCACGAAGCTTGTCGCACAGTGACCTCTTATGTTATCCGAAGTGAGACAGAACATGAGAAAAGGATCAATATGTGTATTCAGCAAGAAGGCCGTCTATTTGAGCATTTACTAAGACGCATTGTTGAATAATTATTGAATTACTGTTTCATTAATAAAACTGTTAATATTCTCGCAGGTGGTTTGTTTTATTTCGTCGTCAATTGTTTTCCATGGCTACCACGATCCACAATAATGTTATAGTATCGTATGTAACGTAGCTAGTGAGAAAAATCGAAATTCCCTTTTATTAACAACTTTACGTTTGAAGTATTTAACACTACCGCTAGAATCAAATCTATCCATCAAATTTTCCAAGCCAACAGTAGTAGGTATTCGACGTTCAGGATATTTCATTTTGTAGATTCGTTGTGCCAATAAAGGGTTTTCAGCCTCGCCCAACACGTATATCATATCAATTAATTCATTTGTCGAATAATCCATAATTGATACAAGAATTGATAACAAGTTAAATGCGAAAACGACAAATTTAATATGTGTTTATTTTGACAAGTAGGAAACCTTTGTATCTTAGTAACGCAATTATTATTTTCCATGGCTACCAAGATCCATGCAATGCAATGTTATCGAAAATAAAGTAGCTAGTGTGAAAAATCGAAATTACTCGAAAACTATCAAAGATAGATATAGGATATATTTAACAAAATGATAGATTTTTAATCCCGAATAAAATGAAATAAAAATATATAGGGTGTGCAATTAAAAAACTGATTTTTTTAATTTGAGAATTTTCAAATTTGAATGGTTATAACAAACACCCTGTTGAGAAAATTAGAAATACTACTCGGTCTAAACGTTAGTATAATATCACTCATTTTTCACACGAAATATCAATTTTTTATTGTGAAATAACGGAACAATTGCCCACTCATCAACCCCACGAAAATGACCATAATAATCTTTAAACGCGAATATCTCAAGAACTAAAAACTTTCAGCCAATATTTTGTATGACAAAATATGTTTATATGGACACGTAGAATTAAACACTAAAATCAAATACGGGGTTCTATTTAAAAATCATACTTTTTCACGTCCTGCTTTTCTGGCACACCCTGTATAACTTCCAATATTTTAAAAAAATGCACACTTCTTACCTCTGCCCCATGGTCCATACAATATTTACACAAATAATTCTAGTTAAGCATAAACTTACTTTACTCTATCGTTGGGACACCCTGTACATACATCAACTGTACACGAAAGGATTTCTGCACACAGTGTTTATAAAATATATACACGCAAAATTAAATTTTTAAGTAGGATCTCAGGTTGTCTAAGGTTTTCCGGATTTCGACTTGGGTTAAAACGTTGTGATATATATATATATATATATATATATATATATATATATATATATATATATAGATAGATAGATAGATAGATAGCATACATACATACATACATACATACATACATACATACATACATACAAGTACCTTTGTTGACTCGGCGACGTTTCGACAAACTCATTTGCCATCTTCAGGTCACTGATACCTGCTATGCGTTCTTTATTAATTATACCTTTGTTGTTACTTTCTCTACTTTCACTGTCTTACTTTGTTTTTTCCGTTTTGTTTATTTTTCTGTAGATTCCATAAGAGGTCTATTGCGTGTTTTTGGTTGACGGTTTTTGGTTAATATCAATTTCCATATATCAGGCAGTCTCTGCGCGTCGCTTCAAGTATTAGGGCTGTTTGATTATATGTTTTACTGATGCTATCCTTCTAGTCTTATCGAAGTTGTTATTGTGCGATGTCGATTGAACATGTTGTCCTGAAGGTGAGGTTGTGTGTTTTTCATTAGTACACATCGATGTTCTTCCAGCCTAGCACTCATTTGTCTGTTTGTTCGTTCACAGTCTCCACATGGAATCTCGTTTATTCCTTGATCTTCTAGATTGATTTTGGTTTTTCGGTTATGCAATATTGTTCCGATCTGTGCATGCGTCTGTATTTTTTTTTTAGAAAAGATAAAGTTTACAATGGAAATAGAAGACAATGGAACACTGCCGTTTTTGTACGTATTAATGTACAAAAAGGGAGAACAACTAGGACACAGTTTATGAGAAAGCCACACATACACCAACAGGTACCTGAATACTCAATCAAAACACTCAAGTCAGCTTTATTACAAACTGGATTTCCCGAAAAACATCCCAAAGACTGACCAAGCTGAAGAAGCAAGAAGGAAAAGAGGGGGACCAAACAAACAATGTACTCTTACCGTACAGAAAGGGAACAGCAGACCAGAATAACAGAATTCTAAAAAACAGCTTTATTACAAAGTGGATTTCCTGAAAAACATCCCAAAGGCTGACCAAGCTGAAGAAGCAAGAAGAAAAAGAGGAGGTACAAACAAACAATGTAATCTACCGTACAAAAAGGGAACAGCAGACCAGAATAACAGAATTCTAAAAAACGTCATCAAAACATTATTTAAGATGCATGAAAAGATAGGAACAATATTTCCTCACCCAAAAATCAAAATAAACCTTGAAAATCAAGGAATATTCGAGATTCCATGTGGAGACTGATCAAACGTAGAACATCGATTAAGAGTAAGGAATAACAACACAACCTCATCTTTAGCACATGTTCAATCAACATCACAATATCAACTTCGATAAGACCAAACGGATAGTATCAGCTGAACATCTAACTAAGAGAATAAGTGCGTTTCATTTTACAGTCTAACAAAACAACCGCAGAACCACGAGGAATGGTGTGTGGAATTTTCACTACGTTACAAATAAGTTCTTTTTTAACTGCGTTATAAAACATCGCTATTTAATTCTACATTTTTACTAAAGTGCGATGCCGAAAGTGAAATTTAAAACGAGTTGCCGTCTGCAACCATATGTTGTGGAGTTTAAAAATGTATTTACTTCAGATGGAAAAGTCCTTTTTGGCTAACTGTGCTGGAATCCTGTAAAGGACACATCGCTGCAGGTTCTCGCCATACCCAAACATAATCGTTAATTAGCGAACCGATTCCAGGTTCTTCTACAGACCTTTCCAAATTTTCAATGCATTGTGCGGATTTTTGTAAACCATTTATTTCTGCCGACTTACATTCGAATAAAGTGAATCAAAGTTTTTCACAAATTATTCAAATATCGACAACTTCGATGAGTCAACATTAGGGAAAAGTTATCTGCCGAAGTGTTACGCTGGGGTTCTTGGACGTATACGTTCAGTGTGTGGCAGTACTAAAATCGGGGTCTGTGTAGACGAAACTACGGATTCTTCTGGTAGGAAAGTGGGTAGCGTGATAGTTTGAGTCTTGCAAAATGATACGGAAATTGCCAAAAATCTGTTCTATTGACCTGCCAAGAAATGAATGCTACATCACGTTACGATTGCAAGATTATTCAATGAAACAATGCCAATATTATTACCGGGAGGGTATGAAATATGACAATGTTCTGCTATTTTTGATAGATCTGCAGTGTATATGAAAAAGGCAGTAGCAAAGCTTGTTGGTAAGTACCCCAAAATGTGTGCGAGTGTGTACGTGTGTCTGCGCGCGTGTGTGTGCGTGTGTGTGCATGCGTGTGTGCGTGCGCGCGTGTGCGGGTGTGCGCGTGCGTGCGCGCGTGCATGCGTGTGTGCGTGTGTGTGTGTGTGTGTGTGTGTGTGTGTGTGTGTGTGTATGTGTGTGTGCGAGCGTGCGCGCGCGTATGGATGTATGTTAGTATCCACAATACTCCAGAACGCAGACATCTACGTACTTGAAATTTTGTATTTAAGTAGCGACAAAAAATGTCTAAGGGAGAATTTAAGTGTTTCAATTTTTGTTATCTGAATAACGATTAATTTTAGAAGAAAAAGTGTAGACATTAAATAAATATGGTTGAAAATGCTTAACTCTATTATCGATATTTTTATAGAAGCGAGCGGCTTTGGATTTTTTTTGTAAGTTAACATGTATTCATGTTTATTAATCTTATCTCACATGAAGTTTTAAACGTCATTCTGACATAGATTATTGTTTTTGTTTTTGTAATGTCTGTTTTCGTTATGAACGTATAAAAAGAGGGTGCATAGTTATCCTAAAAAAATTATAATCAAAGTTATTTCATTTCTTTTAATTCCCATTTTGTAGGTTGGAAGGTCGTGGGTTGTTTCACACCAGATATTTTGTGACATATTTAAGTGATATTGAGCACATAAAGAATAAATATTTTTCGAATTTTTATCACCTAAAAATCCGAGTCCTAGTGATAGTCTGTGTTATACCTATGTTACAAGTCATATCTATAATATAGATCACATAAACATATTTTACTCACATCGAAGAAACATGTATAAGATGAAGTGAGAATTCAACGAAACTACTCAGGAATTAAAAAGGATTTTACACCTGAACAATTTCTATTCATTTATATTGAGACGTTTTCAGCATAAACCTCGTATGTACTTAAGGTATTTATAAAGTATACACGTCATTGGTACGCTAGATATTATAATTAAAAATTGATTTAATTTTAGTTTTAGTTGTACTTCCTTGATCATTTTTCAATTCACGTTTAAAACAAGTTTTAAATTGAGCTAATTTTTTTTTATTCAATGTGTAAATAATCATAAGAACTGTGCACACGGCACCGTTGCTGACCAAACAAATATCGCATAGTTTTGCTCCTGTTGAAGTAAAAATGTGAGTTGTGGCTACAGGAGTCAGCGGTGGCCAAACAAGGCGCGGCTCTCGGGTTGCACTTTTGAGTGACGATACTCATTGCACCTGGAACATTAAAAAGTGTTTGTTCATTGTCCCTTTCATGTAAATGTTGTATTAATTCAAATAAAACCTAGCCATTAAAATAGTCATGGCTAATTACAGGTGATAGATTTTAAATGCCTATCCAATTTATTATTTCTTGCCTTCTGGTGTAGAATTGATTGATTTGCCAATACAGGCTTACCGTTGATTAGTTTTCGTTGCTATTTGTGTTTGTACTTACGAAGAATATAATTTTATTGAAAAAGTTGGACTACTCATGTTCTACTAATGTGCTCATATCAAACTGCATTCGTTCTTTATCTTAATTGGTGAATGTCATTTAGAAAAATGTAGGTATGTGTATTGTGTAGTAATTTATCTGGAAAGGTAGATAACGTTAAGAAGAATTTCAGAAAAATACTAATTTATCGTTGTATAATCATAGAACACCTGTGTGAAACAATATAATATAATTAAAAGCAATTTCGTATTGCGTCAAAGGGCGAAGAACTCTAGGACGTAAATACTAAAATAATAAATTGTTTACCTATAAAATTAGAATCTAAAGTTTAAAATTAGATTTATGCCACTAAGCTTAATACAAATTGTGAGTTAACTTGTTAAATTATCCCATGTCACAACTTTGGATTTGAATACTCTGGGCATAAGTTACTTGATTTAACTATTAGCTGTGCACGTGCGCCATTGTACACTGTAAATAAATGTTTAAGCTAATGTCAATACTTTTTAGTGTTTAATTATGATAAGCGAAAAGATTATAGCAACAATGTTATACCATTATTACTGTATTGCCAGCTCCATGTTCGATTTAAGTAAGGATTTTGATCCTGTGGTAGTCTACAGTATTACAAACAATTTTTATATAAATATTTTATTACACAAAACAATTTAGTATATAATACCGTTAGTGATGATAGTTTTGACGACAATTGTTGTTTCTCAGGTTACGAGTGCTGTAGTTTTTAAAAATCTTAACGAGCGAGTGAAAATTTTGAAAAACTACAGTAACGAGTGAAGTACGACCTACAAAATTTAATGTAAAACTATCATCACCAGTAGTATTTGGTCAGAACATTCCTACAAAAAAATTTTCTCTGCTTAAACATAGTGTTTTTGAAAAAGTTGCTACACCTTTTCTTTCCTAAATTAAATTTTGAAAAACAACATTTTTTCTAAACTTTAATAGCAATCAAGTTCGTACTTATTATTTACACATTAGATCAAAGATATCTTATCTATTACATGATTGTTATCAAACAATGTAGGGCTACGACAGACTTGTTCCAACGTTTCTTGATACTCTGGTAATAATTATTACTTCAGATAATAGTTTGCAAACTCTTTTAGACAGTCCAAAAGATCAAGCGGATAGGTCGGGAATTTATAAAATTAATTGTAAAAATTGTGAACAAATATATATAGGGCAAACTAAACGACCTATCAAAATTCGCTTTAAAAAACATTCAGCTCATATCAAATACAAACGTTGGGACAAGTCTGCGTAGCCAACATGTGTTTGTTAAAATTTATGTAGTAGATAAGGTATCTTTAACCCTTCACTGCATAGTGTTGTAAATTTACAACATTCCGTTTTTAAATCATGTAAACTTACTATTTTCTGCTTTAGCATAATGTTGTACATTTACAACATAGACCATATGTATGTAGTACTGCTAGTGGTCCATAGAAGGAATGAAAATCAACTTTTTGTCAAAATAATGTAGAAATTCATGTGCCGCAACATAACCTAGATCGTTGTCATTTGTGCAGCAAGTTGTAAGTGCAAAAAATTGTCAAATTGAGGTTTTTCGGAAAAATTAAAAATAATACGTCACAAATATAAGGTAAGTTGATTATTTTGCCAAGGTTTTCATAAGATCTAATAATGCATGCGGTTTTATTTTCAAAATATTTGCTTGTGGTTTTTTTACAACATCATGCATATAATATACAACCACGTTGTAGATGAGTTGGAAAAATAAGAAAAAAAAACAACCTTTTCCTGATAAATATTTGGAAGACATTGACAATAATTGGCCTATGTGGTCTGATAGTGAAGATGGATGTGATTTTGATGACGATGATAGTGTTGTCGATCTAAATTTTGAACTTCGGGACTCTGAAAATTTGGATAATGAAATTACTGATAATGATGAAATTGAAAATAAGGTCGAGGAATTTGACAATGTGTGTGGTAATTCGGTAGACAATATAATTGATCAGGTGGCTAGGGGGCAGGTTGTTAACGAAAATAAGGAAAATAGAAGAAGAAGTAGAAGAAGAAGCTGCTGAAACAAATGGGATTCTAAATATACGTAACTCAGGTAACAAAACCGCTTATCTATGATCATAAAATCAGTAATGTAGGTAATTTTTAGATGTTAGTTGGAAGAAAAAGAACCTTATTTTGAACACCCATCAACTTGAATTTTTAGGCGAGTCTAAATTTCCGCGAAAAATTTTAGATTTGGAAAGTCCATATGAATTTTTCTCTAACTTCTTTACAGAAGTTATTGTGGACAAGATTGTAGAGCAAAGTAATTTATTTGCTTTACAAAAAAACGTCAATAAAGCTTTGAACGTTACAAATAATGAGATAAAACAATTTTTAGGAATTATTTTATATATGTCTTTGGTTCATCTGCCTAATACTAGAGAATACTGGTCTGATGATCTAGGTTTTGAAAAAATCAAAAACGTAATGTCGATGAATCGGTATGAAAAAATTAGGCAGTTTTTACATTTCAACGATAACGCTTCGGTTGCACCACCTAATGATCCCAAATATGACAAACTGCATAAAATTAGACCTTTGGTAGATAGCTTGAACACCAATTTTAGTAAAGATATTCCATGGGAAAACTGTTTGTCAGTAGATGAACAAATTTGTTCTACCAAGGCACGACATCACCTCAAACAATATATGCCAATGAAGCCCAATAAATGGGGTTTCAAGTTTTTTGTTTTATGTGGTGTATCAGGCTATGCGTATAATTTTGAAATGTACACCGGACAAGAAAACGCGGATAACAAAAGACTTCCTGGTGAACCTGATCTTGGTGCTTCGTCCAACGTTGTTGTGCGTTTGGTAAGGATTATTCCAAGGCATCAACATATTCGCCTCTACTTCGATAATTATTACACGTCGCTTCCACTTCTTATATACCTCGCAAAAGAAGGAATATATAGTTTGGGGACAGTACGGCGTAATAGAATACCGAATTGTTCTCTACCGGATGAAAAAGAAATGAAAAAAAAAGAAAGAGGATTATCTATTGAAATGGTGACTTCATGCAATGGTGTAGACATAGCCTCCGTTGTGTGGAAGGATAATAAGTTAGTAACTTTATTATCCACATTTGCAGGTCAACAACTCATAGCTTTGGCTGAGAGGTATGATAGAAAACAAAAGAAAAAAATTGTCATTGACTGCCCTTTTATAATCAAAGAGTACAACCGCCACATGGGTGGTGTAGATCTTTTGGACAGTAATCTTGGTCGCCTAAAAATAATCCAACGAAGTAAAAAGTGGTACTTCAGAGTATTTTATCATTTGCTTGATGTAACAGTAGCCAATAGTTGGATCTTATATAAAAGAGTTCATCAAGCAAAGGGTATTCAGAACGATTGTTTGACTCAAGCAAAATTTAGAACCAAGTTGGCTGAAGCATTATGCGGTTTTGGAAAAAGTACGGAGTTGAAACGTGGTCGTCCTTCCCATTTGGATGGTGCGGCGTTGTTTAATTTTTGTGTGGTACGTGGGTGTATTTTGTTTGTTACAGGTCCTGCCACAGTTCCAGTATTCAAGATTTTTCAAATATGCGATATTGATTAAATTGCCTCTTTTCTGAATCAAGCAGATACAGATTTGTTCCACCATTGGCGTGCTTATTTTATCTGCTTTATAAATGACACATCGAGATTGATTCTGTATGGTTCATACTTTTTTCTCCATTTTGGAGCTTCCAATCGTTCGTTTTTTGTGTTTTTTAGTTGAATTAGTGTTGCCAGAGGTAGCTTCTTTCCACAATAAAATTCAAGTTCCCTTTCTTCACCTTCCTCGGATACACCTATTCTATCACCAATAAATACAGGATCCACCTTATTTAATGTCTCACTTCCTGTTGGGATAGGTAATATCTCATCACCAATTATGCCTAAATCTGCAACATCTCCTTCCAACAAAAGTAACGTTTGCTGGACTTCTTTTTCAACAAAACTGACCTTTGGCACCTAGAAAAGTTGCAAAAACAGAACTCAGTAATACACAGTTTATTATTAACCTAAAAGGTAAGTATTTGTAATTTTGAAGTCATATTAAAAATTGTACCATTTCAAGACAATAGACAAAGTGCTCCTTGTTGTGATGGTGAATTTTTATAATTTTGTAGTATTAACATCATTATAAAACCGCCGTATTGAAAATACGTATTTACGGTCTGTTCATATTGTTGAGATACGGGAAAAATGGAAATATGTATTTGCATTTTCGTTGGGAAAAGTAATAGTCATATTGTTAGAATGCAATCATAGAATTTTATTATTTTATTTTATTACATACAATTTTGCTTCCTATGAATTGAAAATCTGCATTTCGAGTAGTAAGCAGCAAAATTAATTATTAATTGTATAATGTAAGTTAATTTTAATTGTTATAATTTTTTTGTAGTCCCAAAAAGGGAAAAGTGGATATTTGAAAAACACTGTTCGTCCGCCAGTGGGCCCCTTCCTCAAACTGATTTTTCTAGAAATGCACTTTGACTGGAACTTTCGCCAAAAGAGTTCTTATAGGTCTCTCGATCATACAATTGCAGCAAAAAAACGATCGAAAGACGATGTTTTCTTTACATTCTCTTCTATAATTCTTGTTAGAAACAACATATTACCTCAAATTATTTTCCAAAACTGCGGCAACAACCTGGTCGTCATTGAGCTCTTTACTGGTTTCGCAGTCTTGGTCACATTGGGAAATCTACTACTCAACTTCACTGGCAGACACATTAGCTTCTAGAGATCATTAACGATTTTGTGCGTGTAGTTGTTTTGCTCGTCTTCGATCTGGTCACTTTCGGTCATAACTTCCAGCCAAAGCTTACGCCATGATTTTCGCACCGTGTTAGGTTTTACGCTAAGATTTTCGTAGCGCGTCAGGTTTCAGTTACCTCTATGACTCAGCAATCGTATAGATAGCATCTTTAATGTTAAGGGATTTCATAGCTTGAAATATGTTACAACTTTCTTTTGGACTTTTCTAAAATTGAGCCGATGTACTATCTGCGATACCGGCTCTTCAACCGTTCTATCACTCTCTGATTTATTGGTTGGATAAGTTCAATGTCTTTCCGATTTCTTCTCCAATCTTTTATTGTCGTAAATCCTACACTGAGTTAAAAATTTTTTGGAGTGATTCTCCAATTAATTTTTCATTTAATGAATGAGTAACGTGTTTACATTTCACTCCTGACATGTTGAAAATACACATACATTGTTAAACAAATACACGTACTCTAACCAATGCAGAAGAACACTTTCGTAAAACCAACGAACAGTATAAGCACTAAAAACTGCGCAGCGCAAAAACACACACAACGATAGAAACGATATGAGAGATGACGAAGCATTAAAGCGGACAAGCGATAACAGCAAGTACACAATGACGCTTCGTTGACGAGTCACCAAGGAGCCGGGACGATCGGATCAACCGGAGCGGCGGACCAGAGAGGTTGTACTGTATTTGAAGATAAACGATACAAAATTTATACGTCTCGACAACAATTACACAACATATGATAACACCTTCTAACCGACGAAGGCTAACAAAGAAAAATGTGAAAAACTTTAATTCAAAAGTTACGACACCATTCATTCACAGCTAAAAACGTGACATACTAATTGAAGGTCAAGTCAAATTACAACAAACCCAACAAAGAATTCGCAATTTTTGGTAATTACTTATCACATAATTAAATCTAATTCTAATTGTAACTGTACATATTAAATTATTGCAATGCTCTGATGATAACTAAACATATTTAGACATACCGTTCTGTCTTTTTTATTATTTATCGTTATTACAATAAAATAATGTCCAACAGTAGAATTTCAAATACATTCACCGAATTGTTATAGCGTCTTTATTCATTGCATTTTCATATTTTATAAATTTGTTTCGACACTAATTTTTAAATATGTCACTGTTACTGACGACGCTAACTGTTATTGTTGTCGAAACGGATCAATTTTGTATAATTTATCTTCATATACACGGTTTACTATAAACTTAAATGGTAAGATTTGTAATTATGAGCCACAACGTTTGGAGTGAAAATTAAGTGAAAGAACAGATTATACTGAACTTGGCGTCTTAATATACATTAACAAAAAATTACTTGATTAAATAAAGTTTATTACTATGATTATTATTATTGTCAGTGGTACATTAATTCTCAAGATCATCTTGGTAGTACACGTAATTCATAAGACTTATCTCAAGTAAGGGTTGAACAGTAGATAAAGGTTCGTCCTTTATGTCATTACCAGTTTAAATGGTAATAATATTAATGATGTTTATTGTATTAGTGATTTAAGTTTGGCTTTCCGTGGTTTTTGGAAAGAGTAAATGTTTTAGGTAGTGAGGCGACTAACGCAATTGTGACTGTTGGTCTTGAAGTACGTAATCCTTGAGTTTCTTAAGCCAAATTTATTAATGTTACTTGGAGTGTTTTTTCGCTGCGTATGAGGTTTCTGGTGGTCTTCTTTGTGTGTGTTTTATGGCCATGTATTCTGAACTATTGTTCTGTGGTATGTTGTGGAACTCTAACAATATAACAAGTTTTTACCGATGACTTTAACTGAGTATACATGTGTGTAAGCTATATACGGTTTTGATTTGATCATTGTTTTGACATCTGTGAATAGCGCCTTGTCTATTTTGACAGCTTTCATTTTTCTCATATCCAGGAAGATTAATTGATTCATCTCTTATTAATATTAGTCTACCCGGTAAAAGCGGTGTATTCAGTTCGCCGAACTGTGGTCAAGTTGAAATTAGCTCTATTGATGGTTATTTTGACTTAAAAACGACCTCACAACGTTACGTGTCTGGTTGATGGTTTTATCATAATGTACTCGTATATATTGTCATATTTTGAGTTGAATGAAACTTCTACCAGCGTATTTCGTACGATTATAGCGGATATACCTAAAAATTATAAGAAATTATACATGATTCTTTGTATAAGTATGTAAAACTGCTTAATAGGTAAGGCGATAAATCAGTATGAGTATAATAGTGCAATTGTAGTGGTTCGAGTGAGCCTGTAATTTTAACATTAACTAAATGTACCACGTTTAAATCAACTACTTTCAGTGATGCCAGTAACCGGAATCAGGATGATTACATACACATTATGGGTTATATCAACATTCTTACATAAGCTTGAACAAAAGTTTGGGTGCCTTTAATGTAAGGTTTATTACACCATAAACAAAGAATTTTATACAAATATTTACATACTAAAACACAATAAAAGATATACAGGGTAATTCACCGGGAATGATATCGATCGATTATGAGAAAACTATAATTAGGAAAATCTGAAAATTTGGTAGTGTACTAATGTCGATAGGGGCATACGGCTAAAATATTTTCAAGATGGCGGCACTTCCGGTTGTACCGGAAGTCGATAGTAACTTGCTTATTTTAAATGGGACACCCTGTATATTATTAAATGTTCGGATTCCACGGTAAATTCTTAGTACATTTCATGTATAATGTCCTATAACTAAGTCCAGCCGTTTTTGACATATTAAACATTTTATGTCAAAAATGACATTTGCAGACCCGTAAATAATTATTATTTTCTTCTATACGGCTGCCTTTATTACCCAATTTGAGTTTGTTTTCTTATTGAACATGACTTACTTCAGCAGACTTCGTATAATATTTCCACCGTTAATAATACAGTTTCATATGGAAACCCCATATTTTTACAATTTTATCTTATTTGGCTTTAAAAACTAGACTAACTGTGTATAAGGTTGTCTATACCTAAAATTTGTAGTTTTAGAAATATTAGCAATTTAAGACTTTTCTATTGCTTGAATGCCTTTATAAATTATTGTTAGATGTCTATGACTGCGTTAAACGTTAGGAAACAATGAAGTATCAAACAAATGTCACCCTATTAAAAATTGTCAATAATCATACCGAAAAGATTAAATTGTACCAACAAAGATTATTTAAATCTATTTATTATTTACGGACAATGGGATAGAGTTATTTCAAGAACATGTGACACATTTGCGATTCGATATCCAAAAAAACAGAAACCATTAACAAAAACTGTAAAACGAATTATGGAAAACTTCAAGAGGTTTGGATTCGTAAGGGCAAAAGTGCAGAGAAAAAAACCAGTTGTTAACAATGAACATAATATTATAGAAATCGCAAATAAGAAAGTTTTAAAATTGACGCCCTTGAACTTCCAGACATTTTTCACACCTAAGCAGCAATTCTTCATGGGTGACCCTCCTAAGTGACTGAGGATTAAGCTCATCAAATGCAGTTCTAACTCTCCGCATGCAGTCATCCATAGTAGTTACTGCTGTGTTATAAGCGTTATTCTTAATTGTCCCCCAAATAAAGAAATCCAGTACTGTTAAGTCTGGGGAGCGGTGTGGACAAAGATTTGGTCCATTATTGGCAATCCATTGATCACAAAATAAGTATTGAAGACGATTGTTAACTGCGTGACTATTATGCGGGGGCGCCTCATCATGTTGATAAAATAGATTTCTATGATCAGTAAGTGGCAAGTTGTCTAAATACTTAACTTCAATATTGCGCATACACACACACACACACACCATGGACGATATTGACGAAAATTTGTCAAACGTAAAAGGAACTAATAAGCCGATTTAGCGTTACTGAAACAAAGCGGGTTGCATATGCTTCTATACCTACAATATATGTAGGTTGGAAGGTAAAAAAACATATAGACCTTAAACATATCGATTAATTATGTTTTATGCAATTTTTTGATACGGGACGAAACTTAGCGGCAAAAATTCTTAAGATAGAATTAACATGTTCTAATTTTTTCAACATGTGAATAAGGATTAATTTTATACGAAGATGTGTAGGCATATTTTTTAAAAAAAATTTATAAAGTTTCCTAATGTGAAGCAAAATCAGTCTAAAACTTTATTAAATAGGATTGAACATGCTTAAAATGTATTATTGTTATTTTATAGAACCTCTATCTTTAACGTGCATCTGACAGTTTATTGTTTTTGGTTTTACGATGTTGCCTACTTTCGTTATGAACATATTAAAAAAAAGAGATTGCATAATTTTTTCATTTCTTTTAATTTTCACTTGTAGGTTCCACACCATATATATTTAAATATGGACAAATCGAGGTGTGTTACTATCGAGTTTTGTAGCATATGTTTATTTGGCGTTTTTTATTTTTACCGAAAACAAATTAAACATAAGACCGTGAGATGCGTCAAGCTTTGTGCATACTTACGGAAAAGAGCAAATCTCGTAACTTTGCTCCAAATTACAAGAGAGAAAAATTCCCTTACTTGACTACTTTGGGCTTTCTTTTACTTGTTTAAATTTATTTTCTGCACCACCCCAAAGATATTTATAAAATTACCCCTTTTGTCTCGTATATACTTGTGACCCTCTCTAGTATAGTCGACTCTCGTTAATTCCAAACTCGAGGGACTCTTAAAATATTACGAATTATCGAGTGTTTGAAATACCAAATGGCTCGAAATTTTTGAGAGAAAAGAAATAAAACTTTGAGTTATTGAGTGTTGATAATCAATTACATATGTATTACAATTTATTAACTGCTATTCTTTAACAATGACAAAAGTTAAGAGGTACATACGTGTACATATGTATTCTTAATGTGAATTAATTAATCTTTCGAAAGATCTCTGTTATATTGGTTTGCTTCAAAGCACATTGCTGCTGCTCAGACTGCTCGATAACTTTTTGTAAGAGAAAAAGTGCCTAAAATGCTTTTTCATTACTTTCGTTTTGTAGACAGAAGCTTTGTAAGGTGTCGAATGAGGCTCTTGCTTCCTTAACTGACACCTCTGCCAAAGGTTCTGACGTATCATCCTCATCTTCATCGTTGATTTTTTCATTTGTATCTGTCGCAGATAAAATTTCGCCATCGGTTAGTGAACCTGAGACAGCAAAATCTTCATCCACTTGAGCAAAGTCAGAAAAACTCACACCGCTGATGTCAACTAGTGGTTCTATTGCTGGTTCTTCATCATCCGTAATTATTGGAACATTTTCCTGATCTTCTTTTATGAAACCGGATTTTTTGAAGCAGTTGAGAATCGTTAGGGGTGTTACAGCTCTCCATGCCTTGTCAATCAGTAAAATAACCGTCAGAACCGTGATATTCGCAGTTAGCTGCTTGTCGAGAGATCCTAAAACGAGCTTAACAATTTCTTTGCGATAGAACGTCTTAAAATTATGGATGATCCCTCGGTCCAATGGTTGCAATCTGGAAGTTGTATTCGGCGGAAAGAAGTAGAGTTCTACGTTGGACAATGTAGGAGGACTATTGTGGACAGTGCAATTGTCTAAAAAGAGTAAAATTTTCCGCTTTTGTCGTTTCATGTCCCCATTACTGTTAAAAGCCAATTGTTAAAAAGTTCTGTCGTCATCCAAGCTTTTTTGTTAGCACGATAATTAGTAGGAAACGATTTCACTCCTTTGAAACATCGCGGTTTCATTGCTTTTCCTATCACTAAGGGTTTTAAGTTTTTCCGATCCGTCCATATTTACTGCAAGTAAAACTGTCAACCTCTCCATGACAATTTTCATCTTTAAAAGTAAGCGTCTTGTCCGGTAAATATTTGAAAAATAGGCCAGGTTCATCAGTATTAAAAATATCTCGGGCGTCATAGTTTTCAAATCAAAGTCTTCAATTTACCGTGCCAATCTAAGCAAACTGCATCATTAACACTTTCACTTTCCTCATAAACTTTTTTAAACACAACTCCATTCCTCTTTTTGAAATTTGTAAGCCACCCTTCACTTGCCGCAAAGTTTTTGATGCTTAGATAGACGCGAACTCTTTTGCTTTTTCCTTTAACAAGTTTCCGCTAATAGACAATTTTTGTCCTCTACACTGTCTTAGCCAAATGACCAGGCTTTCTTCCAGTCGAGGAAATTCACCTTTAGTAGTTCTTTCCGTACTCCAACAGTTTGAGCAGCATAAATTTTCTTCTGGTGATTTATTATGGTTGAGAGAGTACTCACATCACTTTTCTTCTCACCTCCCTCTACTTTTTCGATTAACTTCTTCTTTTCAGCAATCGTCAAACATTTATACTTTTTAGGACTCATAACTAACACAAACTTTTATTTAATCTGTATACAACCAACGAAAGAGTAACAGAAACTGAAACTTAACTACGTACTAATCATTACAAAAACAAAGGCTCGTGTACGATGATACAAGTTTGAACAGGTTCTGCGACTTTGAATTGTCGAGTGTGACGCCGATGGGTTCGAACTAACGCGTCGTTTTGTTACGTAGCGATGATTTTTTCGTTCGAATTACCAAGTGCATAAAAATGTATTGATTTAGTTCGAAATATAAAGAGATTTTCTAGGGAACTCGTGATAACTTTGAATTATAGAGAGGTTCGAATTATCGCAGGTTTGAATTAACGAGAGTCGACTGTATAATGTATCCTATTGTATTTCATCACATAATGTTAAATAAACCAGTAATGATGCGACTTTGGAATTACAATGTTTATTTTAGGAGCAATTGCAATAACTGTATGAGTAAGAAAATTATGTGGGGTACTCATTTCGAACTTATTAAAAGTTGTGAGGGAAAATATAAAATAATTACGTGACTTTACTTTTTTGAGTTATTCAAGTGAATAAATTGCAATCACCGATCCGAATTCAGTTTAATGCAATTAAAGTCACAAATGTGAATCAGTGGACATTGACATGGAAACACGAAAATTGAAAAAGAATGCAACCTAGGAAGGCTTAACTTGGTAGGTGAACGTTGGAATGCTTATATCGATTTATCCAAAGAATCAAATATTCTTGACAATAAACATTTTAAACACATTTAAAATTATTATAAGTTTTTGTTATAAACGAATAAGTTCAAAGGTAAATGTGTAATTAAAAATTATTATTAATTTTATTAAATACATAAATAAAAACTTTACCTCGAGTAGGATTTGAACCTACGACCTGTACTTTGCTAGAGTACCGCACTAACCAACTGCGCCATCGATATTCAAGCCCCAATCGCTGTAAATGTTGTCTTTATGTATGTAGAAGTGATATAATGAGATTACAATCAAATTTTTAATTACATTTAAAATTGTTCAGAAATCTTTAATAAACGTTTCAGATCATGATTTGGAACGAGCTGTGGATATATTCAATCATGTCCAAGTTCGAAAAAGTACAGACGATGGTAGAGGTGAAAATAAAGGAGAAATAAAATGAGACCTAATTATAAACCCCTACAGAATTTTTTTACTTTATTGAAAAATTCACGGAATCTATTCCAAATATAATTATTATCTGAGAATATTTTTTAACACATTGCGATTTTGTAGTATCCGACGTTAGACGAAAGAAGCTTTTTGAAACTTACGTTAATAAAAAATTATTAAGATCAACGGTGAGTGAAAAGTATATTTTTTGACTGCGTGGCAGCTTTGGAATTTTGTGCTTCACCATTCACTCAGTTTGGGTTAAGCTGCGACTGTTTTGTCATTATTGAATTTTGATTTTGTTAATTAAGGAAATAATACAACTTTCATCTTGCTCAAAGTTAATTTGAAAAAATATCTTTCTTAAATTTTAATATGTTTTGCAATTACTTATTTTTTGAATAACATATTTTTACATATTTTGTCTTCAACACAGATAGTTTTTTTCGGACAAGGATTAAATAATTACAAATCTTTCATATTGTGATTAATCGTGCTCCACTTAAATTAAAATTTCCAATGCAATAATACTATTACACAAATTTTAAATTGGAGAAATTTGAAACAATATTTAAATTAGTTGGTACTAAATCTCAATTAGTTTATTAGAAATATGCAATTTAAATTAGATTCCCTGCAATAACTCTATAATTCTTAATTGTAATAAATAAATAAATCAATCCCACTTACAAGCCGAATTTCTAACATGAAATAGCTTAAACAGTAAGCAACCAATTATTTATATTTACTATATAATTATCGAAAGTAAAGTTAATTTGATTACTTAAGTGTACATCATAAAATCGTTAAATCTGGTACATACTCAAGGTAAAATATTGTTCATTTAATTGACCTACTGAACGTATTCTTTTTAAATTCTTGTGCATTTAATGATTTAGCATTCCATGTCAATTTAATTTCTAGTAATTATAAAAAAAGTTTGTTTATGTTATAAATTAGCGTTTTGATAGAAAAAAAGTTTTACGTTGGCATTGCTAATTGAATGATAAAAATAGACTGGATCAAAAATATTTCAACTAATGATTTCATTCCTTAATAATAAAATTTATTTATTGAATTATGATTTCATTCCTTAATAATAAAATTTATTTATTGAATTATGGCTTTTTTTACCATAATCCTATTTATACACTACCTACTACTTGTTACATAAAGGTTATTTGATTTACGAACTAAAATATTTTCGGAGTCTCTGTATTGCTATTTTATTAACACAGTTAATCACAAATATCTGGTGTTACTTTCAATTTCTTTAATAATAAAAGTCTTACGTGCGGACAACAATTTTATTAATAACTTTTGATGGTATTAAAAATATAGTATATGTAATACCAAAACTCTGTTTTCGCGACGAATTTACATTACCCAAAGAAAGTTTAAAATAACAATTGCTTTACCAAAACTCAATAACTACTTTGAACTGAGTAATCGTTGAGTTAACAAGTTAAAAAAAACTTTCAATTGACCCGAACCTTTGCCACCTTGGATTATTTGACTTGATTGATACAAAATACTGGAGTGTTCTGCTTTTAGGAATTGAATGTCTAAATTCGTTAAGTGCAATTATAACGTACTAGTCATGTAATGCACCATACCAAACAAGAATTAAAGCACTATATTACTACTCTTTGTTCCTGAGCAATAGAAAACTTAAAGTCGGCAGTATTTCGCATCTAAAGGAAAATTTGTTGCAATCGGTCAAAAATTCGAAATTGAATGGAGACCGGACATATCTATGTTCAGGTCTCCTGAGCCCAAAAATGTGGTTTTTGTATCTGTGATGAACCTTTCGTACGCGATATTTCAAAACTTGAAAAGCGACTGTATCCAAATTTGGCTGAAATGTTTAAGATCTAAACCCCACAGATTTTTGGTGTTGGTGGCTTTACAGGGTAAGGAGTAAGAGGCTAAATGTGATTTTTCCTTCGGCAGCAATAACTACAAAACTTATACAGCGCCTGCATTAAAATTTGACACAACCGTTTAAGATCTAAATGTTCAGACCTTAGTGAAATTTAGACCTAATAATATATATATATATATATATATATATATATATATATATATATATATATATATATATATATATATATATCGCAACAAAAGTTTAGTAAAGACGACCATGAACGATTCACCAGGAAAAGAATCAAAAGGTGTTTAGGAACATGGTTGACATTTTAAACCTGTATTTTGGTAACTTTAGCAGTTGTGTAATTGTCCAGAGAATTTTGATGAAAGGTGTAATTTAAAACGTGTCGCTGTTCTGAGGACATAATTGCGACTGCATATTACAGTAAAACACTATTCATAGTACGTTCAGATTTTTCTTTATCTTATTAATTTGTGAAAAATAGAATGTTTAAATAAACATTTCTTTGCATCGTCGATGACAGATCTAAATTCTAGTGCTGCTTAAAAAGAAATTTTATTTAATCTTTTAATCACACTTTTGTTATTTTTTATCATTTGCTGAGACATATTATTAGTCTCAACATACCTACTAATAATTTATTGAAAATGACATATTTTAGAGACCGTTGAGTCAAAGGAATCTAATAACTGTATAAACAGACAAGATGTTTCGATTGAAAAAAATTGGAAAAAGTGACCATTTCGTTTTGACGTACCCTATACCCAAAATAGTCATTTTAGCAAAATAAAAGAACCTATTTTCAATTCCCACAAAATTTGAAAATGATTACCTAATCATATATTAATTTATCTGACCTAATCGAGTACAGTCAAATACAATAGCTGCTCTATACTGTCTGAATAGGAAAAATTGCAGGATTAAAAATCTAATAAGAAACGGTATTCCATAATACAATACAACCGCAATTATCTTTTGTCTGAATTTTTTTCTATTTTTAATAAATTTTTAATTGGCCGAGACTGTATTAAATAGACAGAGTGTATATATACAAAAATACGGCTCTTACTTGTTTAACAAACGAAGTTTTACACAACGCCAAAGGAAGCAAATTATCAGCCAACAAGCGCTTATTTTTGTACAAAACCTTAAACGCTTGGTAAGTGAATAAATAAAAAAATGTATTAATAAAATACTTATCTTTTTTTGGATTTTTTCATGGTGTAATGATGGTGAAAGTTTACATTTTCAAAAAATGTATTAATTTAATTGATTGAGTCCTAGCCCTATCTACTTCAGTACTATTCTTATTTTAGTTGTTTTTGAATGGCAAGATGAAATTTAATATAAAAAGTGAAATTCAGATAAAAAACGTCTCATACGAGCACCTTTTAATAATTTTTTTTTGTACTGCAGCCTAACAATATCCCTAACCCCCCCCCCCCAGTGTTTCTGTGTGCATTAACATCTTAGGCAAATTTTAGCCTGTTCATGAATATTATTAGTTAAAATATATCAGAACAGATCTCTATTTCATTTTTGAAACCAAGTTATTGTATGATACTCAAATTGAATAGAGCGTGATTGCCATCTCTATTTGATATGTATACTGACAAGGAATGAAGATATAATCTGCAAGGTGTATGCAAAACAATACAATAATATTAAGCTTTAGCAATCCAATTTAAGATTTAAATATATTAAACATTGTTTTATACTATACAGTGCATAATCATTTACAGTAAATTACTTAATTTAGTGAAATAAAACAAACAGACTCAATATAAAGACTAGTAGAGAATTCATTACATTTGGCAGACAGTTTCTTTATCTTCAATACCAATGTTTGTAGGATGTTTTAAGATTTTTTTATTGGTCAAGCCAAATGAAATGGCGTACAAAAATTAACACACCCCCACGCATGCACGCACGCGCGCGCTCGGACACACATACACACGAACACATACAGACCCACACACACACACACACACACACACAAACGCATGCACGCAATCACGGGCGCGCTCACACACACGCACACCCTCACGCACATGCACCCGCACACGCACACGCGCAGACATACACACACGCACACACACGCATACACACGCACGAACGCGCACACACACGCACACCCACACACACCACACACCACACACACACACACCACACACGCACACACACGCACACACCACACACACGCACACTCACAGCACACTCACCCACACTCACACGCACACTCACACCACACTCACACGCACACTCACGCACACACACACACACACACACCACACACACACCGACACAACTCACCACACCACACACACCACACACTCCACACCACACACACGACAACACGCAAACCACACGACACACGGACACACGGACACACACACACGGACACACGACACACACACACAGACACAAACACACACGATGCGAACGGACACACCACAGGCACAGACATGCACATCACCCACATGCGCGTGCGCGCACGCTCCCCCCACACGCACACACACACTCAGACGCAGACGCAGAGACTCAGACACACACGTCCGCACGCATATAAAGTTGTTGTTTGGGTTAAAAGCTCACATTCTACGTGAAAAAAAGTTTCAGTTCGTTTGTGCAGTGTTTGAATAATAAAGGAATATTATTATAAGTTTTGTTATTAACGAATAAGTTCAAAAGTAAATATGTCATTAAAAATTATTATTAATTTTATTAAATACGTAAATAAAAAGTTTACCTCGAGTAGGATTTGAACCTACGACCCGTTCTTTGCTAGAGTAATAAAGACAAAAGTTACATTGATTGGGGTTTGAATCTCGATAACGCAGTTGGTTAGCGCGGTACTCTAACAAAGTACAGGTCGTAGGTTCAAATCTACAGGTAAATTATTTATGTATTTAATAAAATTAATAATAATTTTTAATTAATAAAAAAATATGTTTAAAGAACCATTGCAACAGAATTACAAAATGTTAAACCTGTGTATCCATATCATGGACTGCCACCAAGACCAATTTTTTAAACAATAATGTCGGTTATACTAAGGAAATTGAGAGATCTTTTCTTAAGAGAAAACCGCAATGCATGTGTGAGAAAATATAAAAGTGGGGGATGTATTATGAACCCTAAAATAGGAGATAGTTTTAATTAGAAGAAATGATAGTAAAGACAGTAGCAACAAATGACTATCACGAATGTTACGTTAGTATCTAGGTAGTTGCGCATATGTATTCGCGAACTTGTCACAAATACAACCTACACTTATGTATAAATTGGGGATAGTTTTAGGGTCCATTTGGTTCACACGTGCAAACATTTTGAACCATTGAAAACGGACTTGTCTGCAAACGGCGACTACAAATAATAAACGTATGCCAAAATAGCGCAAAATCAGGTACCCGGTACGCATACACAGTAACAGCACGTGTGCTAGAAAATTTTACCTTCCGAAGTCCTGACTAGTAACGTCACTCGTGCTAGCAGCATTTACAGTAATAGCACGTGGGCTAGAAATCTGACTTTCTAAGGTATTGGCATTCATTCACTGCACAACAATATGGCCACTTTTGTCTGATGATTGACTTTTATCACGTGATGTTTACTAATTTGACGTCGCTGATTTCAAATATACCCTCAGTTTTTTGTGACAGCTCTTGTTTAGGAGATATAGTTTTCACGAAAAAATCGCTGTGTTAGTGTGTTAATTTGCTTGTAATTAAGAAAATATTAAGTTTTCTTAATATAATTTGATATGACATCATCAAGAACAGTCTGTGTCAATGATCCAAATCATTTTGTTTCATTTGCGGAGAGTATATATTTAAAGAATATCGTTTGAATGTAACAGCGTTCGTGATTGAGGCTTACAAAAATTACTTTGGTCACACACTGGAAATGAAAGACAAGCCTTGGATTCCGCAAAAGGTATGCAAAGCGTGCGTTGAGTTTCTACGTTTGTGGACAAATAAGAAAAGAAATAGCTTTAGATACGAAACCGCTATGATCTGGGCTGAACCCTTGAACCACCACTACGACTGTTATTTTGTTTGGTGAACACAACTGGCATTAACCGAAAAGATCGAGCTAAATTGGAATATCCTTCCATGCGGTCGGCACATAGACGTATTTTGAGTCCTAAAATATCACTTGAACCTCAAGCTGATGCTTCACAGGATGAGCCTATGCATTTTGAGGCGAAAACTGCCAGTAGTGATAGTGCCTTTGAATGTGACCTGAAAGCGCCAAAACTATTCAACCAAGACGATTTAAACGACCATGTCAGAGATCTGGGACTGTCAAAGGCTGCTTCAGAAATTTTGGCTTCTAGGCTAAAACAAAGAAACTTGGTAACAAAGGAAACGAAGATTTCTTACTACCGCACAAGAGAACAAATTCTCCTCAAATATTTTGGTGAAGAAAATGATTTCGTATTTTGTAAAGATATACCTGGTTTAATGGCTGCAATGGGACTTCAAAATTACGTTTCTAGTGACTGGCGTCTATTCATAGACTCATCAAAACGTAGTCTAAAATGTGTTCTCTTACACAATGGGAATAAATTAGGGTCGTTGCCTATTGCTCATTCCACAAAAGTAAAAGAATATACAACTATTGCTCTGGTTTTACACAAAATTAAATATGTGGAACACAATGTGTTGATTTAAAAATGGTCAACTTACTTTTAGGCCAACAAGTTGGTTATACAAAATATCCCTGTTTTCTTTGCTTGTGGGACAGTAGAGCTAAATATCAACATTGGATTAAAAATATTGGCCTCCTCGGGAAGCGCTAGTTGCAGGACAACAGAACGTGATAAACCCCCCTTTAGTATCAAGGGATCATATAATTTTGCCTCCGTTACATATAAAACTAGGACTTATAAAACAATTTGTAAAAGGTCTTGACAAAAATGGAAATTGTTTCCTTTTCCTATCAAAATAGTTTCCAAAACTGAGTGCAGAAAAGATAAAAGCGGGAATTTTGACGGGCCACAAATAAGATCATTAATTAAAGACTCAAATTTTACGGACACTATGACAGAGATTGAGAAAACGGCATGGAATGAGTTTGTTTGGCTTGTTAAAATTTTTTTGGGAAATAAGAAAAGTTCTGAATTTTCTCAACACGTCGAACAACTGTTGAGTCACTTTCAAAGGCTTGGATGTAACATGAGCATCAAGTTACACGTTCTTCACAACCACCTGGACTATTTTCCCGCCAATCTTGGGGACCTAAGTGAAGAACAGGGCGAGCGATTCCACCAGGAGGAACGCTATCAGGGCTACTGGAACGCACACATGATGGCTGACTATTGTTGGAGCATTCAGAATAGCTCTCTGCCTTCAGCTTTAGCAAGAAAATCATATAAGAGAAAGTTTTTTCATTATAAGAATGAAATAAATCTCTAAATTTATAGTGTTTTATTATAAAAACACCCGTGTCATATTTTTTAACTATAGCTGATACAAAATTTCAATCACGGAATTGAAATCGTCATCAAAAATTGGACTAATATCATGTAACATAACCCAATCATCAGAAATGCTATTGTGCAGTGATTATCACTCATTTTCCTTTTTATTTCCATTTTGTTAGATTACAGCTCGCGCGCACTGGCCACAAATAGTGACGGGGACATCCGCTCGTATATCTTAGTATTGACTTCGGCGACCCGAGCTTAAACAAAGTTTGTAGGTCGTGTGGTGTTACTGTAAATGCACTCGGCATAATGGCCAATGAATCTGAAATTTTTAATGACTCGCTTGCTCTTGTGTATTAAATAACTTTTATCAAAAATTACAAGTTTTCTACTTGTCTTTGTTCTATTGGTTCATTTGGTTTAAAACGTTCCGTGTTTATTCTTATATTTTATTTGAGTAAATAAGTAATACTTATACGTTTAAAATACCCACAGAAATACGTGTCTGGACCGAAAAATAAATTCTAAATGTGAGCAACGAGGGCATTTGAGAAATAAACTCAGGGTAAAAACAATTATTTTAAAACCAATCAATAATATAAATATTGGTATTGCATAGTATTGCATACTTTAAAGTTTGTAAGATCGCATATTTCCCCTTTTTTACACTTATTAATGGCATAGTAGTAAACAAACTTATTTAGAGTGATTTTTCCTATTATGAAACTAATGATACACTTTTTTCGATAAGTTGTAATAAATATTGTTTACGAAATTGTTGGCAGACAAGAGTTATGGTTTCCTAAAATATATGTCCTGAATATACATACAGATGTCATCGATAGAAATAGCATTAAATCTATTTTGGCATTGTCGATTGTGTACTTTTTGACATATATGTACCATAATTTAAACGAGAATTACTACTATTTGTGTTTTGAAGTAGATTCACATAACATGATTTTTTTTTCTTATTATTACAAAAGTCACTGCAACTTTCGCTGTCAATCGAATTAAATGATGCTTTTAATTGTAAACACATCATTTATTGCTCGTAATTAGTGGTTAAGTAACAACTTATTTAAAACTGAACCCCAGGCGAATGCTATTGCCAATAGTTACTTTGATCAGTTTATTTTATCGTTCGAAGTATAACGACTCGTTTCTTTAATTTTACAACTTTATCGCTCTATTTCCTTTTTGATTTTAAAATGACGCGATTTCATCTCGGGCCAATTCTCGCGAACGCGTGTGAAATAACTTGATACTGGTTTCTACAAAACATAAATAACTGTGATAAACTGTCAGAATGGGGTTACTTTTATCAATTTTAGTAGTATGTGTTAGCGTGATTGAATTCGTGTCAGTCTTTTCTAATGTACGGAGATCTTTCGAATCGTCAACCTTTGATCGTAGCTTGTCCCCGCTAATATTACGATATGAGGAGGGGCTTCACACCGAACGCACAAGAATTCTAAATATACTGAAAAGATACAGAGAATTAGAAAATATTCGCACGGAAAGTAGTCAGAGTGTCAGAAATACTGATGAATCTCCGCATATTATCGAATCTAAACGAATTCCTTTGCCAGCTCCAATCCCCACAATTAGCTATACTGACGTTTGTAACGATTTTAATAAAACAGAAAAGCTTATCCGGAGACATTCTGCCACGTGTCTAGAAAGTGTCAAATTTGATAGTACGGAATATTGGGCAAATACTACTTTTATCAAAAAATCTCCTGATAAATGTAAGCATCATCCAAAAGCGTCAAAAAAGCATGTGAAATTTGGATACAGTTTAGAAGAAAACGGGCCAAATTGGTCAAGAGCACCCTCTCCTATTTATGATTTACATAGTTCTTATCAATCTGAAAGCAAAGTCTATCAAAGTGATGATTCTGCTAGGGAATCTAGTTCAACCGTACAAGAGGATGCTTGGGATGTTAATAAAAAAACTGTTTCGTCTGATGAAGATGAACGTAAACCGTTTTATGGAAAAGATTTTTTATACTTAGTTGATGGAATAAAGAAAGACTGCCCATTTAAAACTTTAGTTTCTTCTAATAGCCAACAAGAGGATGAAAATTCTTGGAACCCTAACAAGATTCTTACAGTTTCTGATGAAGATAGCGGTGTATCTAGTTGTAATGGGATAATGCGAATTTCAAATAAAAGAAAACGTTTGTTTCGTAAGAAAAAATCTAAAAGTCGTGAACGTTCAACTGAATTACAGAAAAATGGTATCGTAGCATCAAGTTCTGAATTTGAAACTGATTTAAACGAAAACGTTGAAGATACCGCACTGTCTTGCAATAACGATAATATTCCAATAGTTGATGATTACGATAAAGAGAGAAATTCTGCTTCAAATGCATTTTGGGTAATTAAGTAATTTTCAATGTAATGTACACATTTCAATACACAATTTTTTATTGAAATTTTGAGATAATTAGGTATACAAATAATACTTAAAAGAATAAGGCAACGTGCCAATTTTAAACTGATTCTAATTTTTTCGGTTTTATTTTATACTACATTCATTAAAATTTATGCTTTCAAATCAAGAGTTGATTGATATAAAAATGTAGCAATTTTTTCTTCCTGTAGTGTACATTTTTATTATTGTATTTTTAGATATTTTATACGACAGACCTTCGTTACGTAACCAATTTTATTAACCTAAATATCACGTATCATTTATATTACACACACCTTGGAAAGTTACGCTAAATATACGTTTTTGAATTTTTATAACGAAACTTGCGTTTTACATTACTTTTTTTTAAGACCGACTTCGGAAGACAATTTGAGGCATGCGTACGAAAGGAAATATTTCCAATATCGACAGAATGTTTTACCAATAAGCGCACCTTTTGTTTTATTTTACGCCGAGCATACCTTTTAAATTTATATTTTAAGTAAAGTATGATTTATTTTTAAGTCGTTTAATAATTTAATGTTGTACAGGGTGTATCACAAATAATACAAATACTCTATATATTTCTTGCTATTTTACTTGCAACAACGGACATGTTTAACAATTTTATAGATACATCATGAATAACACTCGGTTAAGAATAATTTCTCGAAAAATTTTATCTCAACAACTATTACCAATCATTGAGTATCGCTTGACTATATTGTACTGAACTACGTTTTACTACAAACATTTTTTAAAGTCGTATCAACAAAATAAGTAGATAATAATGAATAGGGAAAAAATAAGAAGAACACATATGATTAGCTTTAAAAGCAGACTGTCAAACTGGTCCTTAACCATTTTCATAGCATACAAATTAGTACATTTTTTGGCGGTGTGTTAATTCGTAGTGAAGTTTTAATTATACAGCTACGAGAGCATATGGTGGTGCTAAGTTGCTTAAGTGTTTGCTTCGTACCCTTCCAATAAAAAATATACAGGACTGTAGCTGAACTAGGAGTTGCATGTTGCGAAAACAAGATGTGAATCACTCGAAATTCGTAATCACCCCTCACAATTCGTCTTAATTTTTGTTTAATTTCTTGATCTAAATCTTTAGCCTTTCCAATTCTCGCAGGATGTGCCACTGACACTGTAATCCGTCGAATACTATTTTTTTTCATAAAATTGTCGTATATCTGCTAATGTTAGATTTTCAGCGTTACCTGACGTCACCGAGAATATCAAATATTGACGTAAAACTTGAACTATCATTGCAGACGTAGTATTTTTTTAAACGTTTCACTTCCAGCCACTTACGGTAAGTATCCACCACAATTAGAAAATTGAGATTCTAAATCGATATGGATCCGATTCCACGGTGTCTCTGTCCGTTCACATATTTTTTTGTGCAAGTGCAGTAGACACGTTGCGTGCTTGCTGACATGTATTACATCGCTGTACGCAGTGTGTCACATCTGTGAGCTCCCAAAATATATCCATCATGAACCGAAACTTCATTTTTCATCTACTTGTACTGGTCATATGTGCTGTATCCACCAAAACACGTTCGTATAACACTGAATAAAGTTCTGTGCTCCCACTAATATTTTGGAAGTAAAAGCAAGAGGACCATCTGATTGAAAGTGTGCTAAAACTGCACCAACTCCGTATGCGGATGTATCACACGACAATCGTAATGGTCAATTTTTGTCGTAGTGTCCCACAACTTCGTTGCTCGTGAGTAATCATTTCGCTGACGAAATACTCTAGAGTGGTATGAAGTCCATTTGAATGGTTCTGTATCCGCTACCAACTAGTATAAGAGCTGTAAAACATGTGCACTATTGTTTAAGAAACAATCATAAAATGTCAGTAATCCAACAAATGAACGTACTTAGTCTCTGTCGTGAGGTATTAAAGTATGATGAATGGCTTTTGATTTATGTGGATTTAGAGGTCGTAGACCTTAAAAACCCTTAAAAACACTTAATTTCAGTCTGTAAAAATGAACATTTGTCTAGTTTGCTCTAGTCTTTATAACACTAATTTAGTCGTTGATCGTGAACCTATACACTATTTCCTCCCACAATTACATTATTTAAATATACATGTACTCCTGTTATTCACATCGGTTATTTGTCCATGAACTGTTGAAATCTCATAGGACAAACTGAAATTCCAAACGATAAGCAATTTGCTCTGTATAGTCCTTACACTGTATTCAAAGTCATTATTTCTGATGTCTTTTCATCTACTTCGCACGGTAAGTATGCTTTTGCGAGATCAATTTTGCTAAAATAAACACAATTAACAAAATATCTCATATATTTTAATGTTGGTTTCACAGCTTGATTAACTGTACTTCTGTAATCACCACACATTTGTACACCTTTGCATGGTTTCATTACCACCACAATTGGTGTTGCCCATTCTGACTGTTAAACCGGAGTGAATATGTTTTGTTTTACCATTTGATTCTATTCTTTTTCCATAGCGAAACGTAGGGCGTGAGGAACCGGGCGTGCCTTGAAGAAAAGTGACGTCGCGTCGTCTCGTAACGTAATGGTTACTAGTGATCTCACATAACCTTGTAAATTACCATCAGAAACTTGCGGAAATGTCTTAAAGATATTTTCATCCGATATATGATGAACACAAGTTATTGCGAATTGAAGAGCTCTACATCAGTCCTACCCCATCAAATTTGTCCTCTTCATTCCTTTGGCTACTAACAATGGTAATGGTAACACTGTCTCAAATTGACCGTGTATAACTTCATCATTCCTAAAAATTCTAGTGGTTCGTGTGGTTCATGGTTCTAACTTTTATTTCCTTTGTAGATTTGTAAATACTGATTTGTTTATAATTGATCTTGCAGAACACCAGTGTCCGTGTTGGATTACACTGTATATTGTATACGCGTTATTCTTTTTCCACCGTAACGACAATGTTGCTGGAAATTTAACTTATGTTGTTGCATGTCACCGTTCAGAAAGTAGTCATTTGAAAGAATTCTACGAAATTGCACCCGCACCTGCACCTGCAGGAAAGCACTACTGTTTTTATTAATAACATTAGTACCTATTATACTCACTTCATTTGTCATGTTGGGAAATCTAAACATTTATTAACCGTAATACTTAGCAGTTATCCTAACAAAACTTACGAGCTTATAGCAGTTAATGCACTGTAAAGCGTTCTTGCTTGTGATTAATGCCTGCAGCCAAATTGTTTTGATTAATAGCTCTGGGCTTCTTATACACACCTTACTCATTTGATTGAGAAAGGTTAACGCATTTAATGTTTTTAAAGTATTGTTCATCACATTTCTACAGCTGACTTGTTTAACGTATATTGTACATTAATGTTAGCAATTATCATGAGTACGTTGTGGCTAAAGGCACGCATTTAATTTCCACAGACTTACGATCTTGTGGAACACGCCACCATTTAACGCGCAGACTGTATTTAACTATATTTTTATTAGCTTATGTGCTAGGCTGCGCAAGGTACCGGATTTACTGAGTAACAGATTGTTGTTATTACAACACGTAGGTGTAAATATCATAGGATCGTATGGTATTACCAAACTATAAGTTGACTGCTCATGAAATTACTTTGCTTTTATAGAAGCTTAAGTTGGCTTTATCCTTGTGGCTGTCCTATTCTTAACAACCACCCGCGCGACCTTACCTTGTTACGCGCTCCAGCTTGTAACGTGTAATCGTGTAATATCCACAAAACTCAGCTGCTCCTTTTTTTGAAAATCTGTTTTTTTTTTCAAAATAAATATATTTCATTTTCCATTTTGATTTTTGTTTGGAATATAATCTCAAAGAAACTGAACTTATTCCCATCGACTCCCCAACTTAAATCTAAGATGCGGAATCGTGTACGACGTGATGAAGTCACACATGAAACAAAAAATACATCATACAAAAAAAAATAAAATTCTTAACTAACAAACTAACTAACAAAGAATTAGAATTTATTAAAAAAGGTTTTAAGTTTCGCCATTTTCCTATATTCATTAACAAAATTAAAGAGATTTTGGCAGTAGAATGCCATCTTAGAAGTGATCACAATAATTATAATGCACTTAAAAAGTTTTCGTTCGTATCACTTCAATAATTTCAATTTTGAAATTTTAAATAAAGATCCTGCAACAAAATTTGAAAAAGATGGGAGACAAAGTTTACAAAACTGCAATATCTGCTTTACAGATTTACAGAAACAACCAATTCTATACAAGAACCCACAAGCACCAAATCTATACGGTCTCATAAAAATCCACAAACCAAATATTCACATTAGACCAGTAGTGGATTACATCCGAGCACCCAATCGTATTTTAGCAAATAAAGTTAACCACAAAATAACAAACAATTTAAAGTACAAATCGAAGCACTCTACTAAGAATTCTTGAGAACTAAATAATAAACTACAAAACATAAATTTGCCAAGTACAATAGTTCTGATGTTACTAGCGTGTTTTCTAAAATACCCCCTCAAGAATGTAATCGCTGATTAAATAATTTTTTATTTAATAGTAATGTTGAATTAGTTATGAATTATTGGATCTCTATGTTAATCAAAATTATTTCATATTCAATAATACGATTTAGCTACAAAAAAGTGGTTTACCTAGGGCCAGTTCAATTTCGTCCATTTTAGCTAATATCTTTATGGATAATTTAGATCAAATATTTGAATTAAATGTTTCGGATAATATTGTATTTTGTAGCATGTTTTGGTAGTTCATCATATTTAATTGATGAGCTTATAATTAATATTGACAATTTACATCCTAGCATAAAATTTACATAAGAGAAAGAACAAAATAGAGCCAATAATTTTCTAGATTTAAACATAAACATTAATAAACAGAAGTGTGTCCATATTCAGAAAACCTAACAAGTTTCAATAATAAAATATCAATTATAAAACAAACTGCACAAGCGAAGGGTTACAGGAAAGTTTAGTTAAAAAAAGTATAAATTTTCTATCAAAGACAATTACCTAGATAACACAGAAATGACAGTAAATAAATACAGCTGAAAAAGAACAAGAAGTACAAAGTAGCTTTCAAAACTAATACCAATGTTTTTAAATGTCTATTTATTGCGACAGTTTGAAGTCCGATATTGTTTGAACTGCACATTCTCTAATTCTGTTTATATTGGACAAACACTTAGGAACATTGATATGAGATACGAAGAATACGTGAATGTCACAAATATAAACACACAGACAAATCAAATTATGCCTAACGTTTAATAGTAAATAATCACCTTATGACTTCACAAAACAACATTAAGTTTTTACATTTTTGTAATAAAAAAGACAAATTAGATGTTTTGGAAGCATTCGATATTTATAAAAATAAACAGAAAGTACCTTTAATAAACGAACAGGTTGATTTTATAGACTGATTGGTTACCACAACTACTTGTTTTTTATTTTATCGTATGTCTCAAAAGTTTTGGCACAAAATCCAATGGATGTAAAATACGTGAGAATGATAAAATATTAGGTCGGCTTTGGAAACAAACATTCTCTGAAGGTTTGTCTTCACTTTGACAGTTCAGTTTTGGAAATTAGTTGTACTAAAACGGCTTACAAACTAGGTCTTTGTAAAAGTATTTACAGTCTAGTTGGGCAAATGCCTAAGCGTGAAATAGTTCGCATATTCGAAAACAAGGTATACCAAGTATAAATCTCCCAAAAAGTGGAAGACCCAGATCTTTTACCCAAGTCAGAGCAGACAGGTTAGTAAGAAGAGCAACAAATAGAGATGGAATGTCGACCAGGAAATTAGCAAGGTAGTATAGAACTTCTAAGGGTACAGTTTGGAGGGAATTGGTTAAGAATGGTCAAGAATACTGAAAAAGAAGAAAATATCGACAATATATACCCCAAATCAGTTGGCACGGATACCACGATGAGGTCGGGCATTAATGCGCATACATTTTGCCAACAATAAAGTCATTGTGATTGATGATGAAAAATATTTCACTTTAAGTAACTCATAAATGAAGGGTAATGATTGCTTCTATACTGATAACATATAAAATTGCCCAGAGAATGTTAAATATAAAGAAAAGGCAATATTTGCTGATAAAGTTTTAGTCTGATGCGCCATTTCTATAAGAGGGATATCGAAGCCTTATGTGGAGCGTCTAAGAGGCGAAGCACTTGACCAGACTTAGAATCATGCCATTACGCTAGGGACACTTAGAACTAGCTCAATGTATGATGGAGGATGGCAAGTCGAAAGAACTGTTAAGACGGAGGATTTACAGAAAAATATGTAGATAGATATTACAGCCGCCCAAGACCTTGTGTGAGATGTTTGTAGAACATTACGTCTTGATGAAAATCACGGACCACTTCATTTAAGTTCTCCATTTTGTTAATTATGGGTCTATTAATTATGTCTGATATCTAAATAAAATATTTGTTTGCAAAACTGAATACAATATTTTGTGCCAAAACTTTCGAGACATGCCTTACTTATATATTTTCTCTTGATAATGTTGTATTGAAACGCGTAGAGCGATAAATAATTATATAAAAGAAATTCTGTAATTATATTGTGTTTAAAAGATTAGTTCTATTAGGTGTATATCCCTAGTTATATTCTATATAAATTTATACGTTTCGATAACAGTTACACTTATCGTCCTCAGTAAACGGTAATATCTTAGAGAGTACGATACCTGTAATTTTAATCGAAACGTATAAATTTATACAAAATATAAATAGAAAAATACACCATTTAAAAAACCCTGTAAATGGTAATTAATATCTGTAAGATATTACCATTTACTGACGACAACTGTAGTGGTTATCGAAACATAAAAATTTCTACAAAATACAAAACGATAAATACAGCATTTAAAAAAATCCAATATATAAGTATTGTAATTGTGTACAATAATGGATGAAGGATTACATTTTCATACTACTACAACTGTTTTTGGTGTTTTTTCATTTCATTAAATTAATTTTTAGTCGTACTTTGCTTTATACGAAGAAACTTCCTAAAGAAAAGTTATGTAAAATTATATTTTCTTTAAAAAATATATTTATATAAGTTTTCTTTAAAAAAACGACAACAGATCTGAACTCTCCCTCGGATTTTACCTGGGATGAATGTCTGAGATACGTCGTTACAGAAACATATGTACACGTACACGTACGCACTCATCCTCATATGCACGCACGTGCACAATTTCGGTAATGAAGACATTTTTTTTCCTAGAAAGCTAATAAATGGCAGACATTGTTATCATAGTGTTTTAATACATGATTTATTATAAAACTTATAAATAAGTTGCTTAATTATTTCGTGCTATAATGCCAAATATTTTACGCGCTTTATTTATTTGCACAAGAAATATTATGCAGCCAAGCAGAATTAATATTTAACAAATTGAGTTGTGAAGCGTGGGTAATAAGATTACTAAAAGAAAGGCTAATAAATACTATTCAGTCATTTTCACACAAATTAGCACCATTTACACTAAACAGATATTCTTAATTTCAAATCTCTATGTAAGGTGTTTTGGACGTCACTAAAACACAAGTCGAGGTGTAGTGAGTCCTGTTCTGTTTGTACTGTTTCATTTTACTCTAAAATACATTAAAATTTGATGAATACTAGTGATTACAAAATGTATTATCTCAAGGAGTATTTTGCCAACCTATTTGAATGAATCTATCTGGATTAATCCAATTAAATAAACACAGTTACTTTATATTTCTTTGAAAGTGTTGTTTATACACCCAACCAAATGGTAACTATTCACTAAATTATTACATAATGTATACATTATCCAGAATTCCTACTGATCTTTTTATAAAATCTCAGCGTTTATTTGTATTAACCAAAAAATCTATTATACACATATCCATCAACTACAATGAACTTGCAATCTTATTTTCCATTATATTTTTTTTTCAGCGTCTTTCTGAATGTTCAAGTCTATTTATTACTTTTGGCGTAAATAAAATAATGCTCTGAAATACAAAGCTGTAGTGAAGCGTTGCTTTTTACTTAAATCATGTTATTTACTATTTATTATTTTCTCAAACAATTTATTGTAGGTAATGTTGGAAATTAATCCTAAACCTTGCTGAACATCATTGCGAGGTGTAAGCTCTAGCAAACGGTGTGTTTAAATTAATTCAGTTTGATTATTTAACATTATTGTTTCTCATAGCCAAGATTTCATTTTAGACCTTGAATACTAAAATAGTACGTGTTAGTTAAGTAACCTACATAAAATCATTTAATGCGTTAAAATGTGGAGTTTTTGAAATTTTATTTTAATCTGCCAAAATTTGCTCAAAGAAAAGTATACACCCATTATATTCTATTTCAATCGAAATATACATACGATAACTGTCGTTTATAAGAATGTATTCTGTCAGTATCATACAAATTAAATAATTCTTCACAGACGTATTCAGAATCATCACGGAAACACTATCTTGAGGTACTCCTTCTGGATCAACAGGATGTGACCCTAATGTTACTTTTTATATTAATTATATAACTAGTTGAAGTATTAAAATTGTTTAAACCGTATTTCCTTGGTTTTAAGTGACGTCCATTAGCGGGTTCAAAGATACTCAGTTAATTATAAGGAGAAATTATTTCAATAGTGCGTAATAAAACTTGCAACATTCTGCATAAAATTATAATTCCTAATTAGAAAACAAGCTACATGTTTCGATTTTAACCTATCATTCATCAGACTTTTCGGAAGTACCTAAATGTTAAAGTAAAAGTATAGAGGAATGAACTGGAATTAAAATTTTTAATATTAATCAATAAAAACGAACAATTTGTGACCTCTCTCTGCTACCACGGTTTGCTAAATGTAGAAAAGATCCAGTTATTCAAAATAACGCTGACACCTGCTGTTGCTAAGTGTTGTAAAAATTTTAATCATAAGAACTTATGGGAAAAACATATAAAATAAAACTACCTCTTTATAAATTTGAAATATGAAAGCGGTGGGTGATTTCGTGCAGATGACCTTCCACTACCGGTTTTTTGAAATCGTCCAAAAACCTATTGTCTACGCCGGCACCATTGATTTTTCATACATGAATATTTGCCAAAGCTGTCATACACATTGGAATAGTATGACGGACGTCTTCAAAAACATTTTCAAAAATATCTTTATTGAATTAATAACGTCAACACAAAAAAATGTTGTGTATCACACCCCTAGAAACTGTTTTCGCGAGTCTGCGCAGTTGCTAACATCGGCCCGCAAATCTGCTCACATTCTGGTCTAGTGATGTAAATATTTTGTTTCCAGAACTTTTATCGAAAATAGCTAGTCTTATGATGGGAATAAGACAAATTTGCTTAATTTTACTTCCACATCCAACCGATGGGAAGTACTGTATTGCTAAAAAAAATTTCAAAAATTTTATTTGCTCAATCGCTTTAAAATGTTCGAAAACGTCTAAAAACAAAATTTGAGCAAAACAAAAATCTTGTCTTGTGTGTCTGTGTGTGTACTCCATAACTTTCGAAGGACTTAACATATCAACTTGAAATTTGGCACACATATAAACGTCAACTACCCAAAGCGATTGATTGTTTTTGGGGTCAATGGGGTGTGATGAAAGGGGTAAAATTGGTGGATAAGTACCCCTTTTGCAAATTTTTATATTTTTTTACTTTTAATATGTAATTAGTAATATAATTGTGAGTATTTTTTATCCCTATAATTTTTCTGCATCACAAACGGTTTACAATATATTAACCAAAACCGTCACTTTAAAAAACAGGTTTTTCCTAAACATCTCCGGAATGACTTAACATATTCAAAAAGTGAAAGGACCATTTAGATAGGAAATAAAATTTCTCACACAAAGTGTTTTTGATTGATTTTTTCGAAAATTTTATCATTTTCGATTTTTTTTTAATTTTGGCATTATATAGAAAATCAAATTTCTGATCGAAAAGAATTCTTGTAATTTTTGTTTAAGTTAATAGTTTTCGAGTTATTTGCCAAAAAAAAACGATTTTTAAAATTTATGGTTTTTTTGCTAATATCTCGAACTTAGTGTGAACACGATTTATCAAAAAGAGGTTAAAATATTCTGACGGGATGTCAGTTTAAAAATAAATTTGAACAAATTATATTCTAGAATTTAGTAACAAATTTAACAACTTCAGTTAATCATAGCTCCATTCTTCTCTATCAGGAATGTTAATGGTCTAGGCATAGACGCAACCAGGTTTTGGCAATACTGTTGTATTAAATTTTTCCATTCCACATTTATGGCATTTAAGTTGGTATAAATTGAATGACATTGATCGAAATATTTTTGATGAGTATTGTCAAGTAGACAGATGACAAGTATAACCCAATTTTCATTTCCACTTTTTTTTTAATTCATCTGAATATGACTGATCATTTTACTTAATTAAAACAAAATAGTAGAAGGAAGACACCTTCCGCCATCTTGGATTTTCTGGGGAAAACCCACCTTTCACTTTTTTACGTCACATGCCCCCGAGCTGTGGGACACCTTCCGCCATCTTGGATTTTGTGACGTCATTTGACCTTTGGGATTTCCAATGACTTAATCCAGCTTAGGAATTTGCGATGACGTAATTGGGTCTGGGAATTTCCGATGACGTAATTAGGCCTGGGAATTTCCGAAAACGTAATTCGGCTTGGGGATTTCCGATGACGTAATTAGGTCTGGGAATCTTCGATGACGTAATTCAGCTTGAGGATTTTCGGTGACGTCATTTGACCTTGAGAATTTCCGATGACGTAATTCAGCTTGGGGCTTTCCGATGACGTAATTAGGTCTGGGGCTTTCCGATGACTACGCCTTTCACTTTTGACTTTGAGAAAGTTGTTTACCTTGAGAAACTGGTTTGCTTTTGGGACTGGCCTTGGGCCCGGACCTGCGTGGGAGGTCTGAAATTTGAATAAGGCTCCTAATGTTATCTCATAAGATAAGTGTAGGCCTGCGCCCCCCTGGTTGGAAATAGTATGGACCCCTAATGCTACCGCATAAGACAGGGTCTTGTGTTAGGCCTGCGCCCTTTGATGGGGAAATAGTACGGGGACTCTAATGCTAACTTGTAAGACAGAGCTTGAACTGAACTGAAATATTTTTACGATTTTTATTTTAAAGAACAATAGGATTATTTTGGTATTACAGAACTCTTAATTAAAAACAACTAAAACTATTAAAATCTCTTTAATTTATCAGTATTAGAAAAACAAGTATTATACAGCAATTTCATTATCTCGTCATTTATAATTAAAGATGTAGTGATAAACTTATTTACAAAATCAAAATTGACAAATTATTTAATCTAAAATATAAAAACATTAACGTATAAAATCCCACATTCGAATGGTAATCTTGCAGCGTCGTTTTGTTGGAACCATCTAGAATTTTTCTCTAGTAAGCGTAAATGATACCCTTGCGGTGCTCGTCCAAAGGAATCAAAATTTTCCCCGTTACCATTGCGTGTGTGTGTCGTGTGCGTGTGAGTGCGCGTGCGCGTGGGTGGGTGCGTTCGTGTTCGTGTTCGTGTTCGTGTTCGTGTTCGTGTTCGTGCGGGCGGGCGGGCGGTTGGATGGGTGGGTGAGTGGGTTAATTATAATTAAACACATAAATCACCCATAATTTTTCGATTGTATAGATTGAAAAAACTGTCAAAATAAATTCTTGCCAAAGGGAACAAAGGACGTTCCCGAAACGTTGAATTAATCTGTACGTTTATTTACATTTTATATATATATATATATATATATATATATATATAGAAAATAATGCAAGGTATCCCATCTCGTCGCCGTTCCGGAGAGTGTTTACCCAGCAAGGGATGACGGGTAGGGCCTTAAGCGTCAGAGGAAGCCCATAATGGTGTCGAACCCTAAAGCAGAAGGAGCGGACCTCTAACCGCTTTTAATACTTCCGCTCGCCGTCGCGGTACTGTAACTAACGCCTTTTTGGTGTTGGGACGGTGCCGCTGTCGGCAGAGTTCTCTTCGGTCGCTGTTGGTGTGGTGCATCGTGGAAACCTCGAGGATGCCCGGAAGTTGACCGGATGATCACTACCGTAGTTCACACGGGGTTTTGTGCATTCGCTGAAGTGGTGAGCGTGCCAACGCTCTACATCAACGAAGTGCGTGATGAAAACCCTGGCACCGGTGACACTGTCCGAGTCCGGATTTCCGTCTCAACTCTCATGGAGATATGTAGGTGAACCACGTAGTTCACCTGCCGGATTCTCGTAAGACCCTATTCTGTTGGGAACGTTACCAATTGAAGCGGGATCGGCTCTTTTCGTCATCCTGAAACAAGAATTAATGTTAATATCGCCCTCGTGCAACTCGAAGCAAACGTCGTTCTGTGAGATTTCTACTGGTAATCCCCGTATAACCACCTTGATCATACGTTCGTTCGTTGTCCGATAGGTATGGTACGGAGTACTATGCCTATCCATATACCGCATCAGTCTGTCAAGGTCCTTGGCTGTGGCAGGTTGTATTCTGTATTCCTCGGCAATTGCCTTGGCTGAGGTTATCCCTCGTCGGTTAACTTCGCTAGAGAATGTGATCCAGTTCTCCTTCTAACGAAGGATTGCCGGCAGCGCCCTCTCCTTGGTAAGGGCGGCTTCTGGGTGGTCCTTGGTGTCCACAACGGCTGGAAAACGTTGACGGTCGGTGTAGATGTGATTTTCTTCGACTTCTGGTGACTCGTCTGCTGCGTCGTGGACCGGTGACGTGGCTACAACGAGAGCAGTAGCCGGAACTTCTTCCTCTGTCTCCCTGTCTTCAGTCTTCTTTTTCTTCCTCTTTTTCCCGGTGATGTCCTGGCTGCTGGGGGGGCATGGCATGTCTAATAACTGTGGGATCTTGTGCTGGGTCGGCAGGTTGCTGGTTGACGGTTCTACATGTCTCTTGGCAGAGTGGACGTATAGCGCCGTTCGAGGTGCTGCTCTACCCGACATCGAGATAACGATGCTGGATATTTAGCTTAATGCAACTAACAATGGCAAATTTAACAAACAACTAATTCTAGGGTCACTAGAAGTCTTAAGTCCACCATCTCTGTTTCAATCAAAAGTTACGCTGTTTGTTTTCCTTTTTTAACTAATGGAAGATTTGTAAAATTACCGGTATTATGAAATTATGCGAATAGGAAATGTCAAAATGCAAATGAAACCTGAAACATCTCTTTATTTTTTTTATTGTCAAAGGTAACAGTTTTATTCCCCTCATTTTAATACTGATATACTGATGGTTTGTATTTAAAAAAATTGCATTGCCATAATTAAATTCACTTACGGTAGATTCGAAAAATCTGATTTTGAATAATCGATTTCACACATAGCTAGTCAGTAAAGTAAGTGCGATAAGGGTACAATAACTTTGCAGCTTAACGCGGATATGGGGGAAAATGACGTCATAGCCGGGCTACGCAGAGGTCGGTTGTATAGCAATGAACACATTATATTTCGATAATTAATTAATAGAGAGATTTCAAATTTTCAGAATTAAAGCTGATGGAGGATTACGTCATACTTATCTAATAAAAATTGTAATATAAAAATTGACTAAATAATCCCATTGTTATGCTAATTTGATTTTAATTGGCACTCCCCTAATTTTTCATTATCAGGGGCTCCCAAAATTTATTTGAATAGGGAATTTGCAACAAATTATGGTATAGATTATTCTGTGATGGTTTAAAGTGCATCAAAACTTATGAGCTCTAGCCGCCCCGGAGCATTTTTACTTTTTTGCTCGTGAAGCACGAATTGTTCCTGCAAAAATAGTGTTTTTAACGCGTGCCTGTGCGTGTGTGCGCGCGTAAGCGTGTGTTTGTGTGAGCGGCGCGTGCTTAAATGCGTGCATGCCTGTGGGCAGACGGGTATGTGCGGGCGCGCGCGTCTGTTTTTATAATAATAGGAAATACGCGTTAAAAATCAATTTAAACATCCATGTAGTCATGTCTAAACGAAAAAAGTATTAACTTTTAATATAGCTTTGATTTTCATATTTGACAAACAAAGATTTGATAATATAAATTTAAATAGAATTGAAAGTTTTGTATTGAAGTGAATGTCAAACCAAAGATGTATAATACAAGGCGTTTCTGAAATAGGTGTCAAAAATGTAAGAGCATGTAAATAAGGTCAAATAATGAAGAAAACTTAAGTAACATGTTTTTGTAAACTACCCCTAAAGAAAGTACACCCCCTTACTAGTGTTCCTGGAAAATGGTTTTTATTTTATTGCTCCGAACCCTTCAAGATAGAAAGATGAAAATTTGTGGGTTTTCTAAACCTTTTAAGCCTAAACAGATGAAACTTGAATTTTATGCAAATTTAATCTGGGACTACTTTTTTGAACATCGTTTTTGCAGTTTTTGATAGAAAATTATGAAATTTCAGGTTTTTTTTTTAATGAAAAAAATCCTCTTACTAAATTTCGATAGGTGGCACCGTCTTTGGGTAAAACATCTTTTTGTGGAAATGGAATTTCAAAGATGAAAAGAATCGTAGGTACCTATCTTCGAAATGTACTTAGGAATAAGACAACCCGCAGTTGTTGTCGTTTGCATTGCATTAACTAAGTATAGTATGAATATTTAAAATACATCGCTGTGGGGGGGGGGGGATAATTTTCTCCCTAACTTCTTTGAACATCCTTTTTTTTTGCAGTTTTTGATACGTTCCTAATTTCACATAAACAAACGAACCAAATAATATCAGAATTTATTTTCAGGAAAGTGCAAAACCAAACAAGTCGTAAAACTTTGTTTTCACGAAAATCATTGAATCTCAAGCGACTTATTAAAAAAAAAGTAAATTTAAGTTTTCAGGCCATTATGTGAAATTGTACATTCTTTACATTAATCATTTGTTATCTAATACAATAAGACGTTAGGAGAGAAATTTGCAGGAAATCCAAAGCGTAATTTCATAAGTAATCCAAAGTGAAGACTTGGTTTTGTGATAAACCTACTGCATTTTCTCTTTCTTTATTATTTTCTTGACCGTTACGTGCACATGAAAGTAAAAAACCAGCAATGTATTCATTCACTAAATGGAATTGACCACAAGATTGCTGCTCTCGTATCCACGAACAAGATCTTACGAAAACCTAATATATAAATTACTAAAATTTCGATGCCTAACAGTGGGGTCTTATTCCTACTGCATTATATCACCGGAAGAATCTGAATTCATCGCAGTGAATCTGAATAGGATTCTCCTAGTGCTCTCAGGTGAGATATTTTCAATAGAAAAATTTCCCATATGTTTCCCCCAATCATTTGAAATAATCTTTTCCGTGTGCGAACAACAATTTGCCACTTTGTAGGAGAACATTTGGATAAAGCCTCAAGCGATAATTTATGAACCCTATCATTCTATGGAGAACTTATTTGCTTATTGTAATAATTTTACTAGAAATAATAATTTTTACAAACATCCATGCCATTTCACTGGGGTTAGTTGAAAATGGTTCGGAGACAATCGTAAAACTCTCTACCCATGCTTAATCAAAATATTATAAACTACATAATTTTTCTCTCTGGACCTAAAAGCATTATTCCACAGTTGGTTTTTTGTAATTTTGCCCTCAATTCCGACCCCGTGCGTAACCAACCCCTCTGCAGCTTACTAGAAAATGAGGGTGGCTTGTTTAACTGCTTACTTTTTCAAAACACAAAAATTTGCATACGTGTATATGTTTAATTGATTACATGTATGGTACATTTAATGTTATCAAATATAAATCAGTTAAAAATATCAGTATCGTAACTGATTAACTCTTGCCCCTATTTGCTAATATACTACGACATACACATAAGAAAGTTATGTGCTGGCCACATCAAACTTTTTTTATATGATTATAAAAATTTGATTACAACCGCATTTTACAAAATGTTTGGGGTTATTATATTAAATATAATTAAAGAATTAGTTAAAATTCAACTATTTGGTCAATATAAAAAATAACGTTCCTGTTAGTTTTTGTTTAAAATGTTACAAGTTTAAAATACTTTAGCGCGCAACTAACTGTTGTTGGTAGAATAATTTTACAAAAAAAATGCCAATTTAATGTCTATTGGAATTTCTTGGGTAATATAACTAAGAAATGTATTATTTAAGAAATGAATATTTATAATTTAAATCAGATTTTATACTCAAATATTACTAATAAATCGGTTTTTAGCATCAATTTAGTTAAAGGAAAATTATAAGTTATTCATATTTATCGAGGTACTCCTGTTCCGATGGTGGATTGTTCGTGCAGCTTCCTTTACAGTTCCTACAGATTGACGTTCACATTATTCCAGACTTACAACATCCACAGCGTAAGCCACAACCCGATACACATCTACAGAAGATGGTTTTCATCTGAGTCTGTAGCTACAGGGTTATGAATTGTAGATTCATTCGAGGGCTCCCAATCATATCTGCACTTAAAGGAAGACCCTATATGAGTATCACTGGGTTTTTTGTATGTTGTAAAGCCGCAAGGTGTAGCTTAACCTTGTCGTCCAATTTACGAAAGCAGCGTGTCTGTAACAGATGTTAACTGTGACTGATTGATTAGCACTGTATCGTTTTAAAAACATCTGCTCTCCTGCTTCAGAAACCTCCTCATGTGTTACAGAGGTGTTACAAAAGATATCTGCAGTGGCTTTGAGGCCTCTTTCTGCATGGAACTATTTCGAAGTCTTTGTTTTGCCTTTTTTGTAAATGGGTGAAGTAGTTTCGAATTCACTAAATCCGTAACGCCAGCTTCTGTAGTGAGAATATATTTGTTTCAACTTGCTCCCTTCCTGGTTGCACAAAAAGTACCTCAGTTTGAGGTAGAGCTAGTGCGACCATTAATACCAAAAAAATCGATATCTTCGCCTTTGATTGCTACTTTGCTCTCACAGGATACTTTTCCAACTCCACATTGGATTATGTTGGTATCCGCATCCCCTTCAGAGGTAGTTGTATCAATAGATAATAATGACGGATGCTAAATTTTGTCCTACCATCTTTGCCATTATTGCCTTTCCTACGTTCAGAGCTTGGTGACAATTCACTTTGCTTCCAATAATACCAGTAGCAAAGTATTCCAGTTTAGGAAGATTTGGAAAGGGGGTTTCTGAGTGGACCAATCATATAGTGCGTTTTTTGTTGGTCCAGATGTTCTGTAGTCTACAAGATGCCTTCAATGCTGAGCTGATTATAATGCATACGGTTGCTGTATCCATTTAACTTGCTCTATTATCATGCCAGACCAGTTTCTTGACTCAGGAGAATCTAATTTGGCAAGACAAAAGTAACTGCTGGTGGTAATTTTGTGGACATGATAGGGGTGAGAAGTTTGAAGAGCGTGCATATATTCTAGATGTAAATTGACACATTTGGAATACTGCAGGAAAAACCGAATCATTTGCTGTACAGAGGAGAGATGCAAACTCCAATCTCCAGAGCGATCTGCTCCGATAAACTGCGTCATGAGAGATCTCATATTAAGAAATTGAATACGCAGTGCTGTTGTTGAACCATTATTTTATTACAATTTCAACTCTTTATGGAGTTTCTCGTGCAAATGGGCCAGTTCAGGATGTAGCTTCGTTTTATTTTGGGTTAAATGGCCTTGCCATTGGATCTATGGTGATTTTATTCCTCTCTTGATCTGAGACCTCGAGTGTTAAGGATAATTTCGAACATGGCAGTATGGGCAAGCACGTGTACACTTATAGTTCCACTGAGCGCGCGCACTAAGTCAATATTTTATCGGCTGGATCATCAAAACGTTTTTACGATACGTTCCAAGAATGACATTAGTCGGTGAAATACATCTCAGTAAAGGGTATGAAGCCACATCTCTGCCTATTATGTATGGCGACTGGGCTAACATTACATAGCATCTCTTCATTCCCTACTTCTAACATTTTGTGGGTTTATACTTTAACGCTATATAAATTGTACTGCAATCTTCAGGCGGAGCATTGATGAAAGGCAATGGCACAACAGCATTCATTTCTGGGGAATCTCCCTTATACGGACCGCGCGACCCTCAGCCACTTACCGAATCTATAAAACATCTTCCACGCTGTCTAAAAGAAATATTTTAATCTCTAGCCCCACATTATCATTGTTTTTATGTCTCCAGTTTAAGCACCTCTAATATTCCGACAGTTTCGGCTGAGGGTGTCGTTATTAACTTTTGTATTGGCATGCTACGGAAAGTTGCAAGCCGCCTAATGTGGCTACATTGAAATTAATTTACTAGGAAGTTCTTACCAGCATATTCTCTGTGAAAAAATAACGCAAGACCAAGTAGGACCGGTGAAATGAAGGAAAGTGAGTGAATAGCATATTGACGATATAAGACACAATACTCTTTTTTGTTTTCTATCCCGTCAAAGAAAGTATCACGTGCTGGGTATTGTTTATAGCTTCATACATTTGAGAGTTTATATCTTCTTATCATAGCAGCAGCAGTGCGAACCAATCCCATATTTTGACTCATAACATGAATTTCTCAAAATGTTATCGCTATCATTTCGAAAATAAGCCACATTTTTGTTGCCATTCAACTGGGTGGCTATCGTGTGGTCACTATACCTTTCTTTCAGCCGAGCTTTAAAGGTCTTGTGTGAGGGTTGCCTCCGAGTTATTGAGATCATCGTTTGTTCCAAGGAATATCCAGATTTGTTATTTTCACACGTAGTCCAAATCAGAACGTTGTGAAAGTAGTTTTTCACGAAAGTCCCCGTCAATAGTGTTGCTTTCCATCCTTTCTTGTAATGCTGGCTATGAGTAACTACACTCCTATCACACTCAAACTGTTTATCACATGTTATACAGTTTATAGTCATTGTGATAAACCAGTAGCAATCAATCAAATTCCTGTACCCAAAACTATTACACAGAATAGATGACCTTTAGGCATGATTATATTTTTCAGAAGATTTATCCCAAACTGTGCAGACATAGCAAAACCAATTAGAGATTAGCTAAGAAGGAGTGCCAACATTCATTTCAACGGTTTGGGTTTAAAACAATCTTATATTACTAACATAATTTTAATTTATCCTGATTTAAATAACCCTTTATTTTAGCCACAAATGCCAGTAATATTGGCATCGGATTCGTATTAAGTTAAAATGATGAAGGTTTTGAAGGGCCTCTATCACTTACAAGTAATAAACTTAAATAGATCGCGTTTTTTTCCGGTCACCAAATAATTTTTGGGGTTGCACAATTTGTTTTCTAGATAGTCTAATGCAACCATTCTTTTGCGTTGTAGAAATATAAGTCGAACGTTTGTCATGCAATCGCCCTAATTTACGACATGCAGAAGCTACAATTGGTTGAGGCACCATCACCTAAATTGACAGGCATATTTCAAATACACGTGGACCGGCAGCATCTGGGGTAATTCTTAGAAACGAATCTACATCCGGTTTACCGGTGAACATTTTTGAGCTTTTGTGCAACAAATGGTTAGTACGTGAATGTGGCTGGACAGTTTTTACGTTTGTTTTTATTTATAACATTAATACAGTGAAAGTAATTATTTTCAGATAGAAAAAGATGAAAAATTTTGTGAAACGATGATGGTCAAATTAAAAAAAATTATATGAATGATTATGCTTCCAGTATTATTAAAAAGAAAAAGTTCTTTTACCATGAACTTTCTTGTTATAGTCTTAGCACAAAACGACTGTGCCTTTTCAACGGAGGTGTACATACACTGTGTCTCTTGAATTTCTGGACATAGGGAATTCCATGTTAAAATAAAATATTGTAAATATTGGCTCCCTAATTATTTTACAGTAAAATGTCAAATGTAAAACTTCTTAAGGAAAAAGGCTGCTTCTTATGTTACAATTGCATTTACATTTGGTTCGTCCGTTTTCGAGAAAATTAGGAAAAACTTAAGGGCTTTTCGTAACCGGTAACGTTAATAAGCCATGTAAGTGTCAGGATAAATACAATAAGGAGCACAAATAAAATAAGTCTGTTATAAACAAGAAGATGATATTCTAAATAAACAGATTAATTATGAAAATTGGAAAATGAATAACAAAAATCATCATTATGCTGCTTTATATGTTACTTATCCTATTTATTGTTTTCTTCTTTTTTGTTCTAAATTCGATGTGAATCCTATGAAGTTCTTTACTATTCTTAGTAGTAGCAATACTAGAGCTTGAAGCTAAAAAAATTCTGTTAAATCAGTGGACAGTATTCAGTTATTTTAATTTATATAACTGAGGGTACATCTAATTAAAAAATTCAAATCACTCCGCTTTTACAGTGATCATTTCACGTACATGTCGAAAAACCCAATCATAAGTTTTCATGAAATGTGTTGTGGCTGTTATTCTATATTATTAATTTTGTCTGTAAAATGATATAAAAAAAATATAACTCGTAGCTGATTTCCTTTTATAATACTTTTATTGAAACATTTAGTCAATCGTGTTGCTAGATAATACCACTCGTTTTGCGTATGTATCGTTGTGAAGATGCAACACGTATTTGCATTTCAATAAATTCATAGAACTATCGCAAAAATTCAGCCACTTATTATAGTATACTACTGGAAACTTAACATTTCTTTGAAATTGCTTAGCTATCATACATATTGTCTCAAGAATAAATAAATTGATAGAACTTTCAAGTCAAAAGAAAAAATACCCAAATGTTTTTTCCCTAATTTTTTATTCTACTGCAAAATAATTTTTTGTTGTTTTTCTGTTTCATGAAATGTACGTCTTGTATGTCAGTTGCACTACACTTCAAACATCTTGACAGATGTGTCAAGAATCGTTTTCCAAGTCTGCCTCTGTTCTGTTTGGAAAGCTCCGCCCATGTTTTCAGTGATGAACCACGATTTATCGTTTACTTAATGTTAATTTCTCATTGATTTTAAGTAAAAGATTAAAAAAAAATCTGATGTGAGCAACACATGATTTCACAATACAGTGTAATTGATAATTTAAACAAGCACAAGTACAATTGAAAGAATTTGATGTGTTTTATAACTAGTACACTGTGTTTTTTTTACTACTAAAAATTTTTTACAGTTTTTTTTATATCATTAAATTGTTTTATTGAAAAAATCGTAATACTTCGACAGAAACAATTAAACATGACGACCAGGACACATTATCTTAAATTTAAGTTATTATTTAAATAATACCTATAAAGGTTGACGTACTACACAAAAATGATCACGATCGAAAAAGTTGATCATGGAAAGTAAATAATCGTAATCACCCAGTATACATTTATTTAGTTCAAACATGTATAAAAGTACAATTTTTATAAAAACATATAAATCCACTTGTTACTCATATGTTTCTATTGATCCGGTTATCATTTTTACATTTATTCCATAGTTAACTTTCGTTGTTGCGAAAACAACAGTTTATATAATTCCTAAATGACGTAAATTCTACTTAGACAAAAAAGTAATTAGAATTCTGACATTTTAAAATTTATCATAACGCGTATAAATGCAAAAATTTTTACCCAAGGGCCAAAAATTTGTTTTTCCAAAAAATCATGTGAAATGGTCAGAAATGGCTCAAAAAATTTTCGAAAAATGTTTACTAAGGGTCATGAAAGTTGTTTCCCACAAATCATCTCAAATGGCTCAAAACGAAATGGAACAAATTAAAAATTTTTCAAAAATCTCAAATGCAGAAACAACGTTAAATGCAAAAATTTGGGCATTTTATAGCAAAGGGTAAAATCTTTTTTTCCAAAAAATCGTCTCAAATGATCAGAAATGGCTCAAAGTGTGTTTAGCCAAAGGACCAAAATATGTTTTGTTCATCATTCCGTCTACTCATGGATCAGAATCTGGGTACCAAATTTTATGACGATCGGATTATCTTTGTGGACGCTGGAACACATACAGACAGACAGACATACATTTTGAAACTTTCGTGTTTGAACCTCTTTTTTTTCCAACTTACGGTAAAGCAATGTTTAAGTATGGTAGCTCATTTGAAAGGAAATTTAATCCTCTTTAATAAATACGCTGGGATCTACATTCTCTCTATTTTCTATTTTGCGATAATTCACAAAAACTAAAGTGCTGCACTTGAAATTTCGCCGACCGATTACAATACCTCCCAATACTTTCGTATTGTGAGGTAAAAAACGTAAGGTACTCTTACTGCCTATGTCGTGCAGGAGTCGAAATTTGGGTTTATAAGAAAACCCATTTTTGTGTCATTTTACGTTTTAATTAAATTAAACACACCGAAAGCGAAAAAAAATAGCTCCTGCACGACATAAATAATAATGTTAGCTATATATTGGTGCAAAATCAGGAGAATATTTCCAAAAACAAACCAGATAAATTTACAAAAAGCTAATAACGCCCGAGAGAACAGCCTTAACGCCTACTTAATTCCGTGGTAATATGCTATTTTTCGCACTTTTTTGCATACTTGGCTTTGTTAACACCTTTTATGTTAAAAAATATCAAGGAAAAGCGTGAATCTTGCTTTAATTACTAAAACTTGAAAATGCATGTGTGCATGAATAATGTATTTCATTATAACTGGCCACTACGGATAGAAAAATGTATGTCAGCATTGCCATAAAGAACTGATATTTTTGTATACTCTCACATGAATGTTTCAATTTAGTATTTTATACTATTGGTCATACGTAATAATAATTTTCCAAACGTACATGCGTTCATGGCATGACGCTGACTTAAATTTCTTTTTTTTTTGAGAATTGATTATAGGAGTTATTAATTATCTATTGTTTACAAGAGGACAAATACATTTTTACACTTGTATTACCCAATAAATGCGATCCTTGGCATTTGTCCCATATTTTGTGGCCGTGTCTCCTAGATATTAATCAAGTACACACATAAAAATACATTTTGTTTTTATATGTACGCATGTGAATCCCTAGTATATTAATACATTCAAATAAATTCTCCGAACAGGCTTAATTCATTAATACCATTAAGATAATTCAAATATTAATTTAAAATTTAAAGTTGAAGATCTTTTAATTGAAGACTCGCGAAAATTGATATATTTTCATCGATATAGTCAAGACCCACCTCAAAATTTCTCGAATATATTGCACGCGGCACTACGTTCCATATCATTTTCTAAAAATACCCTCGGGATGCTTTGCTCTTTTACCCATCTGGCACAATTCAGTCTTTGCCTAGAGTTTGAACAGTTTGTGTCAAAATGGGAGACGTCGATCTTCAGAGTAACTATACAATCACCGAAAAGAAAACACGTAAAGTTAAGAAAACAACTACAAAAAGACGCGAAAGTAATGACCGTGGTGATGTTACTATTACAGAGATTGAACGTACCAGTAATGGAGTGGAAAACAGGGGGTACGTGTTGTGGTGTTTAAATTCGAAAATATGAAACTATGCTATAGTTAATTGCATATTTTTTTCGAAATTCCACTACACGTACCCCAACTACAAATAAGGTACCTACATAAAGTTTTTAAGTGTATGTGTGTTGTTAGTGATTGTGTAAATTTACCTGCGATTTGTGATAATTTATCCAATTATTTCACGTTATCGTATGCAATTCGAATTGTATTCAATAATTATTGTAATTAAATTGTGGCTTAAAACGTCTGAGGGTTTAATTAATGTAGTACTTAAACATAAACGTTTATTTTTAGATAAACAGACAAAATTTATTTCTAATGCTGTGTATTTTCTTTTCAGCTTATTTTTAGTGGGGAATACACCAAGGCTATGAATAAAGATTGGCATGGACAACATTTCTGTTGTTGGCAATGCGACGAAAGTCTAACTGGACAACGTTATGTTCTTCGAGACGAGCATCCTTATTGCGTTTCATGTTACGAATCCGTATTTGCGAATAGTTGCGAAAAATGCAGTAGAACAATTGGAATTGATTCAAAGGTAAGGATATAGCGTATCACTTTATTGACGTCTAAAAATAATAGACTGCAGCTTTTTTCAATTTTCTTAATGCATTCCAAACACATAAAAAGAGTAAACTAAATAACTGCACGTAATAAAATATAGACACTAATTACAACATCTATTATTTTCTTGGCGGAAGTAAAAATAATATTTACGTTACGTTGGCATGTGGTACATGCTAAACCTTGAACTTAATTTTCTTATGTTGTTAAATTAGTAGTTATTTTAAATATCAAAGGTAAATAAATTTGGCCCATTATGTTAGATGTTACGTAATAACGTAAAATTTTCTAGGGTAGGTATTTCATCAATTTTGCTTTTAACAAGTAAAATACATTTGGAGTCGAAAGGATGGAGAAACATGATACGTGATTGCCGTTTTACAATGTATATAGTTATTGATTTATATCAGTGCAGAATACGAGAGACTCTTGTTACATTCATTTTTACGGAAATATTAATCATCTATATGCAACATTATTAGAGAACCTTGGGTTCAGATCTTTGCTGTCTTCTAATTTTGCATTAATCCTTCAAAGATTAGCTTAAAGGTGGTAATGTGTCATTTGTCAATAAAGTTAATTTTAATAAAATGGAATAATTGATTTTGTGAGATAGGTTCTGCTAAAAATAAATTGTAATCTCTTTGAGATTTTTGCATAATTCCCCAAAGCGTTGGAAAACTAAAACTGAATTGCAAAATTGTATTAAAAATATATTAATGTCTTGGTCCGATTTAAAAATGTGTATTAAACAAAAAAACCATTGCTTGACTATGTCCTAAATTTATCACTTTGAAACGGTTTTTAAGAACAACATTAAGGAGACGTTGTACTTTACCTTGCAACACGGTAAGAGAAAACAAACTATTCCCCGACCCTCGCAAGATTTCAGATATGGACAAAAATTTGAACGAAGTTGGTTAAAAATGTGTACTGTGAAGTAACAAGCAGTTCCAGGTACTGCGGGCATCGCATTGTGAAATAAAATTTGGAAAATATTTTAATTTTTGGTTTTTGGTTATAATGTTTTAAATATTGAAAATATAAAAAAAATAGAGATAACAACTATGCAATCTTATGTCGACTACGTGCCCCTGCCGCAAATTGTTAAAAGTGTTAGGAATCATTGTAAACAATTTCTATGAAACCATCTAATCTTGCATGCAGTGTTCATTTTGCCTATAACCTCTGTAATATCAACACTTTTTCATAAAAAAAAGATTATCACTTTTCCACTATTAATTTCAACCTTCAATGTTTAATATAAAAATATAAATATGGTGTATTTTAAATTATACAATCTAACCGTTTCGATAACACTTAGCTATATTCGTCAGTAGTAATATCTATTAAAATTGTTAAAGATGCCGAAACTATTTTTACACCATTAAAAGACCCAAAAAAGATAAGTATTTTGTTAAAAATATAAATGTTTCCGTATACCTATAAAAAGTTCGCAACCATGGCAACGTGGGGAACTGACCGACCATTTCAAGTTATGATAAATCGCGGTTTCAGGGCGTCCCGTATCGGCTCTCACGTCGTTCTGGTACCTGTTTTTGCAAGAGTATTTACGAGACATTATACAACGCAAATTATTCCAATCTTGCGCATGATCAAGGTCAAGGTGAAAAAGCGTAAAAAAATGGAAATTAAATCTATTTATATATAGATTTATATGATCAAATAAATTAATTAAATAAATCTACGCTAACCTAGGTTACCCTAGATTTAATTTTACCCCTTTTTATTGGAATACTTTGCTTATTGCGCATGATCAAGTAAGGAATAATTTGCTTTGTTTAGTGTAACGTGTTATTTACAATACTATTATACAGTTCAGACTAAAGTTAAAATTTTTTGATTTTAGAACAATAAATGTGACTCAAAATTAACAATTTAGAGATATATTCCATTTCACACCACTTAAAGTATAAATTATTTAAATTTTTCCAAAAACTTAATTTCACCAATAATTTAGAAATTCTGTGAGATTTTGATATATTCCAAGAACCTTAATACTACAATAAATTTCAAGTAAGGATGGATAGCTTATGATCAGCCTGAATCTACACAACCACTAATTAAATTGATTAGAACTGTGAAGTTATCATTTTCTTAAAAAAACAGGAAAAAGCTTATGCACACACAATTCTCCAAAAAACGTTGCTAGACAGTAGCTAATGCTATAAAAACAGCTTCAAAATCTAAACTTTCAGATGACAGGGTATAATATTTTATTCGTCACCATTTAAGTACAGTTATGCCAGTTTGAATAATGTAAAACGTGGTTTGAAAAAAATAATAATTCAACTCTTATCAAACTAAAAAGACACACATGAACATTTTTATTCTTATAGCTATAACATAAGGTTACAGTTAATTTTGATAGCGCACCGTATGACGAGGTAAGGTATCATGCATAGATGTTATGTTTTGTTTGGATACAGTTTTTTTAGTGGGTTTGGATCATTTACTCATTAGCAATGATCTCAAGATGTCGTTTTCAAATCAGGAATATGTGGAAATGCATAACATCTGTGCAAACCACGTTTTACACTATTCAAACTGGTATAACTACTTAAATGGTGACGAATAAAATGTTGTATCCTGTTTTCTGAAAGCTTAGATTTTCAAGCAGTTTTTATAGCATTTGCTACTGTCTAGCAATTTTTTAGAGAAGTGTGGGTGTATAAGCTTTTTCTTTTTTTTTAAGAAAATAATAACTTCACAGTTCTCATCAATTTAATTAGTGGTTGGGTAGATTCAGGTTCATCATAAGCTATCCATCCTTACTTAAAATTTAATATAGAATACAATAGTACTGTTAAAGTTCGAAGAATGTATCAAAATATCCCAGAATTTCTGAATTTTTGGGTAAATGTACAGTTTTTTTGGAAAAAATCAAAATAATTTTTCTTTAAGTGGGTGTGTGAAATGTAATTTTTTAGTTGTGTATTTGAGTCACATTTATGTTGTTCTATCACCCAAAAAAATTTTTAACGCTAGGTCTAGACCACCCTGCATACACAATGTCTTCAGTATCATTTAGTATACTCTTAAATTATCAGTTAAAACTGTATTTAAAAAGAAGTTGTCTTGATTTATTAAAATATAATAAAATATATATTAGTTTATTCGAAATAGTACGTATTCAAGTACTTCAAGTATTGTCAATGTTTTATATTAACTTCTTTGAAGATATTATTAAATGAATTCCGAAAATTTTACTTGAAGATGAAAACAGAATAAAATTCACACTGAAAAAAAATGGGTTCCTCTTAAAAGTAATTCTATTTATTTTTTGTTATAATTATTCCATAACAATTGAAGAATGTAAATCCACATCTAATGATTTTAAAAGTATATATTGATTAATGAATCAAATGGCTGCAAAATTTGGCATTATATAGGAGGGCACGCATTTACGAAGCTCTGTGAGTCTTAAGAATATCTGTAACGATTTTAAATATCGAAAAATCAGTGAGACGAATTTTCTAGGCAAAATTGTGAGCTACCATATTCCTTTTAAAAAATGTTTTAATTTTCATTATTTAAAATACTGCATGCAATATAAAAAAAAAATCAATTTAATTTTTGCAAAATCCCATGCCGGCAGCACCTGAAACTTTATCTTATTTCGTAGTACGCACTTCGTCCAAGTTTTTATCTATATCTGGAACGTTGCGAGGTCACACGTCTTCTTGTACCGGGACTATTGTAGTATGGGGTGTTTTTAATGACGCTTCGTGCATTGTATATTTTAAACCGTAGTAACTTATCACAAAACTAATTTTTATTGTTATTTATAGGTAAATAATTATCAGTAAAATTAGAGTGATTACTATTTGTATTTGATAAAGTTAACTACACCCGAGTTTAGTTTGTGCATTCAATTAATATGTCAATTTTTTGTAGTTTATGTTTTTCGAAGTTTTAAATAAGGAACAATAAATACACTGTTGGAAGGGTAATTGTTATTGTTTTTCTGGTTATTGATGTAAGAAGGAGTTAATAGTTTTAATTACTTCGTCTATTTATTACAGCTAATACGAGATAAATATTAGGATCTAGACGTCCTTGCATATTGTGATACATTAGATAATCACTGGTGTGAAGTCAACCTACAAGGTTAAAAATGTACGTTTTTTTGTCTTTTGTTGGTTATTTGTGATTTTCCAATAAAAATGTTTAATGTAGACCTCCCGATATTTGAATTGTGAAATTTTCTTATTTTCAATCGTTTATTGATTAGTTTATCGTTAATTACTTTTTCGCTATCAAGGGAATATCTTCACGCTCCTTATGGATAATATTATATTTTTAAAATAAAAAAAAAACTATGCTAGCTAGCCGACAAACACTAACACATGATTTCAAATAAGAAAGTTTAAATGTTTTGAAAATATTTAATTTTAAAAACACAGAAAACCAACAAACGAGCAAAAGTATCCAACTAACGGTCAACAAAGGATAGCAAATGAGAAATTTTCAAAGTTTCGATTCACATCTAAACAAAAAATTTGTATTGGGGAAAATACTAATAATAAACGAACCACAATGAATGTCTAACAAATACTAACAAACGATTAAATAAAAAAAAAATTTTAATTTAACCTTGGAGAACTAAATTCACGCCTAAACTAAAAAAAATACTGATAACCAACAAACCGTGGAGTCTTATTTCTCGTAAATGTATATTTTATTTGATTAGAATTTCGTGATCTACTGACTATAGTAAAATGTTTTTGTCAAAAGGAGTAACCATATAACATGAAATGATTTGACGCTTCGAAAATATTGAGATTTTATGTGATTCTCAAATGACATTATCTTTTTGATTGGTAAAGTAATTGCAGAATTCGTAACTTCTGAAAATGAAGTAATAGTAGATTTCGCAACTAGTGCGCTGTTTACACATTTCTTGGTGCGAGGCTGTTCTTTTACCCGAGGCGTCCGAGGATAAAATATATGGCAGCACCAAAAGGTGACAGCGCACGTGTTGAATACATTTTTGTAATCGTTCACATAAAATTAGAAAAAAATTAAATTTTGAAATATTTGTTGACAAATGTCAAATTAAATACATAAATAAAAAGTTTATATATTTAGTTATATACCACTTTTCTCTTTATGTATTAAAAGTAACGATTACAAAAATAATATTTTCTAGTTGAAGTCACTTCTACTCGCTTGTAACATTTAAATACGTTTGTCATGTGACGGGGACCTAATCCTTATTTTGGTATTGCTTTAAAAGATTACGAAATTTATGTGTACAGTGCACGCTTGTTAAAATTTACAAAAATAATTTAATGAGCATAATATCTCAACAATTTTATGGTTTGATGCCAAAATTTGCAGTTAATCGATTTTTGAAATCATCTTTTATTTTGACTTCAAGAACAGGTGATAACCTAATTCACGGTTGGCATTCACCCCAGAATTTATTTTATACATTTATGTTGTGCTGTTGTTAGGTTAATTGGAAAGTTTTTTGTTAAAATGTCATTCTGAATTTAGTTTTGGCAATCCACCGATGTGAAACTTTACTACGCCAATAAACAGTAGATTTTTCTTGGAAATGATTCATAATTTGTTTAAAGTAGTAAGTCTTAAAAACAGAACTAGTTTTCTTTCTGTAATATGAATTAAAGTTAGGTTTAGAACACTAGATTTTGAAATTAGCATCAGATCAGCTCTTGTCAATTAAAATCGTGATTACACACAAATACTGCTGTTTGTAATTAACATGAATGAAGTTGTGCAGATGAGCCTTAAAAAACTTTATTTTATTACTGTTCTATAATTAAATTTTTTTTACACTTGGGCGCATGTATTTTTATTTTGAACTTCCGATTACGTAATTTTATGTTAGTGCTCATACGTAGGTACATCCACCATTTTCTGTTTAGGTAAAACATTTTTTAATTATATTCAGAATAACACTCCAGCTATATCCTGTGGTGTAGTTTAACGTATAGCGATTCAATACAAAGAATTGAATAACACTGGACAAATAGATTTTATGTTGTGAACATTTGGATTTAAAACTTTTTGAAGAAATAATTCCAGAAAATAAGATCTATCTGAATTTAAAATTTTATATTAAATTGTTGATTCAAAATTGACGGCAAAAAAGTGTAATTTTGTTTGTATCACATATTGATTGACAATCTTGGCCAAAAGTTAGTAGAGAATGTCAAACAGATGCTTTTACTTTTTTTGAAATTTTACCCTCTTATGTATGTATCATGTTTTCTCTACGTAACCTTTTCTATTAAGGCAAAGGAGAAGGCGGTATTGGTATTTTGATTTTTGTGTAACTACGCAAATCTTCATCGTCGGTAGCGAATTCCAATATTTGCAAAACAACAGATTTGCACTTATTGGGACTGTTAAGGACAAGATTCGACCTGGTAGTCCAAATAATGTAACAAACGAAGCCACTGCTCTTAAAACTATACAGAAGTTAGTCGAAGATCCACTTAAATCGGTACAAGCATATATATCTTAATGTAGGTAAGTATTCAGTTCAAAGCGTTTTTTTAAACAAGGTAATGTAGAAGATTTCTGACGGTGATTTTTTTTTACAAAACGTTATAACGCTATAACGGTGTAGTAAATGAATACATTATGCGATGCCAATTTTCCTCAAATGCGCGTGGTAACACAGAGACCTAAAAAATTAAACGTTCGGGCTGGTAATCTAAGTACCACAGCTCCTACTACTACAGCATACTAAATGGCCATTGAAATAGCCAAAATGACATTGTGTCTGCGTATTATCTGTTGATGTTCGTAATTGAATCAGAACGTACGAAATATTTAAGAAGAGTGGATAGGATGATAAGTAAAGCTACGCAGACGTGTGTTTTTGATTTAATTAGGTGCATCCAGTATATTTTGACAAGTCTATTGTCCCTAAAACTATTAGCCGCTGTAGAGAAACTGGTAGTGTGTGAGTTCGTCCAAAGCTTGGGCGTCCAAAAACAGTATCTGATGACGATTATATACTTCATCTGTTACTTGCTGTGATAAAATATTTTCATTATTCAACTACTTATCCCATATATATAAAGTATACATTTTAAAATCGGATAAGTTAAAGCCATATAAAGTAATATTCACATAAGAATTACTCGGAGACGGCTCTGGCGAATGGCTATAATTGTGTGAAATTGTAATGTAAATGTACAATGGCAATCCTTACTTTATAAAAAAAGTGAATGGATAAAATTATCGTTATGTGGTTAACAAGGTTAACGTTGGGGCTGTTATAATTGGAGATCACATAATTTCGTTAATGGGAATTCAAATTTTCGTAGTGTCCTTGACTAAGTAAGTATTATTGTTTAATTTTTTTCATGGCAAACTGATTTTTTTTTTTTGATAAAAAGTGTTTACTTACTAGTTGCTAACTTTATGTAAGGGTCTGTACATAAGCACTCTGCAGAATCGTAAATCTATCTAATCACTTCAGGTTACGTGTAACACAAACAATTAATATGAATGGTTATGAAAGGCTTTACTTGAGTTCAATATGAGGGACAAGCCATTACTATTGAGAATAAAAGAACCAGTGTAACTTTTTCAAAATTTTATTTTAGATATGTTCCAAGTAGTTGCCTTCTGCTATAATTCACTTCTTCTTTCTTCCACTGCTTAAATTCTCCAAGCCAAGCAGCTTTAGGAATACTTTTAAAATAACACCGAACTGCAGCATCGATCTCTTCCTCCGAAAAAACCTTCTTCCTCATAAGTTCTTTTTTAGCCCAAAAAACAGCCAAAAGTCGTACATTGCCAGATCCGGTTAGTATGGAGGGTGTTCGATTACATTAATCTTGTTTGCAGCCAAATACTGCACCGAGTTAGCTCTGAAGTGTGGGAAGAAACGTTATCGTGATGTAGCATAATTCCTTTCTTAGGCAATTTATTAAACACTTCCATCAAACAGTATTCCACGTACCATTTAGCTGTGACAGTCTCCTGTCTCTCGACCGTAACGGCGCTCACTAGAACGGTACTTCTAAAGAACACAGCGTACATTACTTTCTTCATTGCTCTCAGCTTTCTGTTTAGTGTTGGTGTGGCCTCATCTTCCTAGATCCATACGCGGCTCTCTTGTCGAATTGGCAAGTGGAAAAATGTAAGTTTCATCGTCTATTACAATTTTCGACAAAGTTTGGTGTCCACCATTCTTAAGTAATGTACTCGTTCTGATTTTTGAAAATATGTAAGATGATGTGGTACAAAACGACTTACGATTTTTTTCAGTTGAAGGTGGTCGTGTATTATTGTTTTCGCAGATGAGGATTCAATCCAGAGTTGAGTGTCTATTACGGAGTAACTAGTTCTGTTATGTGCTTCCATAATCTTCTTCACAGCAGCAATGTTTTCCTCGGCGGTAGTGGGAGGGTCTGCGCCTTTCTGGTGATCAACTGTAGTTCTTCCACGTTCGAATTCCTTGTACCATCTGTAAATTGTTGCCAAGGAAGGGGCCTGATCGCCAAATGTCGATTTCAAACTGTCTTCGCAGCCATACGCATTTAAACGTTTCTGTAAGTCATAATAAATCACTATGCGAAAATGTTCTCCGGTTAATTCAATTTTTTTACTACACTTGCGAAACTTAAAACTATGTTTTGCAAATGTTATTTAAGATAAATTAGCAAATGTAGCGGCAAATGTCAAGTAAAGAGTTGCCTTTACTGAGGCTACATTTTTTGTTTTCCATGGTCTGCCTAATTCTTCATTCTCAATAATAACGGCTTGTATCTCGTATAAGTTGGTTAAACAAATGTAAAAGGACTCATAAATATTAATATCGGTATTAATGAAACCAATAATCCACGTAATCGTTATACTAAGTGGATTCGGTATCTATTTACGAAATTTTCATTATGATAGTTGGAAAACCATAACACTCATCTCAACACTCACTGAATAACAACGAGGCACTTGTAAAATATCAGACCCCAAAACACCTGCAGAAATTAAAGAAATTACAGTCAAGATGTTTAACAATGATTTGAATCGATCATTAAAGTGAATTTATTTCATAACTTACTATCATTAGAGCCAATTTTCTAGGATATTTTAGAAAACATTTATGTGAGAATCTCCATTAGGTGATCGATTGGTAACAGCCCGTCAACTGTCTGCAGTTGCTTGTTGGCCCCTTGCATTATGCAAAAACATTTGATATTCGCAAATATCAATTCGTTTCGATGACACTCACGGTTATCTTGGTCAGTAGTAATATTTATTACCTTTCAAAATTGTTAAAGATGTTACAACAATTTTGTGAAATTTCACAAAATTATTTTATATAGTTTTGTATTTTAATATATTGGGAACTGTTTCTTAAGTTTTTTTCCATATATTCGGTATCAAATTGTAAATATGACCTTATTTATAATTCCCCGTAGTTCTTCATCTTTTCCACTTTTTAGTAGGAGACGCACTACTGCAACTTATTTGTGGTATCTTATTTCTATACTTACGGTGGCTTTTTAGTGGAGTGACCAATTTGATTTTTGTTATCTGACACACTTTTAAAGCAAACTGCACTAGAATGTACTTTTCAAGATGGATTTGGCTTCAATAATAACCTGACTATTGACGTTTATACCACGGTTACCTACAAATACACCCAAGACTCTGAAACTTTATTTAAGATTAACTATTTACTGTTTACGAGCTTGCGCGAAATTTTTTTAGAGGTCTTATGAAAAACCGTACTGTATTTAATCCGCCCTGTTGGCTATTGTTTATTATTTATTTTAAAGTAGTGTAGTGAACCATACACTCCCGATGCAAGCTAATTTATAGGCTGCTACAAAGTAAAATGTTTATGGTAATTTATTAAGTGTTGAATGTCCGCACAATTCTGTTATACTCTTCGTCTGTAAATACCTCAGAACTACATCATTGTTTTTCCAGCAGACGAGTGCACCTTTTTGTTGTCTGTTCATTTTTTGCCAGGGGAAATAATATGTCGCTAAAATTTTATTTTATATTTTTCGAAATATTACTTTTACAGTGGTAGTCCACATCGTTATAACAATAGATTCTTTGTAAATCAGAACCATTTACCTTTTTTACCTGTGGTCCAAATGTTTCAATATCCCAGCTAGTCGTTACATCTAGTAATTTTTCTCATAATTCCTTTCATCAGAAGAGCTAATGAATTGGTTCCAAACTAACTTTTTAATTTATAGTTTCACAAAACATTTTATTTGTAAGATACCAGAGATATCACCGGGAATGAGAGCGACTATAGGCTCTCGTGTTTATTTCCTGGCAAAAAAATATTTTGAAAATCTGTCAATTATTTTAAGACTTCGACTGTTTTGTTGTGTTATTACTGATAATAACTAATAACAAAGGCACTAAAGACACTTATTTTTAAATCTCCGTAAATTCGATGTCGTTAGTTGGTCTCTTATGACAACAAACAACTTCATATCAGAATAACTATTGTAATGGTTGTAAAATATTACTCCATATCTAACACGATGCGGATAATTCAGTTAAAAGGTTGAAATTGTAGGGTATCTCGTTTGCCAGAAAAGATAGAAAGATACGATTTTCGGTACCCTGTTCTACTTTTTCGTGAAACGAACAATGCCACAAACAGAATTGCCGTAGTCCTATTAGTATTTGAGATACAGGGTGAAATTCAAAATTTGCATATTTTAAGCACCCCTCGTAACTGCTTTGCCTCTTAATTTATCGAACTGGTAATAAGTGGGTTTTATACAGAATTTTCCATAGAATTTAGTGGCGTGCATAGTTTTCCCCACAAAAAGTCAGTTTCTTCGCAATAAACTAAAGTTTTGTTTTTTAAATGGAACACCCTGTATATTTTTATTATATGATAGAGCCTACTCTCGGCCTTCAAAGAATATATATTGTGTGGTATTTCTTTTGCATTATTAACCTCAAAAATAAATGTTACGTTAATTTAGCATTTTGATGATATAGTTGGCCATGAAAAAACAAGGTTAAGGGTTAGGAAGTTTTATGCAAAAACACAAAATTAAAAACTAAATATAATACCTAGAACTTTACAAGCCTACTATAAAGTACTGAAAAAGGTTTTCGAACTGATGACCATTCTGTTTTATACATGCTTCACACGCTCTTCCAAGTCGTTCTATAGCATTAAGCACAATAATAGGGTGATTTTGTAAATGCCTGAAAACTTCTCTAACTGCATTTGTCAAACGTTCAATGCTATCATATCGCGTTTGGTATATTTTATTTTGCAAGTAATCCCATAAAAAGAAATCTAAGACTGACAAGTCCGGAGACCTAGGAGGCCAACTTCTCGGCCTATTAGTGCCAATCCATCTATTACCAAAATTGTTTTCCAAAAGCGGGCGTATAATTTGCGCATTGTGAGATGGGGCTCCATCCTGTTGGAAATGAATTTGGTTCAAGCGAGCTAAAGGAATGTCTTCGATTCATTCAGACACAACCATTTCTAAAATGTCCAAATATCTAGGAGCGGATAAATTCCCTTCGAAAATGTAAAATTTAATTTTTAATCCTAATATAAAGCAGAAAACGTTTAGTCCAAATTGTCCTTGTTGTCTTTGGGGAATATTTGGTGTTGATTTTCTTGAGATCACAATCTGCTATTGTACCTGTTTAAACACCTGAATTGCTAAAATGTACCTCGTCTGACCATAGACATTTCTTCCCAAGTTGGGTTTAAATACCAATTGCAAAATATTAACTTACGTTGAGCGTCGCCAGGATGTAGATGTTGAACAAGCCTAAATTTATATGATTTATATAATTTATGGTGGCGAAGTATTCTTTTGCTTCTTGTTTTAGAAACTCCAATACTACTTTCTATACTTCTGCAAAAACTTATAGAATTACCCTCCACACTGGCTAAAACGGTAACCTCATCATTCTCTCGATTTTCTTTATTATTTTTTTTTCGACCTGAATGATCCATAATTAATTAAATTTCTTTTTAATCTATAAAACGTGATTTTACTAGGTTGTCTCCGTTCTGGACACCTACATATATGTAAAGTTACTTAATGATCAAAATTAATACCAAGGAAACTACATTTACCTGTTAAAATACAAATTTATTGCTTCATCGTACTTTCATTACTCTGATCAAAGCAAATCAGCATATCATATTTTTTAAAGTTTTGTGCAACAATACGATTGTTGCACAAACATAATTTTAATCAGATTTGACAGGTCAATTACGTTTAGATCAGACTAGGCCGAGCCTACTTACCAATTTAGATATAAAGTATTCTTTATAAGTTTTATTGCCCGTAATATTTTTTTCTGAAGCTGTAGGATGTATTTTACCCAATTAAAAAAACAATTTGCCAGTTTGAATATGTTTCAAAAACTATTCTACAAAATTTGTATATTTTTTTGTTATTATTTTTGCATTTCTGCGTAAAAGTCCTTAGATATATTATAATCGCGTATTTACATATTTATAATTATAATAAAGCCGTAAGAATCTAGTAGCCCTTTTTTAATACGCAAATATATCTTGGACGTTCAAGAAAATACGCGTTTATACCGAGTTTATCGGTTTCATGGCCAACTATAGGTATCATCAAAATGTTAAATTAACGTAACATTCATTTTTGAGGTTAATAATGCAAAAGAAGTGCCACACAATATATATTTTTGAAAGCTGAGAATAAGCTCTATTATATAATAAAAAAATATACAGGGTGTTCCATTAAAAAATAAAACTTTGGTTTATTGCGAGAAACTGACTTTTTTTGGGGAAAACTACGCACGCCACTAAATTCTACAGAAAATTCTGTATAAGCCCCACTTTTCACCATTTCGATAAATTACAAGGCAAAGCAGTTACGAGGGGTGCTTAAAATGTGCAAATTTTGAATTTCGCCCTGCATCTCAAATACTAATTGGAATATGACAATTCTGTTTGTGGCATCTTTCGCTTCACGAAAAAGTAGGACAGGGTCGCGAAAACCGCATCTTTCGATCTTTGCTTGCAAACGAGATACCTTACAATTTCAACCAAAATGGGACACAGTGTACAATTAAAAAAACTGAAATGTAGTAATTGCCCAACTTACAATATTTTACTTCATGCATATTCGTCAAAATTACCGTAATGGTGTCTTTCAAAAGTTGCATCTGTTTGCTTTGATTTAGTCTTATGTAGCTATCCGTTATTAAACCGTTACTAAGCTTTACCAACTTCATGGTGATACAATTCAAGAACTACATCATTTACACCCTAGGATACCGTTTATTGTCTATGGTATAACTTACTTACCCATATGTAATTGGTGTTCTCAACCTAACGATATTTTTTTTCTTAAATATGAGACAGATTAACGGAACTCCAAATAATCTTTTGGCTTTATACTTGCAGATCTTTCACAGCGTAAGACTACACTTGCTGTTGATCTACTATTACCCAACTCTTATTACCTCATCGCTTATAATTTTAATGTCCCTATATCAACTAAAGTAGATAATTTAAAATTTTGTGGAAAAAAGTTCAATTTTTTTAAGGCAGAGTTTTTCGTTAACTGTGCTTTAGCCTCAGTATAGTGGGAAGAATCATTTTCTGATAAATCACTAATCGATATGGTTAATTATTAATCAATACGTACCCATGACTACAACGTATTGCAGCTCATTTCCAAAGTCGTTTAATATAGAATTTAATTAGACGTAAAAAGAGTGTTCACTGTATCTACAAAAAAACAGGCAGTGAAAATAATTTTATTTATTTTTCTAATCTCCGCCAAAAGTGCTATCTATTAACATCAAAACTTTATAATAATTATCTAGATATTATTCAACTACATATTTCGACTAATCCTAAACGCTTTTGATCAATCATTCGTGACTCAAAGCAATGAAATATATCTCATTCTATGAGATGGAATGACAGTTTATATTATATATTGATATAGTGAATGGGTTTGCGAATTTTTTCTCTACTACTTACGCTTCTAAAAAAAATCTAACTACAATATTTCATGTCAAGTTAACTACAGTACTTGAAGTGCAACTGGTAGTGACATTCTTACTCTGTTATTACCTTTAAAAAACAAGTCCCGACCTCATTGCTGGACATTTTTTAGCATCTTGTACTTATACACTTACTAAACCTCTACATATATTATATTCATTATCATTACGTGAAGAGGTAGTACCAGGTATTTGGAAGCTTAGCTTTATATCTCCAACTGGTCAACTATTCAATCATGATTTGCTAACATTTTGGATCACCAATTTATGGAACTACTATACATACTGAACGCGGTCTTTAGCAAGTGGTTATCAAATTGACACTATTTACACGGACTTCTATAAAGCCTTTGATAAAGTGTCTCATACTATATTATGTGCCAAGTTAAATGCTTATGGCTTTCATTCACAAATTGTCAATTGGATACGTTCGTATTTATCTAACCTAATTCAACGAGTAAAAACTGAATAATTATGTCGTATATCTACTTTTTGTCGATGACTTGATGATTTTTAGAACCGTGATTTCTACGGTCAATCGTGCATACATTCAAGAAAATTTGCAAATACTTAGTATGTGGTGCTCAGTTAATGATCTTCAGTTAAACCTTGGGAAATGTAGAGTGATAATTTACTATAAAGGTAAATCTGTTATTAAATTTAGGTATTCTTTAATGGGTACTGAGCTTGAAAATGTAAGTAACATAAAGGATCTTGGTGCTACGTGTGGCAGTAAATTTAATTTTAAGAGTCATATTGACCGAACTTGTTCAAAAGTACTTGGTTTGCATTATAGACACAGTAAATATTTTACTAGTCTAAAAATCCTGTTTTGTTCTCTAATCAGATCAATACGAAAATTTTTAAAAATACTTTCATACGTGGATAATATTACATTTATACACTCCAATTATACCATCAATTTGCGTAGGTACAATTTACAGGTTGGAAGACCGACGAACTGTTTCACATCTTTGCTTTGCTCACAGTGTTATTAATGATCGGAACCTTCTCAAGCAATTTAATTTTGTACTTTCACCTGTTTTAGATTTTAAGAGAAGTAAGCGACTTTTTAGTTTAAGTCATCATTGTACTAACTATGGTCTGTTTAATATTTACTGAGCACATTGAAAGCATGATCACTGCAGCCAATCATTTCAAGTGTTTTGATTTATTTTGCAGTTCTCATAAGTTTAAAAATAGTCTGAATGAAGCTCATTAATCTTTCATCTCTATAATTGCATATGTCATAGATATTCTCTACTATTCAACATTTGTTGTAATTCAATTTTTGTTTAAGTTTAGAAATCATGTGTTTCGTTTTAGTTACATATGAGGTACTGATACTTTAGGCACTGCGTGCCCAACTCAAAGCATGTCTTAGGTCTTAATTTTTGATACTGCAAAAAGGAGTTCCTTTTCCGTTAAATAAATATTAATATTATTATTACATTATCATATTATTATTATTATTGTGGCAAACCATATTTTGAGGATTTATTTTCTTTCAGGATTTATCTTACAAAGATAAACATTGGCACGAAGCTTGCTTCCTCTGTGCAACTTGCGGAGATTCTTTAGTCGACAAACAATTTGGATCTAAAGGTGAACGTATTTATTGTGGGCGATGTTATGATGAGCAATTTGCTTCCCGGTGCGATGGGTGCGGTCAAATCTTCAGAGCTGGTAAGTAAAAATATTTTAATTGCATTTATCTGATTACTTAATATCATTGCCCTCACTTAATGATGTCATCTACCGTAATCAAATAATTAAAGATACATTAAAAAAATAAACATCGTTAATAGCGGGTGTTAAGTCATACCTTTCATTAAAATTTTTTAATGTTCATCACATCATAAATGCATCCACACATAAACTATAGAATTTTCGTGCAAGTTAAGTTTAAGAACAAAGCGTAGGATTATAACAGATTGTGCTGCCATAATTACATATTATTTAAAAAGCTTAATGCAAAATTGTGTAGGATGTGATTATATAAAAGCCTCCTACATATGTAATAACACTAGATTTTTAAATAGGTATGATGTCAAAACACCTGTACTTTAAAACTGAATACACTTCTATTTTGGTTTGCGTAAACTATATTGTGGTATAATCCGGGATTACAAACCCAATTGACATTTAAACGTATAAAGATATCAAAACATTGATTGCAACTTTTGTAATATTTCATTTTCTTGTGTATTGAGACGCAAAAGCGGTCGTGAAGGAGTGCGCTACATCTGTAGACTTTTTTCGCGTGTTATAAAACTCCGTTATATGATCCACGATAAAGTTTAAAACTAGGTCATAAATTATATTATCAATTTCATTGACGTCTTTCTAATACAGTTTGTTACTGCGTTTAGACGTTCACAGAGTTGTCAGATTTATAAAGTACGGCAGTTATTTCTTAAAAGTGGAAGTAATGCTTTTATATTTAATTAATTTAATTAAGTTAGTTTAAGAGTACCCGAATTAAACAATTAGATAACGCCAATGAAATATATCACATTAAACAGTAATTTATATTACAAGGGTGGAAATTGTGTAATAGTGTGACGAGCGTAAATACCGCGGGACACCGCAGTCAGTCATGCTTTAGTTTTCATATACCTTGTTTCATGCTGCTTTAAATCAAATAAAAGGGACCTGGACATTCCACCAAATTACCAATACGCCGAATCTATATTATAATGGTCCAACACACTGAACGTAACCAAAACGACGACGACCATTTCGCCGACTGCGGCTATTTCGCTGAATTTCAATATTGGACCATTGCGCCGGATGTGACCAAAACGCCGAAGACCATGCCGCCGAATGCAGCACCGTCATCAGTTTTTTTTTATAGATTACAACTTATAAAAGTCGATGGCCTTACGCGTTTTCAGCATTTTGATAATATCTAGCCCATTTTCAACTTTGTGTTTGTGTGTGTGTGCAGGTTTGTGTGCACGCGTGTTCACGAGTTCGTGCGTGCGCGCTGTATGTGTGTGCGCGCGCACGTCAATATAACTTAAAAAGTACGTAACCGATTTTAAGAAGACTATATTTAATTAATTAAAAAATACCACGGTGCTACCAAATTTTGTTAAAATCCGTCTACAAGTAAAAGTATTTTATATAGTGCACTACACTACATTTGTGAATAATTCAATGTTAGATCAAGTTTCTTTTTGAAAGTTTGCTGTAGGGTAGTAACATAGCGCTCGAAAATCAAAAGAGCTCCTAAAATAACTTTTGTCTATATCGGAAAACTTTCAACCTCATATCAAACACTATAAGCAATATTTTAGAGGTGTCATGAAAAAGGAATTTGAATAGTTGCTTTTGCTGTAATTAGCATAAATAGAGCATACATTCAGATAGATCGCTTTACTGTTTTAGGGGGAAAAATGGATTGCCCTGAAACTGCATGATTTTGTTTTGTTAAATTGAATGACATAAAACATTAGTTAAAAAACCAAATCCTAAAGTTTCAGGGCAATCTATTTTTCCCCCTAAAACACTATAGCGATCTATCTGAATCTATTTATGCCAATTACAGCAAAAGTATTAAAGATAACTGCCTTATATGATATATATTTGAAATCAGAAAAAAATATCTATCAGAATATTGTAAAATATACAAGGGTGTCTTATTGAAAAAAGTTAGGTTATGTCGTCTGCTTGAAAACTGAACGCGATAGAAAAAATCTAAAGGTACCACATAAAACTTTGGGGACAACCATTCAAATTCCTTTTTTCATGACACCTCTATCTCAAGAAATAAATATTTTACAGCCGTTTAAAAGTGGGACAATATAATGAACACATTATACAACAGTTTAAGTTTCAGACAGTTTGAAATTATTATAAACTTGAAGTATCAAATTTTCGAACGAAACCATAAACCATATTCACAATTGAGCCATTCCATGTCACATCAACCAAGGTCCAAACATGATCTTCTTAGATTTGCATGAAATTTGGTATGGCCCTAGTAAATGCTAATTCTGAGCAATTTTCATTTTATCTTTACCTCTTCCGGTTTTTGGCTTATACATTTTCAAAAAATGGCAAAAATTGGGGGTTTTTCACTCCCAAGCAAATCTTGATTTCTTTATAGTTTGAGTTCTAAAAAAAAAACATTCCAAATGGGCTCATTTTTTGGATAGTTTTCTGGGCTTTAATTTGATATGCAACAACCACATTTAAAAAAAACTTAATTTTCAAAAACTTTTCGAAAAAATGTGTATACTGGTTTTTGAAAAACTGTACTTTTAAAATTCTGAAAACAATATATGATAAAGACCAACTTACTGACTACAAATGCTGCAAGTTTCATTGTGGGATGCCAATGGAATCATATGAAAACACTATTTTATGAGAAGAGTGTTATCATAGGAATTCACTGTTTACATTTATTCTCTCTATGTTTCTAAGTAAAATAAAGTTGTTTAGGGCTTCAATATAGTAATGTGTAAATCAGTTGAAATTGTCAAGGTTTACTTCGTTTTCCTCTAATTCTCAAGTTTCCCTCCAATTCTTGACATAACCTATAAAACTTACTTAGTGTGTCTTGTGAAGTGTCAATTAGTTAAATTGTTTTATATTCTTCAGTGAGTTTTATTAGTGATTCTTACAACCCCAAGTGTGACTCTTGTTTTAAATAAATCTGTTTTAGTTCAAATGAGATAATAATGTGCGATATATAGCAATTTGTAGGCTTATTCTAAACTTTGGACAATAAGTACTAGTTATAAGCCTAGGGCTATACCACAAACAACAAACTTAACGTTTTGTGTTAATAAGTTCAGATATTTTGTGATTAAGTTTTTAAAGCTATAATACAAAATGTATTATTAGTAAATTATCCACAATGTCGAAAATTTCTGCATTACGTTGTAATGCATTCTTTGAAAAATGCTCTAACAATCATAAGAAGAACCTACGAAATGTTAATGAGGGCATGATACAAAAATTGCCTTCTTTAGAGCTAGCCCAAAAAGTTTGTAACATGCAGGAAAAAAAATATCACAAATTGTAAGTAGACCTCAACCAGAATTAGATTTAAATCCAGAATCATAATGCTCTCAAAGTTCTGAAAACTCAACAGAGCATGATGTAACTGATGTAGTTGTAGACAGTTTGAGCAACTTTGCAAATATTGGGTGAGACACCTATTAAGAAAAAGCGTTTAGCTGAAAAGAACTATCCAAAAATTCTAATTGAAAAGTTATTATTTGCAGTAAAAAGAAAACTTAATGTATCGCCAGAAGAGAAAGAAGCTGACATCTGAATTTGAAATGATTCTTCAGTTAAAAAAAATTAGAAAACTGTATCTCCAGAAGTGAGAAAATAACAGTTTTATCAGGTTTACTTAGAAGTTGGCCAGCAGCGAAAATTCAGGAAGAGTTTTTATGTTCAAACTATATGGTCAGGAAAGTTAAAGAGAAAGGAATTTTGTCATCACCCAACCCGAAACCTGGAAAAGCCCTTGATAAAACAACTGTTGAATTGGTGAAGAATTTTTATTGTTCTGACGACATAAACAGACCCATACCTGGAGAAAGAGACTTTGTTGTAACAGTAATAGATAAACACAATTACACAAAATGTTAGTATTAAGTAACCTGAAAGAAATTTATTCAAAGTTTAAAGATCAGTTCAGAGATGTTAAAATTGGTTTCTAAAAGTTTGCTGCACTAAGCTAAAAACTGTTTGTTAGCGGGTGGAAGTGGCACGTACAGTGTGTGTGTCTGTACAACACATCAGAACTTCAAACTAATGCTGGATGGTTGTAGAATATCCAATTTAACTGGAAAAATCATAATGTACAAGCATTGTATTGCTAGAGTTATGTGCCTTACTGCTACTTCAATGACTGTGAATCCTGTCCTGGATCTGGACTTTTAAGAGAGTTTTTCGAAACAGTACTGGACTCTTGACAACATTGACCAAATAACTTACAAGAAGTGGGTTACAGTTGATCGCACTTATTTAGAAACAATTGTACAATCAACAGAAGAGTTTATTAATTGTTTAATTGAAAAGTTGGACCTGCTGAAACGACATTCCTTTATTGCAACACAGCAATCTAATTTTCAAGTGTGACCTCAAGAAAGGTGAGTTTTTGGTAGTTTATCATTTTTCAGAAAATTACACTTTTGTAATACAAGATGAGATTCAAGGTTACCAATGGACAAACACTCGAGCAACTGCCCACCCTTTTGTTGCTTATTAACAAAAGGATGACAAAATCAAACACGTCAGTTATGTTGTCATATCAGAGCACTTGACACATGACACAGTAGCAATGCATCTTTTTCAGTCATACTTAATTGAATTTTTAACTGGAGGTTTTGATATGAAACCATCCAAAATTTTATATTGTTCAGGCGACTCAGCGGCTCAGTATAAGAACAAAAAAAACTTTATTAACTTATGCCATCAAGAAGTAGATTTTGGAATCGATGCTGAATGTCATTTTTTTTGCTACTGCCCATGGAGAAGCAGCCAGTAATGGTGTGGGTGGGACCGTCAAGAGACTAACAGCTCGCACAGGTCATCAACGACCTCTCTCGGACCAGATCCGATCCTGAGTCCTGAACAGTTTTACTCGTTTGCTAATGAAAATATTAATAAATTAAAACTTTCGGTTTTCTACTTCAGGAGACCATTTAAGACATGAACCCAGCCTCAAAGAAAGATTTGATAAATGTTATACAATCACTGGAACACAGAGTTTACACTCTTTCATTCCTCGGACAAAAAAGAAAATCAAGACCAAGGTGTACTCCAATTTAGACGAATGTGAAATTGTGCTGGTTACGGATTTAGACACCTATACTATACCCTTCAGTAAGATAACACATGATGACTATATTGCCTGTAAATGTGATGATCACTGATGGATGGCATGTGTTCTTTATAAAAACGAAGAAAACATTGAGGCAGAGGTTAGCTTTTTGCATCTGCGTAGACCAGCAGCAACATTCTCATTTCCTCGCCCTCTTCTCTGGAAGAACATATACCGTTTCGCATAGTGAAATGCTTCTTTGCTCGAGGCTTATTCATTGAGATAAACTACCAACCTTACAGATGGCTTATACAGTGTAAAAACTATTTTCAAAACTGTAATATTCAGTGTCCTAAAATCTATTTTAAATGTGTACTACATAAGCTTATATGAATAATCAAACAATTCAATTTCAACCATTAAACCAATTTACAATGCAGCTCAGATAGTCAGAGTAAGTTGTCATATGCTACAATTTTGAAACTGTTTCAAAAACATGCTTATGAAACCACAAACAATTTTTTTACAATGTTTTTACACCATGTTATCTTGATATATTTACGTTTATTTTCCAAAATAAAGATATTTATTGTACTAGATAATATTATAAATTACTTGAAGGCAACTTTGTTGAATTTACTGATGTTCAAAAGCCAATTTATCAACCTTACCAGGTTAAAATAACGACACTCTTCTAAATAAAACTGTGTTTTAATATGATGACATTGGCATCCCATAAAGAAACTTGTAGCATTTGCAGTCAGTAAGTTGGTCTTTATCATATATTTTTAAAATTTTAAAAGTACTGTTTTTCAAAAACCAGTATATACAATTTTTCAAAAAGTTTTTGAAAATTGAATTTTTTTTAATGTGGTCATGTTGCATATCAAATTAAAGCCCAGAAAATTAGGTAAAAAATAAGCCTATTTAGGCTGTTCAAGCTGTATTAGAACTCAACCTATAAAGAAATCATGATTTGCTTGCGAGCGAAAAAAACCGAATTGTTGCCATTTATTAAACTGTATAACCCAAAAACCGGAAGAGGTAAAAACAAAATAAAAATTGCTCTGAATTATAGTAGTATTTACTAGGACTATCACCATAAAAAATTTCAGACAAACCTGTGAAGGTCAGGTTGAAAACAGTGTTTTTGTTGGTATCACGCACATATGTCATGTTATGTTTTGTCTGGATACAGTTTTTTTGGTGGGTTTGGATCATTTACATTGGCAGTGATCTCAAGATGTCGTTTTCAAATCGGGAATATGTGGAAATGTGCGTAATACCTTATCTCATTATAAGGTGGGCTATAAGAATTAACTGTACTTAAATGGTGACGAATAAAATGTTGTATGCTGTCTTCTGAAAGCTTAGATTTTGAAGCACTTTTTATAGCATTTGCTACTGTCTAACAATTTTTTTAAAGAAATGTGTGTGTATAAGCTTTTTTTTTAAGAAAATGATAACTTCACAGTTCTAATCAAGTTAATTAGTGGTTGTGTAGATTCAGGCTCATTCCATCATTACTTGAAATTTAATGTAGAATACAATAGTAGTGTTAAAGTTCGAGGAATGTATCAAAATATCCCAGAATTTCTGAATTTTTGGGTAAATGTAGTTTTTTTTTTTTTGGAAAAATCAAAATAATTTTTCTTTAAGTGGGTGTGTGAAATGGAATTTTTTAAATTGTATATTTGAATTTATGTTGTTCTATCACCCAACAAAATTTTTAACGCTAGTTCTAGGCCGCCTGTATATATATATATATATATATATATATATATATATATATATATATATATATATATATATATATATATATATACACACCTGCGACACGTCGATTTTTATTTTGATTGCGGACTTTATGCTGTGTCGGACATGTAGATGACGCTGCGCACTTTCCGGATATGACGTCAAAGTACATATTTTTAAATGGCAACCCTGTATGTTCTTCGCTGAAATCGATACAACTATTTCTCCTAAGTTCAAAAATGCCCTATTTATTTGGATTATTTGAAACAGTATGCGCGATATTAATTGTTTAGTGTGGCATAATTCGAAAAGTGGTGCGGTGTTAGTCAAGAACGAAACTGGTGTCATTGAAATGTAGGCTTTTGTCAAAACAACAAGCAACTAGGTAACTCGATATGGAGTTTATTTTTTATTTTCAAGCAGCCGAAAACCGCATATTTATGTATCATTACAGGTAGACTTGAAGTACGTATTTTTGTCACCGGAAGACAAAAACACTTTCAAGTTTTATTTTATGTTTGTTTTCGTTCAGTTTATGTTTATTTTAATAAATGTTGTGCACTGTTTAGTACTCACATTCTTAATTTAACGCAAACATTGACAACACTAACACCGCATCACTTTTCGAATTATGTCACATTTAATAATTAATATCGCGCATACTGTTTCAAATAATCCCAATAAATAGGGCATTTTTGAACACAGGAGAAAGAGTTGCATCGATTTCGGCGAAGAACATACAGGGTTGCCATTTAAAAATATGAACTTTGACGTCACATCCCGAAAATGCGTAGCACCATCTACATAAGCGATACAGCATAAAGTCCGGAATCAAAATAAAAAATCGACGTGTCGCAGGATTTTGACCACAAATTAATAGTTACGAAAATAATGAATTACCCGTTACTTTCTGAGCGCACTGTATTTATATATATATATATATATATATATATATATATATATATATATATATATATATATATCCTTTTAGCACACCCTAGTTTTGGGTACTGTGTTGGGGTTCCTCATAATCAGATTGAATGATCTCTGTTTTATTTAATTACCGTTTATTAATAACGAGAATTAGTTTTAATTTGAATTGAATTAAATGCTCCTAGTGAAGTAATAATCGGGTTTTGATTAAGCTGCATTTAACTTCTAATACAATTTCAATGTCATGGAATGTTATTCATATTTTTATTTGAGTCATGTTCTAAGTAACTTAATCTATGGTACGTACTGCTCATTTATTATGTTTACTTAAATTATTATTACTTTTACTCATGGCCAACTTCATAATTTGCGATTAATTCTATCTCAATATATCAAATATTCATATTTCAAATTATAACGTAATACGTATTATTCAACCAAAATCGACTCATGTTTGTTAAGAAAATATTTTTTGGCAGTTAAGTCCATTATTATATTACATACACTAGTAAAAACTAGTTCAGAAACCCCTATAAAGTATGTACATAACAAAGGAAGGATGATTTCAGCCTCAAATACTTTACACGACATTCAATATTTAATAGTACCATTTTCTGTTTAAAAACTTTGTTGTTCTGATATCATTTTAAGCCATTATCTGTATAATTAGCGTGCACTTTATAAGCTTGATGCAAGTACTTGATTTTTTCAATAAAAGTGATTAACCCTGACCCTATACGTTTCACATGCTATTGACAATTGTTAATATTTTGTTTGTTTTAATATGAAAACGTGATATAAGTTATGCTGTTAAACAATAATTGATGAAGTAAGTAAGGACGCTGGAATTATATACAAAAACGGATATTATCTATATACCTGTATGTGAGGTTTCTTGTTTACCATTTAGGGAAGATGTGGCACACATTGAATCATGTTTTTTTACATTCCACGAATATGAGTATATAGACATAAGGCTTTTATTTTAAAAGGTCGCAATTTTTCTTGAGGTGAAGGATGCGCCTTAAATAATTTTAAACATCATATAGTAGTTAGGCAATACAAATTTTTTATCTAAATAAAATAGTTTGCTAATTTCTCGTCAGATGTGTGTAGGTAGGTTAAGTTTAATTCAACCTTGCAAGGCTTGTAATGTTTATTCGATTTAGTTTTGCCTGGTACCAACTTAGTTCTTTTAAAGACATCGTCGTGACAAGAACAATATTTTAAATCCGTCAATTATATTAAAACATTTATTAAGTTGCGTTCGTGCGGTTAATACCGGTACGAAAACTTTTTACTGCGCATTACTTCGCTATAATGTAGTTAGTGTTTACACGTGAATTTATTTACTTTTCAAATATTCGGAAATGGCGGGTGTTTTAAGTGATCAAATGAAATTGTTAAATTTAAAGACTAAAACTGTCGGTGAGGATAGAATTCGTCGCGCAAGAGAACGAAATGAAGATGTTGCAATTTTATCAATGGATTTACCTGGGGACAAAAAAGCTTTTATGTGCTGCTTAGGAGATGAATGTTTGATGGGAGATCCTAAAAAACTCACATTAGGTGCGAAAATTGTCTTCTGTGTATTGCTTACAAGTATTAGTTTATTGGTTTATTATTTAAATATTTGCCAGCTGATGTCTCTATTTATAGAAATTTAAGTTTCTACTTTCTAGCAACTGGTCGTTTCGAAAATTAGTAAATGTCCGATATTTAATTTCGAACACTTTTACGGCTAATTAGGATATCATTATAAATGTGTCATGTAACAGGGTTAATGGACTTTTCTACATTTAGTAATAAATTGTGGTTTTAAAGTACTTGAGAAATTACTTAAACAGGATGGAGTAAATAGTAGATACGTGTTACTGCATAAATAAAAAAAGCCCTAAAATGGAAGAATGGACAATTTACATATTACTCACACACTTTTACAGATTTATACAGAAAGCACCAATATCGGTATATGTATCACAATTAATTAAACGATATTTGGTTTTTATTTCTAATATCAGAAACTGTCGTCTCCGTGATTAACCACTCCCAATATCAACTATATTAAATAATAAATGAAATTTTCTTTATGCATTTTGGTCACGCTACCCTAGTGGAGGTGGCACAGGATAGCAAAAACAATAATGTCAAGGTTAATCCCAAAAAATATGCCAAATGTAGAATTTATTTTTGTAAGCAGATAAACTGAACTTGATTAATATAATTTCGATCTATTCATTAATCAAGTTATATAAACACCAGTTGAATTAAGACCAATATTTTAATTTGTTTGTTTTATATACAATGACCCAAATTTTTGAATGAGCGCGCATACATGATTACTGCGCTTATAATTCGTTTTGTGCATAAATACTATTTTGCAAATGTACAAATTACTTATTACCTAAAACAAATCTATTATTTTTGTATTTAAATAATGATTATGGTCTTCATTCATTAATTAAGAATGTAATAAAAGTGTTGGAAATCTGTATACGTTAATTACAATTTCAAAATTACTCAATGGATTTCTTAATTCATGTAGTCAAGTTCAACTATGTAGTGCAATTTTTTGTATTTGGTTTACCTGAAATTTAAAGTATTACTAGATCGCTCTGTTTATTAAAACTTAAAATTGAAGATATGTGTAACCACATCACTGCTAAAAATGTTTTTAAGCTGTGACCACATTAAATAACTAGCCACATTGAGCTAGTAATGTTAATCATCAAATTATACATTTAGTAGAGTAGATAAATTTTGTATTTTGTGCAAATTTCAAAGTTAACTGTGCAAATTTTCGTAATTAATTTTTAAGTTGTAAATGTAATATAAACATTTGTTTCGATTTAAAAAATTACATTACGTGTACCGGTGATTTTAAGGATTCGAACAATAAATAACTAACCATATTGAGCTGGTAATGCGTAATCATCAAATTATACATTTTAGTAGAGTAAATGAATTTTGTATTTTGTACAAAGTGCAAGGTTAACTTTACAAATTTTCGTAATCGATTTTTAAGTTGTAAATGTAATATAAAAATTTGTTTTGATTTAAAAAAATACATTTCGTGTATTGGTTATTTTAAGGGTTCGAACAGTTCTGGTTTGAGTCTAACATTAAATAGTTCTACCAATTGATTATAAAATTCCCAGTAGTAAAGTAATCAGTGCATATATGCGCAAGGATATTTTCAACTTGCACAACTGCATTTATCAACCGACCAACCACCTAACATGGATTTCAATTTATTCATCGGAAAATTTTTAGTTTATGAGTGCAAAGAGAATTTAATTGTTAGTGATCAAGCACCTTCTTTGACTACAATTTATCGTTGGTATAAACGATTTGAACGCGAAAGGAATTCTGTTCAGCATCAAAAAGAAGCAAGGCGTCCTCTCACAGCTGTTACCGACAAATCATTACTGCTGTTAAAAATAATTCAAGAGGATAATGAAGTCACGGATGCGGTAATAGAGCAAGAGTGGACCCTTGGCTGTTAAAAAAAATTATACACGATCACCTGAATTTAAAAAAAAATGTGGTTTGTCATTTTGTACCGAATTACGTTTCTGACTTCTAAAAAAATAGAGCACTGCCATAAAACTTTCAATTCCTTAATTACTTTTTTCGATGTACCTACCCCTCAAGAGAGACGTGCATGGATTCACGAAGATTCGGAAAATCCAACAATAACTAAGAACCAAGGAGCTATGAAAATAGTTATGTATGCGGTATTCTTCACAACTTCGGCGCATTTAAACTAGATGAACAAAAGACAGTTACAGTTAAATGGTACACCGGAGTACCAGATTTTCAAAAATATACCAGAGTTGTCGGATAAGCAATTTGAATAAGCTTCCAAGTAAGCGAACACTCTGAAAATAAAAGGAAGCGTTCAACGTTAAATGGGCTAAGAAAAGTTTATAGTGGAAGCTTTTATTTAAAGTATAGATGTATTGGGTGCGCAAATAAGAACGGCCGTCGGCCAAATCTTCAGATCGGATTAGAATACAGCTTTGGGAAAAAAATTGTATAACAAAAGTGGCTTCAAGAAACACCTGGAATTTATTTATAGAATTGTACGTCCGCCACTAGAGGGCGTAATTGAATACTAAATTTTAAAAAGTCAAATTTTACAAAATTTGCCTAATTAAATGGCATTATAAATGCGATAATCAAGTTCTACGGAAAATTCTGCGTACTTTTTATTAAACAAGTTTTTTAGTCTATCTTTTCAAATAAGAGGTGGGGGAGAGTGGGAACCTTGTTATGAAAAAGCGGCTATAAGTCCGGTTCTGCTTAACCGATCTTCGCAAACTTACTCTTGTTGAAAAGAGTTCTTTTCCACCAATGTAAGTATTATATACTTAACGCAACTTAATTAGTAACGTGCAAATTAGAGGGCGGTATTTTTTTTTTTTTTTTTAGAAAATATTTGGAAAATATTAAATGGAAGCATGCAGGTTTAACAATGAATTATGAAAGTAGACAAAATTAGCAACAAAATGGCGAAAACCGCATGTCGATACCTTTTTTTTATCCCGAAATATCTTAAGAAACGTGTAAACGGTGAACATTTTTTGTCAAACTTCAATTAGGCTGGTTAACCTTAATGGAAATCAACATTTTTAGTCTTGTTAGAAATGCCTTACATTGGTCTATCTGCAATAGTTAAAAATGTTGTCATACTAATGTGAGGGCCTTATCTAAAAGGTAATCTTTGTTAACTTTTCGTTTGGCGTACCTACAATTAAAAATAATTGTATTGCAAACGTAAAGCAAAATGCGTCTTATTATTTTCAGTTGACAGCGACACCAAAAGTAAACAAAAAAGGATAGGTATAGGTGAATTTCGGTACATAGAAATTGAAGTATCAGTAAAACTTGCTATTCGATATTTTTTAGCAAACAAATCTGTAAACAATTTAACCAATCTGACGATCAACAATTTAAAACAATTACAACAAACAACACTAAGAATGTGAATAGTGTCGCCACAGATGTTCAATCTGTCGTCCATCATTTTCAATACAACATTCCGGTCTCTTGCAGGTGGATAAGACGGAATTTTCAATTTCTGCCGCTGAAATGCTTTGTAGTGCATTTCGTATCCTTGCGATAATGTCAGCCCTTGTTGTGGGTTGACAAAAACAAGTTCAGGTCTGGGGATCTAGCTGGCCAAAGAAATAAATTTCCACGTCCTATCTATCTGTCAGGATATGTTTGATTAGAAAAATTCCGAACATCCCTAGAATAATGTACCGGGCCCCCATCATGTTGGAAAAACATATCACGACGAATTGCCACTCGTACGTCTTTAAAAGAAGTGGCAATCCGTTTGTTAAAAACTCTAAATATCTTGCCCCATTAAAACTTTCATTAAAAAATATGGTCCAATTATTTGTCTACTAGAATGCGGCACCACACGAAATGTTGCTTCATCTGACCACATAATATGTGACGTATTTCAGGATCTTATTTAACATCCAGTTACAATAATCCAGTCTATTATTGAAATCTCCATCGTTTAAACCTTGGTGTAGGACTATGTAATATGGGTGCAATCTAAAATAAAAATATTTCGTTGTTAACAAGCGAAAAAAGTCTTTAAGTGCTTTAATTCGTGTGGTGCTTTTACGAAAGTATTTCGCCTGGACTCTCATTATTTTATATTTTTATTATTTGGTACCTATAATAATACAATTTTGGTAATAGTTATTTATGACACAAATAAACGTGACCTTTTATTTTATGAGTGGTGAATATTGCTGAACGAGCGTAGCGTTACAAGTAATGTTGTTATAGTAGATTTTCTAAGTAAAATTTATTTTTTAAGTAATTACTGAACTGAACGTATTTGATGTTTTATTACTACAGCTAGACAAAAAATGACAGACCACATTAAACACTCTATAAACTAAACATTTTATCACAAATTAATTATAGCATAATGATATTTACTTAGATATAATTGAAAAATTAAAAATATGGAAATTATAGGTAGGTACTGGCTTTTAAAGATTGCGCACGCGAAACATATTAATAAAAGTTAATAAAATTTGTAGGTAGAAATGTATAAAAAAAAGTAGTTACTTGTGTTCTCTTAGGATATTTCGAACGGTGGTTTGATTTATTCCCAAATCTCTGGCTATATCTCGTGTGCTTACATGAGGATTAAAATTTACATATGCCAAAACATTTGTTATATTTTCCTCCGTTGTACCGCTACCACATTTTCGATACACAGGAAGATGAACACTTCCTGTAGTACGCAAACGTTGAGCGATTCAACGAATTACTCTGTTGCTGTGATGTCTTCTGTTTGGGTACTGTAGCGCATAAACTCTGGAAGCAACAATTACATTTCTCATGCTTTCGAAATAAACAGCCAACATGTCAAAAGCTTCTTCATTTGTAAGAATCATATTTTTCTAATTATGATATCGAAAATGATTACCTGGATAAATTAACAACTGCAACAAGACTAATAATTTTTGACATATGGGACATTCTCGTATTAATCTAGCCTACTTGATTTTATTAAATTTATTTAAACATTAACTACTGTGTAACTGTAAGAGTGTTAAAGTATACCTAATATGGTTATTCTTGAGGAATTTTCATAACATGTGATACGTATATCATATTTTCAAAATTTGTTTGCTAATATATATTGTTTGATAAAAGCTATCGAATAGCAAGTTTTACTGATACTTCAATTTTTATGTAGCGAAATTTTACCACCCTAATTGATGTTTGACAAAAAATGTTCACCGTTTACACGTTTCTTAAGATATCTCGGGATAAAAACAAGGTATCGGCATGTGGTTTCCGCCATTTTGTTGCTGATTTGGTCTACTTTCATAGTCCATTGTTAAATCTCTATGCTTCCATTTCATATTTTCCAAAAAGAACTAAATTTCTAAAAAAAATAAATAAATAGCGCGCTCTAATCTGCACGTTACTTACTAAGTTGCGTTGAGTATATAACACTTACATTGGTGGAAAATAGGTCTTTTCAACTAGAGTAAGTTTGCGAAGATCGATTAAGCAGAACCTGTCTTACAGGCGTTTTTTCATAACTAGGTTCCCACTCTCCTCCACCTCTTATTTAAAAAGATAGACTAAAACTTATTTAATAAAAAGTACACAGAATTTTCCGTAGAACCTGATTATCGTATTTATAATGCCTTTTACTTAATTAGGCAAATTTTGTAAAATTTGGCTTTTTAAAATTTTGGTATTCAATTACGCCCTCTAGCGGTGGACCTACAGTTCTATAAATAAATTCCAAGCGTTTCTCAAGGCCACTTTTGTTATAAAATTTCTTTTCCCAAAGCTGTACTATGATCCGATCTGAAGATATGGCCGACGGCCGTGCTTATTTGCTCACCTGGTACACCAGTAGCTGAACGTCGATGTAGTAATACTTTTACCTATATTAAACACTTTTTTATGAATTGCCAGGGATACAGGTTATTAGAACACTGCCAATGTTACATTCAACAGATTCACAGTTCTAATTATGTATTTTAATTTACTCAATTAATACGTAACGTCTAAAATGGTACGATTGGGCACCGAATCTGTTAATGAAATCAAGAAAGAATATCGGCCTTGAGTTGAATGTGTATTATGTCACATTGTGTATTAATCTTCCTAAAATACATTCGTGGTGTTTTTTTCTAATTAGGATAAATGCAATTTAGTACAACTTAATACTTTTGTCCTATCGAATCATGGGAAATTGAAAAAAGCTCGCGAGCAAGCTCTTGCAATTTTTTCATTCTCTCGATGTTGGATTGAGCTATAACAAAAACATATCCTGCTAAAAATGAATTTACCCAATTGATAAATCACCAAAATATAAATTTGCGAGGTGGACGGTTATTGTCGCATGAAAAAATTGGTGCCGCAGTTCACGCTTATTTTGAAAGTATTCCGATAGAAGATGGGGTGACTCATTGCCGAAGGAAATTACGTCGAGCTTATTTGAAGTAAAACCCTACAAAATATTAACCGTGTTTTTTATTTTCAATATATTTGGCTTGAGCAATTTCACTTTAACGCCTAATCTGATTTATTTATGACTTCTTACGGTTTAAAAATTGAATGTGATGATGAAATAACGCGGTGTGGTATTATTTATTTATAGCTTTCAGGCAGAAAGTGATGTATTTATCAAATACTGACATGTATAGGTTGCCTTGATTTTTTTATTTTTAAAGGTTGGATATTATTCTACTTAATAGTATTTGGTGAAATCACTCAATGCTTTGTTAGAAAACTTCACTTAGAATGTGTATATATAGATGTCACTATTTTTTATTTACGCCATGTTCTCATGATGACAAATATACCAACAGATTTTCAACAGCAAAACGAAATAGGAAAAATTCCTGGCCGCTTAATTTTTGCACATAAAAACTTAATTCACACAACATAATACTCTTTTCTGATTGATCACAACCGAGGTGAGAAAATATCTCCACACACAAATGTTTCGAAAAGTAACTTGGAGAATATTGCAGCTAAATCCCGTTAAAATATCATTTTGAATGTTACAGTAGTCGTTGTACGAGTTTAGATACTATTCTCAGAGTTCTAGAAAGCTATAATGGCCTAAAGAGATCTAATCTGGCATTAAGCATGTATTCAACTTTAAAGAACGTTTTGAAAATAATTATATTGACCGACAGCAATACGATCGTGTATTAAAGAAAAGTGGCCGTAGTTGTAGGTAATATTCTCATAGGTCTCAAATAATTTTTTATAACCAAATGTGGCACGCTTGCTTATTAAAAAGTTCGAAATTTGTTTTGAAAGTTCTAATAATTCCATTCAGCGTTCTAGCGAATTCTCGTAAAAAAACTATAATGTCCGAAAGCGACCTGTTCTCGTATTAAAAAGTTATTCGACCGTTTCTCTTTCGATGAAAATTATTATTTGACAGTTTTGATGTTCTGAGCACGTGATTCTCGGAGTTCTGAAGAAAATTGCGAGTTGATTAGTATTTGCAGTATTATTCGATAACATTTGAAAAAAATCGGCACAAAATGCAATCAACAACTGATAAGTCCTACAACTTTAAACGTCTGGGTCACCATTTTTTGTATGTTTTGTCGAATAATTGTACTTATTATTCGAATCGCTTTCACCTATAATACTATTCTTTGCAATGTTGGTAGTTAAATAAAAATGCTACATTTTGATTAAGTGTAAGTATTGTTTACCGTAGTTGAAATAGTTTACTTCCACGATTTACAGTTTTACTTTCTCAAAAATATCCAGGATCCAGAAATCACCGCATCTTTGCTTTTTTTAGAATTTGGGTACTCTTTTTCCCAAGGTAATAACGATTTTGAACATGTCGGAACAAATGGTGTCGAATAACATAAAATTATAATAATATACCTCTATTCTTTTTTCAACGGAATCGGGTTAAATGTACACAATTTTATTCTGACGGGCACAAAATGGTTTCTAACATTATATAATTTAATATTTATAGCGGTGTTAACGAGCGTTAAGCATGAAGCGTCGTGCTTACCGCGTTCCCCAACATAGGTGTGCACAGACTTTTTGATTAAGGGGGCCAGAATAAAGAAACTCTGCTGATAATTATTAGATATCAAATTAAAATAATGAGAAATTAATATTTTTTGTGTAATTAATTTGACACAAATAAAAAAAAAGTAACTTATACGCAAGAGTGTTATTTTGTCTTTCTTTATCGACATATAATATTGAGAAAATGTAAAGAAATAAAATAATAAGGGTGTATTGGTAAAAAAGTTGCTCACGCATTGGGGATAATGACCCCCCCCCCCGTGCGTACTCCTATGTTCCCCAATACGAATAAGTATTACAAATTTGCTAGAATTAATTTTATGTTTGTTGTAATAACTAATTAGCAGCTAGGTCGGTGTACTCTCTCACTGTAGACGGCAATGGTTTAAGAGCAACGTTTCACAATTGGGAAGTAGTGGAGACAAGTCTTCTTTTTTTAGCGCAGTCGCGAAAATGATGAATCTGATATTCACAAGCGGAAATGTTTACTTCAGATCGGTAGCTGTCGGACTCCAAATGAATTAATTCGCAAACGTGTCCCAAGTAGCCTGGCTGAGGAAACGTACTTTCATTACGGTTGGTGTGAGATATTTCTAATTCTATAACATAATGATAGTATTCGAAAATTAGAAAGGCGACAGCGTAAGAACAAAAGGAGTGTAGACAAGACACGTAACATTTACCAATCGTAATAAGCGTGTGTCCCTTAAACCAATAGAGTCTTACAGTCCAACAGGAATTGACGAAGACGTATTTGGCGATTATTTCTAAACACTTGGAATGGTTTTGTAATATCAATTAAAAGAGGACGGTGATCCATATCTAAATAAAATTAAAAAAAGAATATTATCATTAATTAAGCGGAGAGGTAGAGCATATTGCTTGGCGAGTCACTCGGGGTTAAGCGGTAAGTGAGTCGTCGTACCTACGACAGACAGATACACCAGGTAAAATGATAATACAAAATGAGAAGCTTAAACTGTTATTTCGCAGTTTGTGATTGTAACTCCTTTAACCAAACTCGCTCATATAACCTTGCATAGAAGAGTTGGCGAAGGATGGGTCTTCCTTGTAAAAATACATTTTGAATAATTAAAATTACTTATTGTTTACCTTTATGAAATTAAATATCCTAGAAAAAGGTGGCACCTGTTACTCTATAAAAGGAAATCGCTCGCAAGTATAAGTTTTAACAGGATTTATTAATTAGGCAATAGTAACATTTCTAGAGGTAGCAAAAATTTATATCCGATGAAACAAGATTCGACCATCGCATGGACAAATGTATTAATATTAGAAGGGAATTTTCTTACAATGCCAATATAAAATTGATGCAAACAATGGATTTTTGATAAGAGAAATCATTTATCAACATAACATAACATCGGAAACGCCTGGATTAAATTTAAAAGTAACGCAGTGTACTAAACTAGATATTACACGAATAAAATTATAATATGTTGTTCATTACACATTATAACAATGTGACCATCCTTTTTCCAAAGAAATCAATCTATTAAGATTTTCAATATGACCGATACAAAATTCAATATGGCGAATTACTTTCGTAAAGTAAATGGCATAAAATTTTGTAAACCATAACGTTTAACACGTTGACTGCCACGGAACTTTTCAGGATTTTGGTCTAAGAAGCCAATTTAATTTAATCATATTATATTACCAAAAACTTGAATTATAGTACAAAAAGTTTAAAGAATGTTTTTTTTTTTTTTGAAAAATAAACCATTACGAATTATCTCGTAGTTGCTTTATGCAACAGAAATTTCTTCGCGGACTATGAGATAACTGTCCATAGATACGCTTTGACAAATTGCATCGCTAGAGCTTAGTCATATATACTGTGTATAAATTCGTTAGTAATAATTCCGATATCGAGCGCATCACATTTACGTCGATGTTGGTTTCTATTTTTTCCATGCTTCATTTACCGTGTCGTTTATTTCAGTTGCTGTCTTTGATTTTTCTTTCAATCTAGTAGCATATAAATTTATAATACTTTCATCTTCCAGTAACTCTATTTTTATTTTTCTTATGTAGTTAATGTTTTTTTGCTTTTGACTGCTGGTAGTCGTAGTTTGCCAAGTAATAACGAATGATCGCTTCCAATATCCGCGGAATTTAACGTTCAGACAGTAAGTACCTGAGATGGTAATATGTTGTAATTAGTTATTATATAGTCTATGGTTCACTTTAGATTTCTTGTATTATGTCAGGTATATTTGCATTGTTCGTTCATGTCAAAGAATGTGTTACATATCTTTAGGTTGTTTTCTGTATATAATTGTATTAAAAGCTCGCCATTTTGGTTCAACACAGCTCCATTGAATCGTTGTTTAATTCCGTGGATTGGGGTGTTTTTCTACTCTGGCGTTGAGGTCCCCCATTATTAGTATCATATCGTCGTCTGGTATTTGTTTCAGTTCGTAATCAGGATCTTCATTTCTGCCTTAGGTTTCCCTTCTTCAGGAGAGTAAGCGGAAAATTCTTGATGACACATAGTGTATTTTTTTATCGAGTCTTTAAGTAATTTCTTGAACTTTCCTGTTCCATGACCTGACATTCCATGTTCCTACTCTTATATATTGTTTTCTCCATTGTAGTTTTTTCATTATTCTCGCCGTGGTCATCATCGTATCGATAACATTTCCAAGTAGGCAGCTAACCTGGTTCCTTCCTCCTTTTTCAACCGGACTTGGGATCGGCTACTGCGGAGATGGCCTTACCATTTTAAATATATATGTTGTTGAAATGGTAGAGGTGTCCAACCGCAATGGAAAATTTTCGATAAAACCGAATATAATTCAGGATTTTAGTCTAGGAAAGTCTGGCTGTCTGGTATTGATCAAATGCTGTCGTATTACACATGTCTAAGAAATACTATTAGATGGCCTAAAAAGGTTGCGTTAGATATTATGGATATGAACTGGGTGAATATTTTAAAGTGTTACAAGGGGATATCTCGAAAACCATTTGACTATTAAAAATGGAATTTTAGGATATTAATCTGCTACAAGGGGAACGTATTTTGACGCCTAAATTAAAATTTTATGACACACAATTTTGTAAGGGGTGGAGGTGACAGTATTTCAAATGGAATGATATTTTTTTGACGAAATTGATACCGTGGAGTCAGTTTATGTATTACTACAAAAAATCATCTAATTTGTTTGAATAGTTCTTACAATAATTAAAATGAAACGCAGTAGAAGCTAATATGGTATTTATAATCAGGGTAGACCCATACATGCAACACATGGAAACAGGTGTCGTCGTTTCCATGGCGACTATTTATTTCAAGCTTGAAACTAACAGTTTTTGATGTTTTGGTTGTAATTATTATACAAATAGACTGTATGGGTCTACCTTGATTAAAAATGCCATATTAGAGTCTACTGCGTTTCATTTTAATTATTGTAAAAACCATTCAAACAAATTTGATGATATTTTTTGTACAAATACTGACTCCACGGTATGAATTTTTGCCAAAAAAATTGTCATTACATTTGAAATGTTAATGTCACCCTCGCCCATTACGAAATTATGCGTCATAAAATTTCCCCTTGTAGCATGTAGCAAAATTCCATTTTTAATAGTCAAAACGGTTTTCGAGATATCCCCTTGTAACACTTTAATATAGTCACACTGTATATATACACTAAATAAAACTTTTAAAGTTTAAAGAAGTTTTCGTGGATGCATTGATTGGAGAAGAGATTGAGCCAATTTAAAAAAAAAACATAGATCGCAAGAGCTTCATTATATACAGAGTACCGAAAAAAAACTGTATTTGACAAGCCGTGTTAAATTTGTACCAAAGCTAAAAAACGTCGCAAAAACCCGTTTCTTTTGGCCAATCTGCCAAGAGAAGCCAGCGCTTTGTGTGGGTGGAAGATTGTATTAAAAATTATCACAAACGATAAAATTATTATTCTGGTTAAATAAACTTGTATCAACTTTTGCTTTTGAATAAACTTTGTAAGATTATATTTTCTGTTCATTTAAGCCATCCCTGGTTTTTTCTTCTTTTCCATGAGGCAATCTATTTATATTTACACTGTTGTACAACTACGAGAAAGTCGTAGTATAACAGTGTAGATATAGTAAGTAAACCACCTACGAGCTATATCGTAGTTGACAGTCAACGTGTTAAATGAAAGCTAGAAAGTAGTAATCATTTTTACAATATATCACTTTTATTTTCTGAAAACCGGTTTTTTGAAACATTGATATTTCGATTTATTCTTTTACCCCATTCACTGCAAGTTTACGTTTAATTATTTAGTTTTATTTCAGTTAAAAGCGTATGTGGAACGGTTGTTATTTCTTTTATATGTTATTGGCATGTTACCGTAAGTTATTATTTAACTTTCCATGGTTTATTTGCAACTCTTTAATGCTGAAATAAATATACGAAATGTGATAACCTTTTTTTATCACTCTGAGGTTAGTTTTCAATATTAAGGGCTCAAATTTCCAAGATTTCTAAAGCAAAAGCTGAAGTTATAACTGTATTTGTTGTCATTTCAAATGTCAAAAGGTTTTGTACAGGGGTTTTGTATATAAAGGGTACTTGCGCGTCTATTCGAGAGTGACAGGAGAGGCGGAGCAGCATGGCAGCTGATCAAGCTAAGAAAAAGTCTAGCCCGGCGGTTCAAAGCGACCCACACGAAAAAAGTTATCTATCTTGGGTTCTAATCGACGAAAAATACTTACAACAAAAAATAAGTACAAGAAAAGTGCCGAATGACGCAATTGGAATTGAGTTATAAGCCAAAAAGTGATATCGTCATATGAATTGTGTATTTAAAAATATTAGTAACAAAAACCTTTATAAATTTCTAGGTTAGGGATCTTTTCCTTCATCGCAAATGATGCTTTTTAACAGTCAAACCCATCTACCCTTTTTTTTTTGTCTAACTTGACTGGCCAAATAGGATAACTATACATCTGATCATTTTTAAAGTAGAAATGTATATTACGTTTTATTAAAATTCACCAGGAAATCGATGCTATACATTCAAGAACGTAAAGTATGAACACTGACCATAATGGAAAATATTTACATTAAACAGTTATGTTATCATTAAAAGACAAATTAAAATTGATTTTTGTTCTACGCCAATATTTACAAGATGAGACGATGAAAACATTTGCTATTAATGCATACTTGTTGACATTTACCTGAGACGTAAAGTTTATCTTGTAAATTGTTAGGACATTGATAAATGTATTCATAGGTATTACTTATAATTTATAATCTACCAGTAATCCGAATTAATTAAAATTTATTTGGTTGAACGAAGATACAAGCAGTGGATTAACATGCTTAATGTTTATTGTAATAAAGATTCACATTCGAACTTTTCAAATTGACGATTAACAAATTAGATAGGTAATAAAATTGTGTCATTATTCATAATTGATTTTTATTATCTAATTATACTAAATGATTTGCTTTTAAATTAATACTTACGTCATTTAAATTTTATCTTTCCTGTATACATCTTCTTTATTTATTTGATAGAATTGAAATAAGCAGAAAATTATTGTATATTTAAATTTCTATGAAGTTGTGAAAATTACATTAATAGAATTGTTAACGTTGATGTAATTGTTTACTTCTTAAAAATATTAGACAATACTTAAAAAAATGTTTTGACTAAAAAGTTAATTAATTTTTTTCAATATTGCATTAATCAATTTTGTAAATATTTAATGTTCATCAGATTAGGATGAACTTTTTGATGGGTAGTAGTGATTAATTGAAAGATACTCAGTGAGTTTTTTCCCCATATATGTATAGGGATCTTGTAAATGCTATAATTAGATACTTGGTTAAATTTTTAAGTGTTTAAGCATATTTCCGTGCACTTTGCGTTTATATTAGTGCAATTCATAACCACCTTCCTGATCAGCGATATTTTACGAGCGATTTGTCACGATATGTTCGATTAACCGACTGTGTGGGAAAACACGTGTTATTAATACCTCAACATGTGCAAAACAAACAATCCATCTTGCCCTTTCTTTTAAACACTTAATAATACTGCCGCAAAAAGGCAAATAGCAGTAAGTGACCAAATTTGCTTTTTAAGAAGTCAAATTCTTTAAAACTAGTGTCTGTCATATCTACTTTATAAAAAAAAACAGCGTGAATTTCGTGGAACTTGAACAACAGACATGTCAGCAAGAAGAGTTCGTTTTTGCTTTTGACTATTAAACTTTGATTTTTTTTTATGATTGTGGACCTGAACAGGCTAAATTTGGCCTATCGTGCTAAAGAACTCAGGAACACTTGGGATGATGGATAGAAGGATAATGAATTGCCAACAGATGCCTATGAACAGCTACCTTAAATTTTCTCATATCATAAGTAAGAGGAAAACAGGAACTAGGGAGATCATTCCAGAGTTTAGAAACCGTGTAGAAAAATGTGGATTGTGCCCGTTTGGTACAACAGGTGGAGATTTGTACTGCATACTGATGATGTAAATGAGCGAACCGAGTGTTTCTCGCAAAGATTGCCCGAGATGGTATCAAAGAATATAATTCAGCAGCACAATAGCCGTTGTAATAACGATAATACAAATAAAGAACTGAAACCATCCTTCATTGCTCAAGGGACTGTATGTGAGAAGTTAAGGACGAGTCATTTATAAGCCTAATCGCTCTCTTTTGAATACGATCAACGATATCGAGAGCGTATTGGGTAGCACTAACCCAGAGGTGAGAATTATATTCCAGATGAGGCCGAATTTGGGCCTTATACAGCAGAAAGAGTTGTCGAGAGGTAAAGTACTGCTTAGATCTGTACAAAAAGCCTATTTTACGAGCAGTTGTTTTGGTAGCTGACAGAAGATGGTCAACCCATGAGATATTTGAAGATGCAGTCATACCCAACAGAGTAATAGAGTCTGAAAACTTAAGAACTGAGCAATTCATACTTACAACAAGAAATGATCGATCTTTTTTGGCGGACATAAGGCAACACTGAGTTTTGTTAGCATTAAATTTAACTAGATTATTGCTTCCCCATTCGAGAATACGTTGAATGTCTTTGTTGATTAAATTTGCCATTTCAGCTTTAATTTCTTGATTTGACATAGAAGGTGGATTATCACTATGAGTAGACTGAGATGAACTACAGTGAAGAGTGCTATCGTCAGCAAAGCAATGGATGGGGTTAGTTGTTGAAGAAAAAAAGGCCATTTATGTACAGCAGAAAAAAGTGTAGGCGCTATACCGGATCCCTGTGGTACGCCCGTGTTAATGCTAACTTCTTTTGAAAAAAAGCCATCAACTACGACACGTATTCGTCTTTTATCAAGGAAACTAGAAACCTAGTTGATGAGCGTATCATTTAACCCAAACGAGGTGAGTTTGGCAAGTAAACACTTATGCTAAACTTGGTCAAATGATGCCTTTGAGATATCTAACGCGACTACAACTGTTTCACCGGACTGCTCTACTGTATTGTTCCAAACTTGGGTCACATATGAAAGAAGATAGCCTGTTGAACGACGTTGCCTAAACCCATATTGGTGGCCACTAAGGAGTTTGTTAGTTTCAAGGAACGTGATCAGTTGCTGATTGTTGGCTTTTTTCATGATTTTAGACAAAATGGAAGTGATGGCAATTGGTCGGTAGTTTGAGGGATCGGTCTTATCGCCTTTTTGGGAATAGGTTGAACATTTGCTAACTTCCATGATGAATGGAATTCCCCAGAAGACCTATTGATCGTATAGAGCTTAGATAGGACTGGTACTAGTTCGGGGTATACTTTTCTTTAATACTATAACTGGTATACCGTCTGGGCCAGTCGCCTTATTGAGATCAAGCTACTGATGATCGATTCCAAGAGCTTGTACCGAAAATGAATTGGTTTCATAGCGTATGAAGAAGAGTTGACTAGGGGCACATCTTTTCCAGAATCATTGAGACACGAGTTTGATGCAAACAAATCCACAAAAACATTGGCTTTGTCTACTGAATCAGCAACTACCGATCCCTCAATATACGTCAGGGGGAAAATGAAGATCTTCCAAAGTTTATACTAATGGCTTTAGCTAAAGACCAAAATTTACGACTGCCTAAAGGAGATGTAGCTAGTTCATTGCATTTTCGTTGTTCGAACAACTTTTTAGTTTTAGCGATTTCACTTTTGCAGATATTTCTAGCACCAACGTATTCTACATGACTGTCGACCGATTTATTAGATTTCTATTTAATATAATATTTATTTTTTAAAGATATTGCATCAGCACAAGCCTTATTGAACCAGGGTTGGGAACGGAATTTTTTGGGAATGTATAACTCCATTCCCATGAGGATGACTTCAGATACTGAAAGAGCGATATCCGAAGAAGAGGACGACTTAAAACAATATTCACGCCATGGAAAGGTTGCAAAGAAATCACTGCATCGAGCTGACTTAAAACACCACAATGTTCTATCGGTTTTGCAAACAACAGTGGAATTAAGTACAGTAGAAATGATTTCTATTATCCAATGGTCGGAAAGACCTAAAGGCGAAAGAACGGAAGTTTTATAAACAAGAGGGTTGGATGTAAGAAAGAAATCTAGATGTGGAGTATGGTTAGGGTTATCAGGGATTCTTGTGGGTTCAGAAATCATTTGTGTGAGATCACATGAAATAGCAAATGTTTCTGCACTATGACCAGCAGATTTGTAGTAGATGAAAACTGAAGCCAATTAGAGTTATGAACATTGAAATCGCCTACAATTGAGATATCGCAAGATGGAAACTGAGACAGGAGATAGTCAATTTCATACTAAGGTAATCGAAGAAGTCTTGAAAGTTACTGTCATTAGGAGACCTATAAATGCAACAGTAAAATTTCACAAAATTAAGACCAGAATGTTTAAACCAAATCACGGCAAAATTTTTATTTTCTAAGGAAGCAACCCTCTTGCAAGCAATTCTGTCCTTGATGTAGGCACATACGCCTCCTTTATATCGAAAGTTAGAGTGAAGGTGGTATTGAGGAAATTGCAAGTCGGGTGACTCGGAGCTTTCAGAGGAAACTTGTGTTTCAGATAGAAACAAAATATCAGGTTTCAATTGTTCAAGATGTTGGTGAATAGCATTAAGATTAGACCTGATACCGCGGATGTTGCAGTAGTGAATCAGAAAGTTGATACTTTCGATGACCGAGGTGGCTTGGGCCCTGCCCTCCCGGACATCCGAATGGGGCAGGATTTTACGTCCGGAATTTATACAGCCATCTTATTTTTTAATTTGGGACTTTTAATCCGATAGGAAGACAGTGAGGGTGAGAAGGAAGGATAAGGATGAGAATAGATTAAGGATTTGGAATCTCCACTGGTCCACGCTAACATATCTTGTGTTTCCATACATAATACTCTCATTCGTTTACAGTTTGAACTTTCAACAGTCTTAACAAAGTCTTCAAGTCATAGATATTTTTCATATATTTCATGCTCAGCTCTACATAATGATGTACCGAATCAGCACAGATGAATGTATGACCAGATTAAAAAATTTTTAAAATGATATCTTCAGCAGCTATTATGTTTGAATTCACCAGTGTAACTAATGAAGTGAAAAAGCAACAATTTTTGTTTTGGGCAGAACAGTTATCTACCCAGTAAATCACATTAAGGGGATCTCTTTCTTCTTTCAGGGCTGTGTAATAAGCAGATGTTATCTCTTTTGATTTTCGTCCAGCCATTGCCTCGTGCCATACAATTGATATGTACTTTTTTTTAATTTTTCTGCTTTGGTCTTCCATTGTGGCAAAAGTCTGATGAAAAACTATAATTCTTGGAGTGAAACACGCAGTCTTACTTCCGGGTATGCTAACAAGCATAATAACCTTCTGAAGATCAACCCTACGCACGGTTATTTCAGTCGAATTAACCGTTTCCCTAATATCATTTCGGTACTCGTTCCTTGAAATCTTGGATCGATCTGCATGCCGCAAAAATGTTTTGAATTGATGGCAACTATTTTCAAATTGCTTTGTATGAGTGCACAACGATGACATAATACTTACAGCAGCTGCTGACACACGAATGGTGTTTTTATCTATTGCACCAATATTTTCGCCTTCTTCAATCTTATCGCTTGAAGAGAACGGGGCTACTAATAAAGCATCGTTTTGATCTGCACTTTTAACTTCGTCGTGATTTTTTATATGTTGTCTTTGAATTGTCACACATCGCATTCTTCGTTGCCTAATTTAGTAATTTCTGAAACTCCTTTCTGTAGGTTTGGTAACTCACTTTGTCATCAGGGTAACGTTATTTTAATATCATTTGGCAGATACAGTCGATTAGGTGCATGTTCCCTGAGGTAGTGACTAACACACAGGTTGAAGAGATATATATATATATATATATATATATATATATATATATATATATATATATATATATATATATATATATATATATATATATATATATATATATATATTATTATATATTATTTAGGGCAGAATATTTTTAATTCTCAATTACAAAAAATATATATAACGAAAAACATTATCAAATGTTGCGATTTATTGACATATCATTGATACCCTTTAATTATCCGTTGTTACGCGGTAACAATTGGTTTTTTTTCTGGGAGTTTTCCTCATACACATGTAGCGGCATGGTCACTGCATATACGCACACCAGCACTTAGGCGAATGTTGGGGTAGTATTTCCCCCCTCAGAACCCTAACTCCGTTCCTTCCGATCCTATCCTGACCACATCCATCCTTAATCCCACCATGCATATATACGTAATGTATGTATGTATGCTGTGAATCCATGATTGTGGCTGAAGGAGCTTGGAAAGCTCATTCGACCTTTATATATATATATATATATATATATATATATATATATATATACGGTGCTAGTCAAAAGTCCCCTCCCACCTTGTATCTTTTGAATGGTTTTACTTATACTAATGAAATTTGTAGGGTGAATATAAACGGATATAAGCTTCTCAACTAGTCATGACAAGTGACGTAATAGTCATATATGACGTCACAGGGCCACAGTGACCAATAATTTTAAATAGTACCTTATGGCAAATGACATCTCGTTTGAAAGGTATTAAAATTACCTATTCAGTAATACTAATTTTGTTAGGGTTTAGGTTGATTTTGATAGAAAAATTAAATAAATACTAAAATTATAGTTTGGCATTTAATTAATCAAGATTCAAGGACCAATTCTTATAATAAATGTTGGAAATGTGCTCCACTTAATTCCTGATAGTAATGCATCCTATTGCTAAACTCTTGTCGTACTAGTTCAAATGTGTCTGCGGAAATTGCTCTACATTCTTCAACAATTTTTTGTTTCAAAATGTGCATACTGCCAGGTGCTGTAGCATAAACCTTAGATTACCTCTCATTAAAAAGACGTTCCGCTGCATGGAAATTGTTTCTACATTCACCAATTATTAAGATAGCTGCTACTTTGTCGGCTACCGTACGTTCCATTTTGTCTATGTAGACAGTTAAACGTCGCGTTAAAGAATAATTAAACTGAATAGTCAAGGTATAAAAACTTATCAAAGTAAAAACAACGAGAGAATTAAAAAACGTCAACTTTTTTGACAATTAACCAGAGACAGACTTTACAATCTTGATTAATTAAATGCCAAACTATAATTTTAGTATTTATTTAATTTTTCCATCAAAATCAACCTAAACCCTTACAAAATTAGTATTACTGAATAGGTAATTTTAATACCTTTCAAACGAGATGTCACTTGCCATAAGGTACTATTTAAAATTATTGGTTACTGTGGCACTGTGACGTCATATATGACTATTACGTCACTTGTCATGACTAGTTGAGAAGCTTATATCCGTTTATATTCACCCTCCAAATTTCATTAGTATAAGTAAAACCGTTCAAAAGATACAAGGGGAGGGACTTTTGACTAGCACTGTATATATATATATATATATATATATATATATATATATATATATATATATATATATATATATATATAATTAACACCTTTCTTTTACTGACAACGACAGCTGCAATTGCTATTGAAACTCCCCAATCTGTCGTAAACCTTCGCAACGTTAATATCATTAATGACTTTAGACCTCGCACACTTTTTTCCTCAATGGCACAACTAGTTCTATCAATTAATTTTTTGTAAACTTGCATACTACACGGACCAACTCCGTATCGATTTCTTATTCTAAATCACCCTGCGCTATTTTTCTTCCACGTTTATAAGAACACTAAATAAACTATCAATTATAACTTGCGATGTTAAAACCATTTGAAACAGCAAAATATGTGAACGCTAAATAAGTAGAAACTTGACGTTAAAAAGGTTATCAAAAACATATAACTATGGCGACTATAAATAAAGTACTATAGACAAACAAACCTCATTACTTTATGATTAAGAATATATATTTTTTAGAGGTCCATTGGATTTTTAAAAAAGATATGGTAGAGATTGTGTATATCTGCCTGGCGAAAGAACGTGCAGGCGACGCTGGCACTTTTCACCGGTAACTCCGCCCTTGAATGCTACCATTTTCAGTGGCGTACGCAAAAGCAATGCAGTGTTTATTTAAATTGCCAATTATTTTAGAATGTTTAACAAGACAACGTTTTAGTCCGTTATTTAGGTATACATTAATATCATAACTATAAAATAAATTACTATGTAACACAGGTATAAAAAATAACATTTAGAAAATAAATATCGTACTAAATAATTCACATATAGGTACATAATTAATCACTCGTCTTCACTAAAACTATCGTCACTGTCACTGCGACTACTTTCACCAACGTTTATAATGAGCGATTCAACGTTAGTGTCAAGTACATTCTCCTTTTCGAAATTAGCATTTTCAATCGCAATTACATGAATGCAGCACTTTTTACATGTTTCTTGAGTCACTTTTGCAAATGAATTTTCCGCTATAATTATGGTATCATGGAGTTAGTTTCACCACATCACCTTTCACTATTTCCCAAATTTTTTCTATTAGATTTAAATCCGGATGATATGGAGACAGTCGTAAAACTGTATGACCCTGCTCTTCTAATAATTGATCAAATTTGTAGGTAATATGTTGCTTTTTATGGCGAATAAGCTATATTCTTGCCCGAAAGCCATTCCATGATTTTCGCCTTTAAGGAATTGAATGTTGTATTAATTTTTTCCAACCATTTTTCGTAATTATCCGCGTGATAATTAAAATTACTGTACACTGCTTCTCGTCTTCCCTGTACACTGCCTTTCCACCACCTAATGTTGACATTTTCACAGTTATAAAGGATGATCCAAATTTAACTTTAGGATTTGCTTTCTGAATCAAAATCAAAATATTGGAAAAATCCGAATTTGATTGCTATCAGTATAAAGTACAAACTCAGCAGTTAGTATGAAACATATGCAAATGTCTAACGGCTCCGTTGATACGATACCATTCGTTTAGCGAAGTTTTCATAACAGTTTGCATAAATAGCTCTATTTCAGCAATTGCACTGCTGTTCTTTAGCTCTGGAATCGTACTAGGTTTGTGGCATTTACTCCTTCAAATATCCTCACAGGATAATCAAAATTAGATTGCTAGGCCTCGGTAGCCAATCGATGTCCTCTGAAGATAACATGAGCAGGATATTTGGTTTGAAGTAAAGTGAGTGTTTGTCTGTGTATGAATTTGTACCCTGTTGAAACCATGTCACGCAACTTCAAATCGTTGGTTTCATTGAAAAAAGCCGTTTAACGTACGAATTGCGACCATTACAGTACACGTTGCATCTTCGTCCTCAAAAAGTATGGGCCAATGATTTCCACCACAGTGCACTTGACAGTGCATTTTGTGGATGCTTGTTTCATTGAATAACATGGGGATTTTCACTACCCCAAATGCGACAATTGTGGCGATTTACAAAGCCATTTAAATGAAAATGGGCTTCATCAGACAATGTAATTTTCTTACGAAAATCAGCGCCAACGTCTGTGTTCTCTAAAACCCAGTTCACAAATGTACTGCGTTTCTGGTGGTCCGTTTCTTTAAGTTCTGGTGTCAAGTGAATTTTATACGGCTTTAAATGCAGATATTTTGTTAAAATTCGTTGAGTAGTGCCGTATGAAAGAATCAATTGCTGCGAACGGTGAGGAATTGACGTGCTTGGTTCTTCACGCACACTATCACTTACGCGAGCAATCTTTTCATCTGAGCGACCTGTGCATTGATACCGGGCCCTTGGTTTGTCAATAACCATACCACTTGTTTCAAATTACCGCACTAAATCACGAATTGCACGCTCACTGGACACATTATTGCGTCCAAAAATTGGTCGAAGTTTGCTTAATGTAATCGTAACTGGTCGTCTGTTTTCATAATAAATTTGCCATATGTTTCGTTACCAACTGTACAAATGCAAACTCCCAACGCTCACACAACACAAATGGCGCGCAATTCAAATCCTAAAGTTCAATTTGAATCATCATTTACTTTAAAATATTCACAGTTACACTACAACCAGTCGAAGATCACTGTCAGAAATTTCAACAGTAACGGAAAGTAATTAAAACTAACGGTAATTGTTCGATGTTATGTACTATATTCTACGTACGTTAGTGCCTTTGTTAATGACATTCTTAGGTAGAGATCGATATGTAAACAAATTTCTTAAAAATTATTATTAATTTTATTAAAAAAACAAAAATTTGTTAAAAGTGCTCTGCTTTATGCGATTAGAAAGTTGGACATAGAACATATTTACTTACCTCATAATCAAATATTTATTACCTACTATTATTACTAATATTATTAATATTGATAATTAATTAAAATACCTACATCTATTTCGTACGGAATTGGAACTATAAACAACGTTATACGCTGTAATGAAATAGTGTATAAATTAAAATAGTAAAAAGCAGTACCTACGCTTCTGTACATCTGTAAAACGATATCGTAATCGGATTACGCCCAGCCTAAATGCTTTAAGACTCCTGCGCAACTAAACTTTTCGCCAGGTGGAATGACACAAGTTCTAGGCTACAAGATGTAACTTACTTTGCAATAATGCTATATTTAACTAAACTAAAATATGTAGTTAAGTAAATTCTTATTATCTACAACTTCTATATCTTTAACGTATGTAACACCAATAATAATAGAGTTTCAAAGAAATGAAACCAACTATAAAATTAACTTTTTTGAGATGTCTAGCCTAAACTTCACATCTTTCCCTACTATAGCTTCTGAAATTCCGGTAATCATGAAAAAAATTCACCCTGTATAATAGCTGTGATTGCGTGACAATGGACAGTATCTATCTGGTAAATATACCATTTTCTAGAAGTGATTTCCGAGATTTACGAAAAATATGATATGTAACTTCCAATTCTGTAAGAATAATAATACTCCTACTGAATGTGAAAATTACAGACTTGTAACCGTATCATCTAGCTTTAAAAAATGTCTGAGTACTGTTAGTTATATCGTTAACAACTTATTTATCCCAATGAATCAAGATGGATTTAGGTCCTAAAGATCTACTAACTCGTCTATTGAAGGTCTTTATGAGAAAATAATCGATATCCTTTATCCATCTTTTGTTATTTATCGAAAGCGTTCTATTGTGTTAATATTACAATACTTCCTAATAAATTATATTCATATGGGATCAAGCCCTTGATGTCATGGTTGTCTGACAGGTCACAATCTGTGTCAGTATAATACAATTCGGCAGGTTTAGGTCATATTGCAAACTTTAGTTACATTAAGGTAAAAATGGATGCCCCTCAAGGTTTAATTTTAGGCCCTGTTTTTTTTTATTGACATTGATAAATTTTATACTGGAAGCAACTTTACGTTATGCGCGGACGACGCATCTCTAGTATCCTGTGATAAATCAGATGATGTGTTAAGATCTACTTCTAGAATGACATATATTAATACTACAAAAACGCAGTTTATGAGGTATCAACCTCAACAAAATCTATTTTCATACTTTAACCTGATGATTAACAACAAACCATTATTGCGATCAAAAACTACAAAGTTTTTAGGGATTAGATTAGACATCTTAAATTGGAAAAAAGTACAAAAGTAATATCAAAGTTACATTCGATTTTATTTTCAAAAATTTAAAACATCATTCGATAAATTTGTACCATGCTGAACTCTCTTCAATATTGAGAAATGGTTATTGAATTCTAAGATATACCATTACACTACTAGAACAAAAAACATGTATATAAAAGAATGTAATTACACAAAGATAAAATTCTGCAAAAATTTCCTGGTGCTTAAACTCTACAACAATATACTCAAAAATATTAAACATATCAATAAGCTACAGCTTTTCAAGAAAACTCTTAAAAATATTTGATTCGGAATTGTTTTTATATTTCTGAATTCTTACAATCATAAAACAAAAACACATTTTTGTGATAACTATGTTCATGTAAAATATATACTTATTATAACGCACCCTACACGTGCATGTACTGGTCATTTGGGATTGTATAAATATTATTAGTATTATTATTACCTTGAAGTTCAACTCAACAGATTACTATAATTAATTACGTTAATTTATTAATGCACACTAATGTTTAATTCTTTGTCTTGTAACGAAACAAATATATTTTTTAAAACAAACCTCCTACATATATACTTATTCTTATTAATTAACTTAAAGAATTATTGTCTTTTAGGAACTAAGAAGATGGAGTATAAAACAAGACAATGGCATGAGAAATGTTTCTGCTGCAATGTCTGTAAAACTCCCATTGGAACCCAGAGCTTTATTCCTAGGGAACAGGAAATTTATTGTGCCAAGTGCTATGAAGAAAAATATGCCACTCGCTGCATCAAATGCAATAAGGTTAGTATTGAGTAGTTGTTTGTTCTAATATAAACACTCTGTATTTGTTCTGCACTTAACTCTTTAACTATGATCCTAATTATCTTACAAATTCAATGTTCACTAAAAATTTACAGGTTTACTATAAAAAACTGTGACTATTATATTCCAAACAAAGTCGGTAAAAAATAGGAATTATGTTTAGTTTGTCGTTTATTCTCAATCAAAAAATATCTAACAGTACACTGTCCTAACGATAGTGTAAAGTAGATTTTTGCTTAACTGATATTTATGTTCAAATCATATCTTACGTATGGTAGAGGTAGCAAACAAGCATATTTAAAAAATATTTGGAACTTATACAGGGCGTGTCAAAAAGACTGAATTCTTCGTGATTAATGAGACTTCTTTTACCATATAGAACGTGAAGATAAGCATTTTCATGGTTTTGATAAATGGAAAGTTTGTCTTTGAATGGTAAAATTCCTATATTTGTCATGGAAAAGGGCTAATCCTATTTTAATTTAGTGCCTACTCAATACTGGTAATTTGTTATACAGGGTGATCATCATTATATCGTTCTAAATTATCGTATCTTTGAGTTAAAAAATTTCAATTTCTTTAAATGGCACACCCCGTATATATTTATTCCGTTCGATTAAGGATTAAAAGGCCTTTCATTTTTAGTGTATATGTTTTTCATTAATTATTGAGATATTTGGATTAAAGAGTGTGAGTGACCAACATTTACATCTGTGTTTCCTTTTCCCGCATATACTATAACCTTCTGGTGTACATAACTATTTATTTTATTTGGTATGTATTGACGAAAATGTAATTTGCCTCTAAAAGACACGATCAACTTATCAAGCCTCCGCCCAGGATTTAAAACGTTTTGAAAATTATTTAACAGTATCTGTAGTAGTTGTTCAATCCTGCACAACTTGTTGGTGATGTCAGCGGTTTCATTATTTGTAAAACGGAGAAATCTAATTAGTAGAAGATATTGATCTCGCGTCATAGCTGTGGACATAAATTTACGATTATTATTTATCGCGTGATTAAGAGTAACCTGATCTTCGTACATATCATAGGTTAAGGGTACTTCAGTAATCTCATCCCATATGTTGGTCACGTTTGTGGTTATTGTTGCGCCACTGTTGTTGTCTGAAATACTATGCATGTCAGTATCTTCATTAACGCTATGGCTAAGGAAATTAAATCATTATCGATATTATCGTTGGATGCTTTGGAAGGATTATAATTTTTGTCCGTCACAGAGTCGTCACTATTGTATGGATTATGCATTTCGTTATCCTCATTTTCATCGTAAAATCATCAGTTTGTGCCTCTGTCCGTTGCAAATTATTTGGAGTAACGTCTTCTTGTAGCATTTTCGCAGCCAACTCCATAATTTTTCTAACGGGTTAGGTATCGCAGTTAAAGTGTTAATCAGTTAGGTATAGAACATACACACCTAAAATAAAAGTATTTTAATCCTTATTTAAATGGAATAAAAATATATAGGGTGTCATTTAAAGAAATTAAATTTCTTTCATTCGAAAATATGCAAATTTGGAAGGTTATAATGATCACTTTGTATAACAAATTACCAATATTGAGTAGATACTAAGTTCATATAGTATTAATACTTTTTCTTGCCAAATATTGGAAGTTTTACTATTCACATGGCAAAGTAACTACCTATTTATAGACCATAAAATTTCAACTCATATGTGTCTTTAAACACGAGAAATTAAAAAATAAAATTAGACATGTTTGAAAATATTTTTCAAATACTCTCGTTTACCATCTTTTCTTTCAAAGAAATTACCTCTCCCCCATATCCCCGCGCATGACGTCACGTTCGTCTTTTAAAATACACAAAATTTTATTAAAATATTAGATTTCATTTCTTAAAAATTATGTAAAAATTCTTATAAAACTTCAACACCCTGTGTTTTGATTATTAAGTGTTTTGTTGCTATTTCTTTTTGAGTAAGACTCGCTTACTTTTTCATACTGCGTCAGCACCTGAAGCTTATTCACTCTTATAATTAACATCCTGCGGTATACATTCAGTTAAACAAAAATTAGTAGAAGCGATAATCAAGAAATAAGACAATAATTTTAATTTGTTTTAGGTGATTACAAGTGGAGGTGTCACTTACAAGAATGAACCATGGCATAGAGAATGCTTTACATGCACTCACTGCAATACAAGCTTAGCAGGTGCCCGTTTCACGAGTCGCGATGATAAACCATACTGTGCCGAATGCTTTGGCGAATTATTTGCCAAGAGATGCACAGCATGCAATAAACCAATTACTGGTATTGGAGGTACCAAATTCATATCATTTGAAGAAAGACATTGGCACAATGATTGCTTTTTCTGTGCATCATGCCGTACAAGTCTGGTTGGACGTGGTTTCATTACCGATGCGGATGATATCATATGTCCTGATTGTGCTAAGAAAAATTTGATGTAATTCTTTATTTTTTTAAGCTTTTAAAATGTTTTTTTATTTAGCTTTATTTTAATTTAACCTATTTACATTTTAAGTTGTGAGATGAGAATAATGTATTTATCAATTTTAATGGGTGTAGAATGTGATGTTGATATAATATGTTTTGTATTTTGTTTGACATTTATTTTGCTCGAGTCCTTCTATCCCTTAAATGTTTTAAATTTATCTTCATAAAATTGCATATTTCCAGTTAGATTCATATTTTAAAACAATTTTAATTTATATCTTTATTTTTTTATTGCTCATTCAAAATATTTGCTTTAATATTTAACAGTATCTAATGGAATTAATTTTATTGTTTAAGATTATTAATATAATTAAGCAATTTGTATTCAAGATTGTTTTGTTATATCTATATAAATGTACTTGCATTTTGAGTACATTTTGAATTTGTGGCCTTACATATTTAAATTATTGAAGACCTACAGTGTTATTACAGAAATATTAGAGTGTGTAGGTTATGTGCCTCCAGAAATATATCTAGTTTATTTCCACTTATATCTATTTACTGATTTAACTATTTAGATAAAAGTGTATACAGCTTATAAGCATTTATTGAGCTAATTTGGTGCTACATGAGTAGTTAGAATGTTTAGTTAATAATATTGAATGTTATTTTTAATAGTTTTATCCATAATTGCAGATTTGAACTAATATAAGCTTCATTAAATTATTTATACCATATCACTGTTTAGGAATAAATGTAACATCTGTATATTTTATTTTATTATATAACTTGTTTTGGAATGTTAACTATATATGTTATGCATCATTTATTGTATACAGGGCTTTTGCTTTAGGGAATTGTTAATTATGTATAATAAAGTTTAAAGTAATTTTTTACTTCTTTAAGCAACCTTTACATTGTGAATTTGATAGGTTTTGGGTTCTTTTAACACTACAATGTGAGGGCAATGGCAAAAACATCCTTACTATTAAACCTACCGGGTTTCTGATATTAAATAGATTTATGGCGGGAAAAACGTCATGAACTAGATCTTAAAATAATGGCTTAACATGGCACCGTAAAGTTCACTCGAAGAGAAAAGACTACCTGAAATTCGACTTCAAAAATACCCATACAAAGTTTACGTACACTTTACTAAAATTTTAAGCTTTTAAAATCTGTAAAACTTGCAAAAACCAATACTCAAAAATTTACTGAAGATCTACGGTGCAAACTTCCACGTAGAATTGTTTAGTCAATATAATAACTGGTCATTACGGTAATCGATTACTCGATTTAAACAGATCATACCATTGACCACACGGCGGCAATGGTGTAATGAGAGGTTGCATTGGATTATGCAATGGAATCCAGTCCTCCTTAGTGACGAATCTCGATTTTGATTATGGGCTTATAATGGTCGCAGATTGGTTAGAAGGCGTCCTGGAGAAATACACAATTTGCAGTTTTCTGTACGACACACTGCTCTAACTAAAGGTGTGATAGTGTGGAGGACTATCTGCCATGGAAGCAGATCTCCTCTAGTAGTTATTGAGGGAACATTAAATGCAAATTGGTACATTAACAATGTTCTTGAACCAGTATTACTGCCATATCTGCAAGAAATAGAAGATCCAACTTTTCGGCAAAATAATGCGCCGTCTTATACCGCAAGGGTTGGTATGGAGTTTCTATATACTGCGAATGTTGATCTGCTTCCATGGCCTTCTTGTTCGCCAGACTTATCACCAATCGAATATTTGTGGGATATAGTAGCACAGAAAATAAATGATCTACAGCCACTCCCAAACAATGTAGATGCCCTTCAATAACGGATTTTAGAAGCTTGGGATAGTATATCTCAGGTTAGCATAGATTAATTCATTTCAACTATGCCTAATCGGCAAGCTGAATGTGTGAGAAACAGAGGAGGGTCGACGCATTATTAGTGTTAACAATATTTGTATCTTGCTAAAATTTTCGTTTATTAATAAGAATAAAATACACATTTTCTGAAAATTTCATTAAAATACATCAGCGTTTACGGTGTGTTCATTTTTTTATAATGGCCAGTATATTTAAAACTTCAAATTATTTCATTAAACGTGACAATATTTAACACAACAAATCAACAAAGCTTGATTTACATTTCGGAACGATAATGGCATTAATTACTGTTACTTTAAAATTTCACAAAATAAACTCATCATGCTTTTAATTTGACAAAGGTCAGAAACCACAGTTACAAAACACTTATAATACAGAATATAATAATCGGCTATCCATTCACATTAGAATATAGCCACTCCACTTCGGAGTATATAATGTAATTAAAAATGAAAAAACGATGCTAATGTATAATAGAATGTGACGCAGAAAATTTTGGACAAACCATGGCATATGGAATGCTAAATATAGGATTCTCAGTGTACACAGTATTTGAACATTTAGGTATACTACGGTGTTTCAACTGTGCAGGTTATAATCACTTAGCAAATGACTGTACAAATAAAGAGATGTGCATGAGGTGTGGTTTTGAAGGACACAAGTCTTTAAACTGCCAAAATACAGAGAAAATGTGTCTGAATTGGGATGAAATAAATAAAAAACATAATTTAACGCTCAAAACAGATCATGCACCGTACGATAGTGAGTGAAATTCTTGTAAGAAAAAAACAGGCAGAAATGAAGAGGATCGATTACTGTGGTGATGCAAACAAAAATGGACCACAATAGCAATTGTGGTAAAGAAGAAATATATTTACAAAATATCCAGAGTATCATAGCGAATTTTGATGAATTACGTTATTTTGTTCTTAATCATAAACCTGCAGAAATGTGCTTAACAGAAACACATTTAACAAACGAAATACAGGAGTTTGAAATTAAACTTGAAAACTACAGCATTTGTAGAACTGACTCTATAAGCAGAGCCACTGGTGGAGTATTAACTTACACTCGAAAGGATATAAAGTATAAAGTTGTAAATATGGTAGAGTATCATTCTCCTAGACTTGGATCTAGCGCCAGCAACCCTCATGAATGATCCTAAGATGCACATGCTCCATATTCAGTTATTACCGATATATCTGCAATGGAAAGTAATAGAATGAACGGGCTATGACTATCCGCACGCGAAATTAACCTAAATCTGTTTAAAACAATGGAAATAAAAAGGGAATCTAAAGTCTACAGTAACCTAGGATCCAAGCTACGTTACGCTACAGTCCATTGAGAGAATCCCAGGTTACCGTAGATTTTTTTTTCCTTTTTATTTCTATCTTTAGACAGATTAAGGTTATAATTTTTATTGTTCATTCTATTACTTTCCATTGCAGATATATCGGTATTTAAAATGAATAATATTTTGGTTATTAGTCTATTAATTTCTTTAGTCAACGACAAATCAAAGGTGAATAACTGAATACGGAGCATGCGCATCTTAGGATCATTTATGAGGGTTGCTGGCGCTAGATCCAAGTTTCTCCTAGTACATCTGATTATGACTTCTTACTTTCTTAGATGATTTCGACAAACCCTTGGATGAAATAACAAGCACTGAAAACTGTGCAGTGCTATATCTTGGTGACTTTAATATTCACTATGATAAAGAATGTCAATATGTAAAACGGCTTAGGAGATGTATTTAAGATTATGAAATAAAACAATTAGTTGAGGATTACATACATGTGACACCACAAGGAAGTAAGTCGTTGATATATCTTGTGATTACTAGTTATTCTAAAATAAAATGTGACGTTGTGCGTCACTATACGTTTAATACACATTCGCTTATTAAATTGACTGTACCTGGAAAACATAATCAAAGTAGAAGAATTATTACAAGAAGTAAACTAACATCAATAGAGGAATTTAAGAAGGAAGTACTAAAGATATTGAGCAACTATGATATATTAAAAAAAATAAAAAAATTTTTCTTTGACAACAAATTTGAAATGTAATCAAACTTTTACCATTGTTACTGTGTAACTGACCCTAAAAGTAGGTAATTAAAGTCGGGAGGGCTAATGTGGTCATTGTTGTTATTTACTATTGCCCTTCAGTTGGATAAAGAGGAAGTTAAAAGAAAAATAGAAAAGCTAAGTTTCGCGACAATAATAAACAGATTTTATTAGTTTAAAATGGCTATAATATACCAGTTGGAACCTAAATAATAAACCAAAGTAAACAACGTACTTCAATCTTTAAGCTGTCAACACATGAAACTAACCATAAGCAGATTAGGGTACTATATAACTTATGCACGATCCTTTTAATTAGATTAAGTTAATGAATATCCTGCTTTGTTTTAAGTACAATTACTTTGTTCAGCAATCGTACATAAAAAATTTTTTTTTTCTTGTAAGATGCAATGTAAACTAATTAATGCTTCCTTTTCAGCTCTAATATTCTACAACTTCATAGGTGGAAGGCATGTATACCTACGGTGACCATACGTACTTATTTTAGTAGGACAGTACTTTCTTTGCTGCCAGTGTCCTAAGGTCCGTAATAGAAGCATGAAGTACACTAAAATGTACTTTCTTTTTCTTGAAGATGCAAATATCGCAAATAGGTATACCAAAATATTTATTTTTATTTAAAAGAATGCTTATCGGTGATTCACTGATCATGATGCAATAACGACGTTAAGAAGTTGTTGAGAATGTTCGCGTAGTTTGTTTCCCGAACGTTCCAGTCCGCCCTCGATTATCCTAGACGCACAGCCCAGAATGCTCCGCGACTGGAACGTGCGAGAATCGAAGCGAAGTTTAGCGAGCCGCATATAAATAGCGACAGCGCTCGGACTAAGACTAAACAAGTTCAATTCTACACGAGTTCTACCGTTCGACAGCAAGCGAACATATTATTTGTTAATTGTTTTTGTTGAATGCAGTCTGGTTTTCTGTGCTGGTTTCGCTTACTAAAAGCAACGTCGTTTGATTTCAGTTACCTACTTGTGCATTATTTGCGTAAACATGGCACCGCCTCGAAGAAAGTGTCATTTTAATTTGGAGTTATAGAAAGAATATCCGTTTATGAAAATAAAAATAAATTGAGTCCGCATATTGTGTACTGTGAAATTTGTAGAAGTGATGTTGATATTTCCAACAGTGGTCGCAGCAATATTAAGGCTCATCTAACTAAGAAAAAGCATACATTAGTTGCAAATACGAAGTCTAAAAGCGCTACACTAAACACTTTTTCAAAAGTGAAAACTTCAGCTCTGAAAATATGTTAATTGCAGCCAAGGAAGGTACTTTCGCGTATCATGCGATCAAGCATCAGCAGAGTTTTAGATCTTTGGATTGCACATCAAAGCTAATAGCGAACATGTTTGAGCCCAAATTTATGGCAGCTCGAACCAAAACTGAAGCCATTGTAAAAATGTTTTTGCTAAAGAATCCCAGTTGCGATTGGAACTTGATCTACACAAAGCACATTTTGTTAGCATCATGATCGATCGGTCCAACCACAAAGAAATTAAAATAGTACCTTTGTTGGTGAGATACTTTAATTGTGAAAAAGGTATTCAAGTGAAATTACTTCAGTTGCAAGACTTACCTGGTGAAACATCAGAACAGTGAAATAGTTATGTGTTTAATACTTTGAAAACCCACAATTTAGTGGACAAGTGTATTGGATTAGCTGCTGATAATACCAATACAAATTTTGGGAATGAAAAGAAAGGGAGTGAACAACCTATTTGCAAAATTGAATGCTTCTCGTGGCAAACCTCTGGTTGGCATTGGTTGTGTTGACACATTTTGAACAATTGCGTACAAAATGCTACGGACGTCTTACCAATTGACGTTGAGGTTATTGTTGTTAAGTTATTTAAGCATTTCTATATTTATACAGTGAGAGTAAATCAACTTAAACAATTCTGCGACTTTGTTAATGTTGAATACAAAAGATGTTATCATTTTCTAAAACAAGATTTTTAAGTCTGATGCCCGCAATTGAACGAATTCTACAAATGTACGAACCGTTGAAAGCATACTTTTGTCTATTGAAAATTGTCCAATGATTTTGAAGCAATTTTTGAGTGAAATTTGGATGTGGTTTGTACACAACATTGCTTCTATGTTTCACTAAGTCATATTAAAGGTAGAGGGTGACAAAATATGCGCAACAGAGGCCGCTCTAGAGTATTTCGATCTTCAAAATAAGCTTGAAAATCGTTTGAATGAATTATTTTGCCGCTTAAAGTAAGAGAATCCCTTTACAACTTGACAATTGGGAAGGTAGTTTAAACTATCGAGATGACTTCATCTCACAGGTTAGATTATTTTATTCAAATTGTGTGAGTTACTTGAAGAATTGAGTACAGATTTAAATGAATTAAGGCTCTTTGAATGGATAAATTTGAAAACCAAGTTTCATGGAATCAAATTTTGTGTTCATGTGCTGCTTTTAAAGACTACTTGGGTTCGACACTGAATGAGGACGAACTCTTCGATGAAGTTAGTCTATTACAAGCTAAACTGTCAGAAGATAAAATTGCCGAGTGGAACTCGAAAAATATAGCTACCGAAGATCGATGGGTTGAAGTATTTAAATGGAATCAAGGGTCTGGATCAAGTGAAGATTTCAAAAATTGTGAGATTTTATGTCAGTTTATTTTTTGTCTTCCTGGAACAAGTGCGTCAATTGAGCGACTATTCTCTAATATTAATAACTACTGGAGTGCAGAAAATCGCAAATGAAAATATCGACACTAGAAGCTGTGATGCAGGTGTACACAAACTTCGATGAGACTTGCAGTGAAATGTTCCAGTTTTGAAGACCAGAAAGCAAATTTTGGAATCTATCCTAAGCTCTCAAAAACACGATTGGCACAAAGGTGACCCCACTGATGGCGTTGCAGGCACGTCAAAATAATTAATAACATTACACATTTCTGTCAGAGTATTTTATGTGTTTGTATTTTTCTAATATAGGAATATAGGTACATATATTATGTATATGCATGTCATTAAAAATTATTTTATTTTTTATTCTCATTTTGATGCTTGGCTATGTCACTCTACATTTAGTTCTTTGATTTGTCCGTTTTATCTATTCCTAATACAACTTTTTGTTACTTTTTATTTCTGTACTTATTTTTCTGAAAATAAATATGGTCACCCTATGTATACCCATGCCTCCCGGTGCAATACCACCACCTTTACCATGGGCTCCTTAATATTGGTGTTCCAATTTTCTGAGCTCGGTAAGGGCTGCCGGTCACTTTCTCCTTTATTCCTTATGTACTCGCCAACACGCACTTGCCAAGCGTGGCGTTTTAACGGCTAAACCCTTAAAATGACGAGTTCTAAAACAGATGCTATACCCCAGGTGAGTAGGGCGAGACGCCCACACTCTCACATCGATTCGTCCATCCATCCCAAGGATTCTGGGGGGGACAAAAATTCGTCAATGCCAAAATCAAGACTAAGAAGAACAAGATCTGCCAGGAATAAAATTCTGCCCCATTCGGATGCCCGGGAGGGCAGGACTCAAGCGACCTCGGTCATCGAAAGTACCAACATCCGGATTCATTACTGCAACATACGTGGTATCAGGTCGAATCTTAATGCTGTTCACCAACACCTTGAACAAGTGCAACCGGACATTCTGTTTCTATCAGAAACACAAGTCTCCCCTGGATGCACTGATTCGCCTGACCTGCAATTTCCCTGATACAACCTCCACTCTAACTTTCGCCTTAAAGGCAGAGTATGTGCGTATACCAAGGACAACGTAGGTTGTAAGGGGATGTCCACTTTGGAAAACAACAAATTTGATGAGATTTGGTTCAAACATTCTGGGCCCCAATTTGTGGAATTCTACTGTTGTTTGTATAGGTCTCCCAATGATAACAACTTCCAAGATCTTTTTGATTACCTTAGTCTGAAAATAGACTACCTCTTATCACAGTTCCGATCTTGCGATATTTCAATTTTGGGAGATTTTAATGCCCACAATTCCAATTGGCTTCATTTTTCATCTACTACTAATCCCGCAGGTCATAGTGCAGAAGCATTTACTGTATCCTGTGATTTCACACAAATCATTTCCAAACCAACCAAAATCCCTGACAGCACTAACCATACTCCACATCTCCTGGACCTATTCCTTACAACTAACCCACTTGTGTATAAAACAAGAGTCCTTTTCCCACTTGGTCAATCAGACCACTGTCTAATCGAAATAAGAATGTATTTCAGTATGACTGGAAGGAAAGTAAAGATGAAGGGAACTTACCATCGCCACGTTCTTAGATATAAAGCGAGCATTTGAGACAATTGATAGAAGGAGATTAATACTTAAATTAAAAAATTATGGTATAAATGGGACAGTTTTAAAATGGATAGAAGGTTACCTACATGAGAGACAACAGAAAGTCAAGTGTGAAGAAATGGTTTCAGAAAGTAAGTTTGTTGAAGAAGGTGTTCCGCAAGGAAGTACATTGGGGCCTCTTCTGTTCATATTGTATATTAACGATTTAGTCAAAGTAGTTAAATATACAAGTATACATCTCTTTGCTAGTGGTACTATAATATATATGTGGAATGGATATGGATGATATAGAAAGAAAGCTGAACAAAGATTTGGATAATGTACGGAAATGGTTTGACTGCAATAAACTAAAAGTAAATAGTGACAAAAGTAATGATTATTGGAAAGAGTGAGGATTTCACAATTAAATTGGGAAATGAGGTATTGACAATAGTGGACAAAATTAAATATTTAGGGATAATAATCGATAGACGATTAAAAGTTCTCAGAACATGTTGATTACATATGTAAAAAAGTAGGAAAGAAAACAGGAATATTGAAAAGAACTGGAAAACATCTTTCGAGCAATACTAGATTGACCGTGTATAATGCAGTAATAGGACCTCACTACTACTTTGTCGGCACTGTATTGTATCTGGCAAAATTAAGTGAAATAAACAGACTTCAACGATTACAAAACAAAGCAATGAGGATAATCCTAAATTGTAAAAAAGATACAAGCATTAAATATTGTAAAAATCCAGCTTAACTTTACTAAAATTTTTTTATTAATTATATTTTTAATTACCCTACAGTAATCAAGATAGATAAAGTTGCATAAGATTAAAACCCATTACAAAAGATTGCGCGATATTGCATCATAAATAATTAATTTTAATCCCCTCCGAAGTAGATATTAAAAAGCATAAAATGCTCTTACGTCCGAGAAGCCTCAGCCAATCACAGCCAGAGGACCCCTGCATAGAAGCCGGATCCACCCACCGCGAATTAGCTATAAAAACCGCTGCGCTACCGGACGAACTTCTACTTTTCCGCTACTTCTACTCCTGACTACTTCGACTCCGCTACTTCTGTTACTCTCGCGTCTCTAGCATCTAGAATCTAGAACGAGATCCAGACCGCGCGCGCCTGCCGTAGTTAGTTTCATTGTGTACGTCGCCGACCTGTCGATTACAGCATCCGTTCATCCTGAACCGTCGTGTATCCTTAGTCGCGTTACCTCACCACCGTCACCACTAAATCAGCATTATGCAATCAAACTGCTGGTTGAGATACGCTAAGGTTAATCGCACGTAAGTTTTATTGCGCCACTTTTCTTAAACATTACACCAGACACCTAGAGAAACGACGGGCTACAGAGCCCGGAAGTTATCTAACCGTTCCAGTACACACACTAGAAGCACACGACAGGCTGTAAAGCCTGAAGGTATCTTCTGACAGCATACACACAAACCAGGACGTTGTTACTACGGGCTAACGCCCTGTAGTCATCTTCCATTTGCTCCAGCTGCAAGAAGGGTACTCGCTCTAATTCTACCGCTCCCCAGGAGATCTCTTTGTACAGCAGTCGACGGGCTGGACCCTGAATCTTATAAAGGGCTCTCCATTATCCAGATATTACACATACATTACACATACAATACACCGACCAGATCCGGAGGAAAATTAGCAATACAAACAAGCGACGCCTTGACCTAGAGATAATCTCAATACCAGAAGCCGTATTCTTAGAGATCACCCCCGTGATCCTCCAGTTAAATAAAGACGAACCCGTGGTGCGTTTACGTAATAAATTGCATCAAACGTGCTCCAGCGTCTCGCAAATCGCATATAAATTTTGTTAGATATTCTTCTAATAATATTTCTTAATAATGGAAATCCCGTAAGATAAACATTCCTGTATCGCGAGTATATTTTCCTGCAATGAAAAGCTATCCATTATTTCGTTCCCGAAGGCCTGACTAATTTCCCAGCATCCGAATAGATTACGCACATTATACGTGTAAATTCTCTCATTTTAATCCCGAGAATAATCACTTACTTCCGTCGGAAACAATTCTCATAATTGTTCAATTTAGTACACGCAGTCCTAAAATGTCGTGTAAACTCGCCTCAGATTAATTCGTTTACAACAATTAATAATAGAAGCAATTTTTAATAACAACTAACGCAAAAGATCGTGATAAACTCCGTCTTCCCTGTATTTAATAGGTAGAATAAGTTTCGCTTATAAGAAAGTTATACGCGTTTAACAAAAACAGACGTTTCTCTAATAATAACTAATTAATACGTCTTATTTCCGGGCATAATTAAATGTTAGATATTCATTACTGTAAATACGTTCTCAACTAATTAAGAAATCCTGAGACCATTCTGATTAATTAGAGTAAATAATCAAACGCGTACCCACAATTTGCATTTAAAAACGTGTAAATATTAACCTGTCCTGTATGAAGCATTCCAAGTACTGAATTCACATCCAATCAGTCTGAAAACCAAATCACATATAAGAATAGTCATGCGCGCCAAGGTTACTTTAAATTATTGATTTTCTCTTTGACCTGCTTACAGACACCAACGCGATCGTTGGCCCCTGCTTATCTAATACGTAGAATATTACACGCCACCTGACAAATACCAAGCCACCGTTTACAGGGTCGGCCTGAACGGTCGTAATACACCAAATTAAATCGTCATTATTAGAATTTTTGGGTCATAACACACTAACAGTTGAACCACAATAATTTATATTTCCACAGAAACGGCTCAGGATCCAATAATCACCACTACCGTCCACGGGGGACCAACCAAACGGGCGCTGCCAGGAAGGACATCCCGGGTAACCTTAGGTAAGATTTTTTTTTAGTTGTTAATTTATTTCATTTAGTACCTGATTATTTAGTTTTGTAGAAATAGGTAATATACGTTTAAAATATTTTTGTTGTAATTGTTCTAAGTATACAGTGTTAAGCACCAAAATGCGAACCACCCCCGTCTTGTTAAGACAAGACCTGATTTGAGCTAGCAAATTAAAATAAACCATTTTAATTTAATTATTGTAAAGCAAAGGCATTTACAATATATGCTAAAAACATTAAAGTGGGTAAAAGTAGAGGGCATGTTCCAGATTAACGCCCTAATTTTTGTGCATAAAATTAAAATAGGAATAGCTCCAGATTACTTGACAAGTAAATTGACAAAGTGTTGTGATGTACATAATTATGGCACAATAAATAATACCAATTTTATTTTAGGCCATAAAAACACTAAATTTGCACAGAATTCAGTTTTCTTCAAAGCTGTACAAGTGTATAATAAATTACCTGCGAGTACAAAAAGTGCAACATTAAAACAATTTAAAAAATTTGTGGTCGCAAAATATAGTGACGGAGCAACGGACGGTTAAAGTGACAAAGATAAGTGTTATTATTATTTAAGTATAACTATAAGTTGTAATGTGCCTGATAATTTTATTATTGTGATATTGTATGGCTACACAGCTAATTAAATAAATAAAGATCCGCTTCCTGGAGTGGATCAGTCTCTTTTCATTTTCTTCTTCCGTATTGTCTTTTATAGTTGCTTTTGTGTTTTTGCATCTTCTACTATTTTTCTCCATTCGTTTCTATTTCCTATTTTATCCTTCCAGTCCTTGACGTTTATTTTTTTTAAGTCTTCTACTACTTCTTCATACCAAATTTTCTTGGGCCTTCCTCTCGGTCTATTTGTCATAAGTTTCCATGTGGTTATTTCCTTTATATAACTTGTTTCTTCCTTTCTCGTTAGGGGTCCCATCCATCTCAGCCTTTGTGCTTTCATTACTTTCACTATGTCTTCTTCATTCATTATTTCTCTTAATTCATGGTTCATATATTGCCTGCCTTCTCAATTTTCCATTTTTTTTAAATCCCATTACTGACCTTAATGCTCTTCTTTTGAAGATTCTTAGTTGTTCCTCTTCTGCTTGTGTTGGGCACATTATTTCAGTCGTATATAATACCGTAGGCCTAATTAATGTTTTATTAATTCTTATCATGGTTTTTACACTTATTCTCTTGGATTTCATTATTTCTTTGTTTTTGAATTCTATCTTTTATTTCATTACTTCCATTATTGTTGTATGCTATGTGGACTCCTAAGTAGTTATAGTCTAGTAGGTACTTTCTCAAACTTTAGTTTTGTATCTTGACTTCTTCAATCTCGTCCGCTTTTCGTCTTTTATATTTCATATATTTTGTTTTTTTCTCATTTAATTCAAGTCTTTTGTGTTTCTTTTACGGGTTTTTTAATTGTCTCTTTCATTGATCTTACTACAATTACAATATCAACAGCGTATGCTATGATTTGTATTTCTTTCCACAAATTACACTACAAATAACTATATTATGATTAAAAGAACAGAATAAAGAAATATATACAAAGGACAAGTTCAACTTCCCAAACAATATGACGTAAACAAAAGTATTTAGTCAAAAACAAACCTAACAACTAGAAAGAATAATGCTAGGTTAGACATTTAACGGCAGCCGCGAACGTCAAGGAGAGGTAATATACCGATTACTTCTTCTTGCGTAAGTAACACACGTACATATATACAAATAAAAATATTGTCCACTACATATGCGAAATTCTGATTTATCAAAATTCAATCAATTTCAACAACTGACTTTATTACTACAAGAAAAGCTTTCTGAAGATCAAAACGTTAAAATTACAGTAGCATCGGAATTTCTACTGCAGCATTGATTAACATTGTTAAATTACACCAAACATCATGAACAACCATATTAATATACAAAGTAAGTTATAACAGCAAAAAAAAGCTAATGTTACTCAGCGAACTTTCAGTACTTCCGCCATTTCCATTGTTCTCCTGGTCTTTCCATCACTATCAGCCGACACCTTTTTTTACAAAGCATCGCACAACACAAATTTACAAAATCTTGAGTGGGCATATTCTTTTAAATAACCTTATAATGTAACGAGAGCCTTAGAAAATTTCAAATTTCGCGCGTCTTACTATTTTTCTAGATAAAGAAATGGTTGTTGCTTATTTATAGGTAAATGTAATTAATATTAAGAGGGAAAGCTTCAGTTTAGTTTCAATAGGTATTTAGGTACATGTTTAATTATAAAGCTTTCAAATAAACGTCGCAGTTTGCAGAAGCATAAATGATTTGTAGAGAGAGGCGAGGACGCAGTAACAGTCGCTTTAAGTAAGCAGTCAGAGTTGGGCTGATAGTAACCAAAGAGGGTAATAATCAAACTACCCTAATTTTAGAAATAAAGTAAGATAACATTTAGTGTATAATAGGGAAGAAGTAAAAAAGCCCTTCCTTATTAAAATAATAAGACGCCAAGTAAACACAGTGCAAATATTCTCAAGCTAGTTGGTGATAATAAAAAAGATTGTGCTATAATTTAAAAAATCGCGTTAAAGGTTACGCAATAGTAAAAAATCACGTTTTCTGTACGTACCGAAAGTATTCCAAGAATGTGTTTAAATAGTGAACGATAAAAATAAATAGAGACTATCGATCTAGTGTAAGAAATTAATATATAAAGAACAATAACTCGAATTTATTGATGTTCAATTGATGTAAAATTGAACAATTAAAGTAATAATTGACTATTATAAATATATCAAGCAATTGTTTGCAAAAACCATAAAAGTGTTGGATAGGCTTAATCCACAAAAAAGGTGTAAACAATATATCGTGGGAACAAAAGAAACAAGGTGCCAAGCCCTCATCATAGGCCCAATTGCGTCATCGGCTAGGCCACATTGCAGTTACATCATCGGCTTTCAACGGAGCAACAGATAAGTACGATTTCTAATAGTGTAAATAAAGAAACGTTTATGTATTTTATTTTCTCTGAATTTGAATTTGAATATCAAAATTGAACGGAAAACATTCCCTTGATAAAGGGTTTTTTGTTGCATGTTAGTATTAAGAATATTACTTATAATTAAAGGTTGGATTCTTATATGTCGTAGTAAACAAAACATTTATGCACTGCGAATTTTAGTTGAATTAAATAAGTATAACGTTTGATTTATTTTTATTACTAAAGGTCATTAATATTAAAAGCTTATACAAATATTGAATATATAAATGCAACCGGAAGTAAACTCACTAGAAATACAATTAATAAAGAAAATAGGATTGAGCATAATTGAGGTCATTGATAACTGTAATCATTTCTTTTTACACTTGAGCTAGCTGGCGCATTTTGATAAGCCAAGAATCCGATGAAATGTAAATATTAAAGTTCATTTAAACGGATTGAAATTAAATAGCAAGCGAATTAAAATTAAAGTAGTAAATGATATCTTCATAAATCAAAATTATAAAAAATGGCGAAAGAACCCTAATATTATTTTTTGTAGCGGGGTGGAATTAAACACAAGTAATAACCACAGGTATTACGTCCGCTGCAATATGAGTATCCAAAGACATAATAATCTGGCATCTACCAAATATTGGCAAGTGACCCTTTCCTATTATTCTGATAAATCAAGGCAATAATGTGTTTATTCTCGATAAATCCATGTATATGAAAAAATTTAGATCACCAATGTTAATATGTTTCAATAAAGCAAGGTACCCAATACACCTTGACCAGAAAAGTACTAAATTTACATGAACACGAGAAAAGTTTCTAAAACCAAATCTTAAAATACAGAGCGGCACTAGGCCAGGTTGGAAATCTCCAACTTCACTTATTGAACTCCTCGATAAAATGGCAAATGATAAACAAATTTGTTAGGCGTGTAACTATAATCAATAACCGCATAATATTTTTTTAGTTCGTTTATTAGCTTGCTAGATTACTTACTTATTTATGGCTTATGTAGTGTTCTTCAGCAGGCACTTCTCCCTCTTCAACCCTGGGTCCTTATGCTTTTTATGTCTGGGTTTTTGGAATTGCTTGTGGTTTCAATTTTGGTGTGTTTGTTGTGCTTAGTTATTACTTTATTAGTGTATGCATTGATGTTTGATTTTTGAATGTTTGATTGGTTTTGAGGTTGTTCTTGGTGGCGATTGTTTCGCCGTAAACTCTGCGGTGGGTGTATCTTATTTGTAGTGCCTTGAATCTGTCTGAGAAAGGTTGTATGTTTGCTATTTCTATTGCCCTAACGTTGGGATGTCTATAATGTAGTCTGCGTATGTCCCGTAGTAGGTTTCGTTCATAGGCAGCGATGGATTTTAGGTTATTGTTTTTGAGGTGGCGTACAATGGCGCACGGTTGTCGAGTAGTGGTCTTATGTATGTGTCTTGTAGGGTGTTGGGGTGGCAGTTTCTTTCGTGTCTTCGGAGGGCTTTCAACAGGGTTACACACCTTCCCTACAGCCTCCTTTAAGACTGATTCCCGGTTAAGTGTGTTGGAGAAGGTGTCCTAGGTATACTATAGTGTCTTGAAGTTGAAGTCTCCTATTTGTAGGTTTATGTGTTTTGTAGGTTGTCGAGGTCGTCTTGTTAGTTAGTGGAGTTGATCGGCCTATTTCCACAGTTTATGCTTTTTGAGCGCGACGTTTCGGAAGCGGACTCTACTTCCGTCATCAGGCTTAGTCCTGAGAAGGACTGTTTTCGCACTTGAGTCGAATTCATATGTTATATATATATATATATATATATATATATATATATATATATATATTTTTAATGACTCTCAGATTCGAACTTGGTACCTTTACTAGTCTGACACCTTTGCCACTGAGCCTGGGAGTAATCCTATATATATATATATATATATATATATATATATATATATATATTATATATATATATATATATATATATATATATATATATATATATATAACTTTTGTGTTGCAAAGTTTTTGCATGTTGCGTAACTGTGTTAAGCTCTTGCCATTATTGGAATCCATATGGGTTTCATTTCTACACTAGCTTGTTTTGAGCGCGACAAGCTAGAAGCTAGTGTAGAAATGAAACCCATATGGATTCCAATAATGCGAAGAGCTTAAGCGCAATACACCTGCGTAAGAAGTTACTGCGCAACATGCGCAATAAACTTGCGCATATTAAAAGGTTAATATATATATATATATATATATATATATATATATATATATATATATATATATATATATATATATATTGGATTACTCAGTGGCAAAGGTGTCAGACTAGTAAGTGAAAGGTACCAAGTTCGAATCTGAGAGTAGTCAATGCTTGAGAAAATTATATATATATATATATATATATATATATATATATATATATATATATATATATATATATATAACTTATGAATTCGACTCAAGTGCGAAAACAGTGCATAAACTGTGGAAATGGGTCGATCAACTCCACTAATAGGAAACCACAGTTACAAAACACTTATAATACAGTATTGCCTTGTTAGGTTGGGATGTCGAAATAGTACTGTTTGTGTTTTGTTGGGATTAATGGTAATTCTCCACTTGTTTGCCCAGTTAGAGAATTGTCTGTTTGCGGCTCGCTTTTCCGATTAGTCGCTCATATGTCGGTGAATTGAGCTATTGTGATGTCGTGGTTCGTAGTTAATGGAATATGTGCATAAATTAAGTATAGCAGTGGAGCTTAGGCTGAACCTTTAGAGCTAGTGTTTTGTGTATTAGTCCGGCGTGCCAGGCTTTATCGAAGGCCTCCTTGATATCAAGAAAGAATGCTAAGTAGCAGTTTCGATGGTTGAGAGATTTGGAAACGTCGGTGTATAGCTTAATTAGTGCATTATTACATGACCGGTTGGATCTGAAGCCGAATTGACTATGTGGGATGAAGTTGTTGGCTTCGAGGTAGTCTCTTAGCATTCTGGACATGATTTTTTCTAAACATTTGCCCGTGCAGCGTAGTAGTGATATTGGTCAGTATGAAGCGGGTTGTGTGGAGTCCGAGCGTGATTTAACCTTCATAACGGTGGAAGTGGATTTCTATTACGTTGGGAAATATAAAAGTGACGGGCATGGGTTGAATATTTGAGTTAATTGTGTGATGGCATTTGGTGGCAAGCGGTGTAAATTGTCTAGTTGAGTTTTCAGGGCGTTACCGAAGGACGGATTGTTTGGAGTAGAGCAAGTGTGTTGGAGGTGTAAGCTGAATTGGTCAGTCTTCCCCTGATTTGTAGGCAATAAGGTTGCCTTTAGGGTCTATTAAGTGGGAACGTGGTGATGTCTTGTTTAGTAAGGACTTGGAATTTGTGCCAAAAGGTAGGGCCGTCTCGGTAGACTAGGTTGGAGATTATTTGTACTCAGTTCTCTTATGTTGGTTTCTAGGCGCTGAACCTGTTGTATTCTGTTTTGAGGGCTGGGTCTCCGTATTTGAGGAATTATCTATATTCGCCTTTTTTGTTTGATCTTGGTTAGTATGTGAGGGGGGTATGGTTTTATGTTAATTTCTATGGTCTTCATCGGTATTGCTCTGTTTGTTGCGGCGGTTATGAGGTGAGTAAATTTGCGTATTGCTCTTTATATATTCCATGGTGAGTCTGAGTTTGGGTTGGATAGGTTGTTGGCGATGTGTTCGTTGAATAAGTCCCAGTTTAAAGATTATTAATTCCACGATTATTATTATTTGTAAATAAACTACTCGGACCTTAAACTAGAGCCTGCTATTAATAGCAGGATTATGTTTATGTTTGAATTTTTCAAATTTGACAAAATTGTTTACTACATCTTTAACAATTTTTAACTAACATTACTACTGACGAAGATAACTGTAAGTGTTATCGAAACGTTTAGATTGTATAATTTAAAGTACACCATTAAAAATCCCAAAAAGATAAGTATTTTATTATGAGTGTTAATGGTGAAAGTTTACATTTTCATATTTCTAATAAACTGTACGTTTTCGATGTTTTACATTGAATATGAATTTTCTCATCCGAAACGTATCAAAAATATAAAGTGTGATATATCGTTGAATTCAGAATCAAGGAGAGAATTTAAAATGGCAAAAATAATTTTTCGGGTATTTAAAAAATAAAATTGATGATGGTTGCTAACAAACAAAACGTTGTACCAAAAATTGAATAACAGCATTAAATAGAGCTAGAAAAGTGTAATGAAAATGTGCTAATCTTTTCTTGACAGCTCTTCAAATAAGGTCAGAAAAATAAAAACGAAAATCAGAAAATTCAATTTTTGAATATCTCAAAAACTAAAAGAGATATTCGAGTTCTACAAAGACCATAAATACATCCTCTCAAATGCGTAACTTTTGTTCCATTTCACCGACCTTCCATCTCTTACCGTTTCCGAGATCCCCATAGTGAGCATCCTTATCTTGGACACGGTGTGTGTGTGTGTGTGTGTGTGTGTGTGTGTGTGTGTGTGTGTGTGTGTGTGTGTGTGTGTGTGTGTGTGTGTGTGTGTGTGTGTGTGTGTGTGTGTGTGGTGTGTGTGTGTGCGTGTGGCTGTGTGCGTGTTGCTGTGGTGTTGCGTGTGTGCGCGTGTGCGTCGTGTGCGCATGCACGCGTTTTGTGCGCGTGTGCGCGTGCGCGTGTACATGTGTGTCTACATATATATATATATATATATATATATATATATATATATATATATATATATATATATATATCATATGTTCTAGTCCGATTTTGTTTATTTCAAAGATACTTGGGATAATTAAAATTTAAAACTGAAGAAATATTTATTACAAAACTAAAAAAAAAACAAACAATATAAACAAATAGCATTAATTCATAACAAATTTTCGAAAACATCACCTCCCACTTCGATACACTTATTTTTATATTGTCTTTTGTTTTTGCTTATTATAAATATATGTAACCTGCTATAAAGTTCGATTATTATTAAGTTTGGTAGCATTTCCCGGTAACAGTAAAATGAAAATGTTCTTAAAACCAAATTTAATTGTCGAATTTCCCTTAAATATTTACATTGACATAAAAGTTTGTCTGCTCCACAAACATTAATAGATGTGTATGCCCCGGGCGAGTTGGAGGCTCTCGGGTGTGTAAGATCGTCGCCCTCAGGGCATAAACATCTATTTAATACCAATGGTACATAAATAACTATGATTTATTGTTCATTCGTAAATTAAAAGTCTAGAAGCCCAGCTGATGAGTGTGTCATTTAACCCAAACGAGATGAGTTTGGCAAGTAAACACTTATACCAAACTTGAGTTATCTAAAGCGACTACAACTGTTTTACAGGATTGTTCTAAAGTATTGGCTTGTCGAAAACTTTCCAACGAGTGGTCGTATAACATTATGATATAATGTTTCGGGATTATGACGAATCTCGCTCATAGGAGGTCGGAGGGGATAAGAGTTGGTGAAAAATTGCTCTTGCATTGTGGCTTTGAATTCCATGAAAGTATACCTAAGAAAATGTTAACCCCCTTCCCCATTTTCGATACGACTTGTCGAAAGCTTTCCAACGAGTGGTCGCATGAGGTATCTACGTTCTATCATTTAGGAATGATGACTTATCTCACTTCTAGGAGGTCAAGAAGGATAACAGTATGTGGAGACCATTCCTTTCGCCGAGAGTACCATGAAGGCATATCTTTCTAAAAATCCCCCCTTCTCCCAACTTGGGAACTCCATAATATTCATTTATTGGATATCAAACTCCTGCCTTTTGGGCGTTTTTCCACCAAATAACAATTATTGACGTCTCTGGTCAAACTCCAAGTGATAGTCGAATACGCATAACATTCACTTATTGGACATCGGTGCATCACGTTGTAAAATGCGCCAAAAACCATATATTACTACTTGAAACCGTTCGCAGATTTTTTTGTATTTAACGTTAATTCATTAAATTTTCTTTTATGTGTGTTGCCTACAAGCTACGGTAATCTGTTTTAATTGCTTTGCAACTTAACAACAGCTTTTATTCGTAGTAGAGTGAATCCTTGCATTAAGTAGAAAAGTATTGCCAAGTTTATTCTAAACTTTGACCCCAATCGTACTAAAGTAATCAACGCATTGTACGGAATATACATCAAAAATTTACTCTTTATGGATTTGCAACTCATATCGAAATTCTAAATTTTGTTGTACCTCGTAAATATGAGAGGGCGGTAGGCAACTGTTCATACATTAACTACTCTCAAGAAACATAAACAAATGCAATTAACGATATTGGTCAGAATAAATTAAGCCAAAGCAAAGGTGTAAGGGTGCAACAGTAGCCAAAGGTAAAGACAATATACCCCTGGAAGTGACTGGGCGATGCGTTTTCTTTGTGATCATCCACCGTTAACTGTTAAATTTGATCAAAATGTAAAAAAAAGTGAGAGCTGCAATAACCGAGGCTACGATATCATCTTATCCCTCCAAAAAATGTTTGGAAATATGACGAGATAAACGTTATGGATAACCCAGGTAACAAGCGAGCAATATGCAAGCGCGGATCAAAGTATTTAGACCATATCTACAATATCTATCATGTTTTGTAGCAATGTAGCAGTTATTTTGTTACCACCTTACATGATCTTTAAAGCTGAATATATGGGGTTATCTTGGGTTGATAACGGTTCGGAAGGAGCGAGATGCAATCGAGCAAAAAGTGTTGGTTTGATGGAGTCGTATTTGAAGACTGGTTCAAAACGCTTTCTTCCTAACGTACGACGTCTTGAAAGAACAATTTCCCTTATGGGTAACAACTTATCCTCACATATCAGTATAGAGGTTTTAAAAACACGCAAGGAAAAAAAATCAAGTTCATTTGCTTACCGTCTAGCTCAATCCACCATCTGCAGCCCTTGGATGTCAGTTTTTTTGGCTCATTGGAGAAAGATTAGCGCTCTATACTGTCTACATAGAGGGACCCTGCAGAGGGTTCCAAAATACCAACCATTCGGAAAGAAAGCTACTAGCTTTGTTAAAGCAGATGTTAAATGTTATTAAGCCGAATCAAGAGAAAAATTGATGTCGGGTTTAAAAAAAATGTGGAATTGTTCCAGTTGATAAAGAGATAGTACTGGCACGTCTCCCTTAGCACACAGTGAATGAAATGTTTGCTGGAGAAGCTTTTGTAGAGGCACTGGATGGAAAAAGAAGATAATTGATTGATGGAGAAAGACCGATCAAACAGAAAAAAGCAGCATTGGACTTGCCTACATTTCACACTTGGATCAACATAGATGCAGTCAACAAAAAAAACCAACAAAATCACAGCTTGCACCCGAAAATTATTTCTCAGGTAGTGATGATGTAGATAATGCAGAGATGGTATTAGATTCAGATACTGTTTCTGAATCGTTTTCAGAGTTAGAACAGTCTGGCACAATTGTTCAAAATCATAATAAAGATACATGCTCCGTTAACGATTTCGTTATTGTACTTTACAATAATGAGAAATTCCATGGGATTATAATAAGTATTTATAATGATAGCCTTGTGGTGAATTGTATGGAAAAAGGCAACAAATACTGTAAGTGGCCCGTGAAAAAAGGTGAAATTTAGCATATCTGGGATTGCGTTCCCAAGGAAATAATTTTTCCTAAAGCAGTGTCGGTAAAAAGGAATACATTTTTCGTAGTAGAACTACAATCTATTTTTTTGCCCCTGTAACGGGTGATTCAGAAATTTCAAATTTCGCGCTGTATTAAATGATCGTTTATAGTTATATGGTAGTTTATAGACTGAGAAATGATTGTTGTGTGTATATCAGTTGATTTAATATTGATAAGAGAATCTTGAATTTACTTCTGTAAGTTATGTACATATTTAAAATGACTTGTAGTTTAAGTAGGTAGTTAGGAGTTGTTGTTGCTGAGGCACAAGTTACGGTAGTATATAGTCACGCTTAAAAGGTTAAAGTGAAAAAGGGTGCGAATATTGTTAATTTGGTGATAAGAAAAGTGACGTAATATTTTAAAATAACGTGTTTGTGCGTATTCGAAGTCGTCCATGATCGTGTTTAAATATTGAACGACAAATATAAAATACGATAATTGATTCAGTGTGATAAATCAGTATATAAAGAACAATAACCAGAAAAGATTAAGGGTGACTCAGCACTGCCGCTTGTAAAATTGCAGTCAGGCGGTAGTGAAAACTTGACAATTTAAAGTGGTAAGTAAAACTGATTAATAGATACAGAAAATATTAGTCGAATCGATAGGTGGGAATTGGAGTTGTATAGATCAGCGCCAGACTCCTAAAGAACATAGTTGGGGAACAAGGAAGTACGGCTCTTCAACCCACAGCATAGCAATGAAGTTATCCCATTTGCGGCCTCCGGAAGTAACAAGTAAGATTGCAAACTGTGTAATAAAGGAAAATTTGTTTAAATATCAACACAATGAAGTAAATTTCATTCACTGTTGATATGTGCATGTTAGATATTAAGAGCTACGAAATATAATAGGATTGTTTTTTTGTGTTATTGTAAACAAAGCATTTGTGCATTTTTGAGTTTTAGTTTAATGAAATGAGTGTAACATTTGGTTTATTTTTATTATCAATCATTCTGAATATTAAAAGCTTTTATACTGAAGGAAGTAATTTCAATAAAGCAACAATTTTCATATACATTTAAGAGAATCAATTCTAAGGTATTTTTGGTAATTGATAACAATAATCATTTCTTTTAATTCAAGCTGGCCGGCGCAACCAGATAAGAGAGGAATTTGTTGAAGCAAACATAAGAGTTCATGTACGCAGATAGAAACCTGATAGCAACTAAAGTAAATTTAAATTAATGAATGATATCTTTGCAAATTAAACCTACCCAAATTAAATTAAAAGGTAAACATTTTAACTTCTCACGAAAATAATACGAATTTTTGTTAAATGATTTTGAAGTTATTAAAAAATTGTAAAAGAACCCTATAATTTATTCTTTTTGGCGAATGTAAACAAATAAAGGGAATAGGTCCACGTTCACGTCCGTTGTACCCCTAGATTTGGGAGTTATTTTTACAAACTTGGTATAATATTTTTAACTGACATCAAATTTTATTAATTTATGTTCACATGATTGATATATGTTGCCTTTTCTTTAAGTATTAAAAATGAGAATTTTTTGCAATTTAATATTGTTGAAAATAAATGTTTTTTAGTTGTATCAAATTATTTTGTGAAATTTAATGAAAATCTTTTATTTCAATTGAAAGACACCCCAGAATAAATTTATGGGTAAGTTATAATACGACAGAACCATAATTATTCACTAAAAATTCAATAGGCTCCTTCTATTATTATACAGTGATCTGTGGTTAATATTTATTGCAATTAAATGTGGCATCTGTTAATTTTGACATAGAATCAGATTTGAGGTTAGTGAGAACCGTCTAATATCAGCATACTTTTGGTCAGGGGCGCGCCGTCCACGTGTCGAATGTATCAGCGAACAAAGGCGCCAGGAGGCTAAAGGCGCCTAAGGCGCCTTAAAAATGTATATAAATTCAAAATTCGTTATAGGTTGCGATTAAAATAATTCAATATCGCCTTATTTTATTATAACTTATTTATGATCTCAGTAATTATTCTTGTTCTAACATGAATAGTTCGTATAGTCGTGTTAAAGCATGTATACAGTGGACTCTTCATATTAAATCGCCGATGGATATATAGCCGCAGGGGCGGGAGCGCGGGCGACGCGGCGGCGGAAATTTGTCCACGCACGAATTTACAAAATGAAGCGCAAGCGTTCTAACTCGTTTAGTAGACATGCATTACTTGAAATTGTCTATGATTGAACAAACATATTATTTGCTTCATTCTCCTTCAGCAAGCAGTACTGCACTAGTGTAGAATTTATGTACCTTGTATTTTTAAAATATTTGTGAGTGAATGTGAATTTAAGAATGTCAAGAACATTAAAGATTAAAGGTAAGCTATTTTGCATTTAAAATAAACATACATAACAATACCCATTTCCCAATAGGGGTAGCGATCATGTTTGCAAAAGCTAGAAAAAAAAGTAATAAAAGTGAAATTATTCGAAAATGTTACTTCATACTTTCCTATAATTAAAGCAAAACTAAAGCAAATAACGCAAACAAGACTTTTGGTAATAGAATAATTACATTTATAATTTATTGAATATTTTTATTTAGATGTCTCAAGAAAGAAAGAAAAGAAACTCTCCGGGCATCAAAATTTAATTAATAAAAAAGACGCCAAGAAGAACAAGAGAAAATGCTTCAAGATTAACACAGTATTTTACGAAACAAACGACCAGAACTGACCAAGATTATCCGCCAGATTCAATTCAGGAATCAGTACCACGTTGCAATGTAGATGAATTCAAAATACAAAGTCAGCCAGGACAGTGAAGATAATCAAATCGTTGAAGAAATTACCCTGTTTTTGGGTCTGGGGACTATACTGAAGAGACAGGAACAGATACAATAAATAAATGTGCATTTGATGACCCAGGGCTTTGGCCGGAACCAATGTCTCACATATCTAGGCAAGCTATTATAAAACGGGTCCTAAACAAATAAAAACTTTAATTTTCCGCGCGATTTGTTTGGTCGAAAATTTTCTGAAAGTTACTATAAGAGAAACTTAAAAATGGTGAAGAAATTGGTTGATTTACTCAATTACGAAAAATAATGTTTATTGCTTTTGTTGTAAACTTTTCGAACCTTCTCAGCAAAATAGATTTATTCAGGGATTTAATGACTGGCATCATATAGCAATGTACCTGAACCGCCATGAAAAACTTCCACTTACTTTACTAACTACAAAAATGGACAGAGTTGCTTCTATCGTTCAAAAATAAAACTACTGTTGATTATTTACAGCAAACAATATTAGACATTGAAAGTAAACGATGGTATGAAGTAATAAAGCGAATAATTTATGTAATTCATTTTTATGTAAACAAAATTTAGCACTTCGAGGCAAAAGCAATAATCTTTACAATCGCAACAATGGTAATTTTTAAAATGTATTGAAATGCTAGAAAAGTTTGATCCTATTATATCGGAACACACACGACGTATAAATAGCAATTCTGAATTTCACAAAATGCCAACATATCTAGGAGACAAAATCCAAAATGAAATACTTTCCTTAATGGCTTTTAATATTAAAATCATATTATAAATTTATGTCGACAAAATAAATATTTTCAATAATATTAGATTGCACTCGGATGTTTCTCATATTGAGCAAATAAGTGTAATAATTCGATTCTTTCATTTCAATTTAGCATTAGGATCGACTGAAATACATGAACATTTTTTAGCATTTTATTCAATTTTAGATGTTACAGGGGCTGGATTAACAACATTTCTTATTGATCTATTAAAAACATTAAATTTAGACATAAATAATATAAGAGGCCAAGGCTATGATAATGGCTCTAACATGCGCGGCAAAGATAGTGGCCTACAAAAAATAATTTTAGATTTGAACCCGCGAGCTTTTTATGTTCCTTGTGCGAATCACAGCCTGAATCTAATTGTAAATGATGCCGCTAATATCAACCATGAAACAATAATTTTTTTTAATATAATACAAGAGTTATACAAATTTTTCTCAGCGTCTACTAATCGATGGAATATCTTTATCAAGCATGTTACTAATTTAACTTTAAAGCCCTTATCCGAAAAACGCTGGTCAAGTAGAATTGATGCCATAAAGCCTCTCTATAAATATTTACCAGAAGTTGTTGATGCATTATTTGAAATTTGCAATGACCACACAAGAGTCTACGAACAATCTAAATACCAAGCAAAATGTCTGGGAGAAAAAATTTCTACATTTACATTTATTTGCTCCGTTAAAGTGTGGTATGATATTTTAAATCAAGTAAATTTTTTGAGTAAAATGCTTCAATCTCAAATTACAAATTTGCAACTTGCTTTGGATGCATTAAACAAACTAAATACATTTTTAACTAATTGTCGATCTGATGCTAGTTTTGCAGAAATTGTTGAAAGTTCCAAATTAATTGCAGAAAAGTTTGACATAGAAACTGAATTTCGTAGTGCGAGGCCATTAAGACGACGTAAATAATCTACTCAATTTGATTATGAACATGAAGATCAACCTATACTAAATCCTGAAAATTCATTCAAGGTAAATTTTTATTTCTGTATAATAGATCAAACTTTAATTTCGTTACAAGACAGATTTTCTTTATTAAAAGAACATATGGATTCATTCCAATTTTATATTCATTAGATAATTTACAAAATAAAGAATACTCATTATCTTGCTGCAAAAAATTACAAGCGAAATTAACTCATGAAAATCAGTCCGATATTGACGCAGATGATTTATGTGAAGAAATTTTACAATGTCAAATATTTATTACGCATTCAAAAAAAGATATATCCCAAATAATTCAGTATATTTATTCAAATGATTTAGTAGAAGTGTTTCCAAATTTTACTGTAGCACTCCGTATTCTTTTATCATTACCTGTGTCAGTTGCGTCCGCGGAGCGGTCTTTTCCGAAATTAAAAATCATAAAGAGTTATTTACGCTCCACAATGGCGGAAAATAGATTATCAGATCTCGCAATAATTTCAATTGAGTCTGACATACTGGATAAACTTGATATTCATGATATTATCCAAACTTTTTCTTTGCTAAAAGCTAGGAAAGTAAAATTTATTTAATGACTTATTTACATTGTTTGTATTTAATTTACCTACCGTATAATATGTATTATGTTTATATTATAAATATTATATTTTTCATTTATTATTGTTGTTTATCTGTTTTCTTGTGTTTGCAATTTTGTATTTTAAATAAAAAAGTTTACACAGACTATTTCAATCTTTGTGTGTTTTATATTTCAATGCGTTAAGAATATAATAAAAACAGTCATTTAAATGTCCCTAAACATAAGCCTAAAAATTATAGTATTTCAAATTAATTATTCATTATTTTTTTATTCATGTCGTATTACTTAAAAATGCTACTAGAGAATTAAAAATTAAAGTGTCCGAACCTATAGTTGTTGGGGCTCTTATCACCTAGGCATGCAAAATATTTATAATATTAGTTTTTGATACAAATGTTTTTAATTAATGGGGCGCCATCAAAAATTTTGACACAGGCGCCGCATGCTCCTGGCGCGCCCCTGCTTTTGGTGTAATAATAAAACACCCCAAATCTAGGGGGCAAATAAAAAAAAGATTATAAGTAAATATTATATGCAAACCCAACCTAAAATTAAGTTTATCTATTTTTCTAATAAAAGAATGCTTATAAAAAGAAACATTGTTTTAGTTCAGTGGATAACTACTACACGGGACAACACATTTTATGCATTTTTCATTTCCATTGTTAATAGAAATCAATCTGAAAAAGGTGAGATTTTCCCAGAGTCGATTTAGGCTCCCCAGTTGTCGGTATTAATAAGTTATCAAACACGTTTTTTTGTGTTTTTATGTCCGCACGGGCCATAAAGTGCACCATTATCTAGTAGCTGATTAAGCAATAATAGTTATTTATGTATTAAGGGCATAGTGAGGTTTTATGATCCGAGGCGCTATTTTGAGCCCGAGCGCGCTACGGCTAGGACTAGGATATCGCCGTAGAACCACGAAAACCAGTTATGCCCCCAATACATACAAAATTGTATGCACGAGTAATATATTTAATATTCAAAATGAGTTATAACGTTAATTGTTTTCAAAAGTTTTCTTATTAATGATAGTAGGTATTGGTGCATTACCATGAAAACGAGTACAAAAGCAGGTATTACAAGTTGATAAATCATTTGACATTTTGGTTTAGTTAGTTTTAAACGCAATAACTGACATATTTCTAGAAATAAGATTAATTAAATTGAGGAATTGTACCACTTAGTAATAACATAACTAATTCTCTTAATTGCATTGTAAATATTTTTAAATAAACTCAAAGTTTTGTGCCTATTGTTTTCAATTTTGGACGTTTCATTACAGTCCTCTGGGTGATAATGACGGCTGCGGGCTGTAGAAAGATGGTTACATCACAGAAATTTACTTATAATTATCATATTATAAGGTCATAATGCATAAAAAACAATCATGAACTAGTATGACATAATATTTTATACGGAGCTAAAATGATACTGTTTTGTCGAATCTCTAAGCTTGACAGCCGAGCATACATAAGCAAGGCTGGCAATTAGAGATGAGACAAAAAAAGTCACTTTAGCTCCACATAAAATATGCTATTTTTTCTTCAAACCTAAGCTAGGCTCAGTTATTTTTAAGACAAATTGTTCGCGAAACGAGGGTCTACCATTAACCTCGATTTGTATAGGTTGCTTTGCAGAATGTTAGACGTGCGTAGGCTATGGACGCTGCAAAATATGACTAATGTAAATTAAAAAAGTTGACATTAGGGAGAAACTGGAAGCGTTTTCGAAATTTGTAAGTATCTTTTTTGCAATTTGATGTTTTTTATAGGTAATTATTTGGGGATATTTTATGGAGTTTTTGTCATATTTTACTCCGAAATGTCACGTACGCCAGAAGTCAGTGTAGAACCCAAAGAAGCGCTCTCCGATCTGCTCTCAACCAAGCGTGCGTTATTTATAACAGCTAAATATGAAGCCTTTGTTAAATGGTGTGATAATGAGAATGTAAAATCTACTCCAAAAGTGTCCTGCTAGCCTATTTTTTGAAAACGGTAACTACAGAAAATTTAAGGAGTTCAACACTTTGGTCTATATATTCCATGATAAAATCGTTGTTGAATATCAAGCATGGAATAGACATTAGTAAATATTCCAAACAAAATGATGAATCTTTGAATACCAATACAGATATTATAGTTCATGATCAGCAGCGGTTTCAATTTTGAAAAAGCTTCATTTAGTACTTGTAATTTTTATTTTCATTTAACAAAAAAAAATACCCACTTATGTTTAAATTAAAGACTTTTATTGATGAGGCATAGTACTGCGTGAGCGGGGGCGCATGGGTGGCATTGTTTTAATATCAGTACGTCTGCCGGTGCTTCTGCTGCGCACGAGGCCTCTGTCACTTTACAGCCGCTGAGTAAAATACTATTACAAAACTGATAGTCGTGAAGCTGAAAATAAAAAATTTGTGAGATTATCAATATTATCACTGCTCCGTGCTGTTACCCAAATTCAAAAATACCGCTTTTTCTTATTGTCAGTCAGACTGTCAAATACTGAAATATACTAACCAAAAAAGTCTAAAACAAACACTGGATTTGTGTTTTTTACGTTTTTTGTATATTTGCAGTAGTGTTAGTACATTTGATTTTAATTTGCTACCTAATTCAGAAATCAGTGGGAAAATAGATGAACATTAAAAAATGTAGTAGTATGAATACCAAAGAAAGCGAAGGTTAAATTTCATTTGACCTAAAAGTTTGATTTTAATAAATTCATAATTTCAGCAATTGTTGACATACTATGCGAGTTTTTTGAAGTTGTGATTCACAATATTTTATATGTTAGGAAATTATACCCAAATACGATATTTGTTAAACGAAAAAAATATGGAGTTGTAGTTTACCAATCGATACATCCTCAACTTAATGAATATATAGCTGAATGTTTAAAAGCTGTTAAATTTCATGCAAAGGCTCGTGTACTACGTCGTTTACTTATTTGCATTGTAGGGCCTGAGATAGTGTATGAACGATTTGTGTTAGATGTTTTATCTCTACAACATAATTTTGAAAAGTATGGCTTTTTATAGAATTATCCTATTTTAAAAAAATGTTTTTAAGGGATCCAATTTATTTAAAATTAGAACAGAATTTACGTGATTTTTGTTTGAAGTTACAAGCAGCGAGTTCGTACTTGGATGAATTACCTGATAATGCTTTATTTAAAATAATGCTCCACACTACAGAGTATTCAAATTTATCATACAACAGTAATCCTGCTTTTGAGGTTGTTCCAAATTTATTTTAAATTATTATAATTTAAGTGAATTTTTTGTAGGACTTTCCATGGCTTTGTGTAAAAGAACAAGAGTTTAAAATATCAGCACCAGATATTATACCTATGCACACAATAGAAACCGATTCCTTAGTTTTACAGATGTATATTGAAAAAAATTCAGTGTAAAAACTAATTATGAATTAGTATAAAACTACCAGTATTCTTTAATTTATTAAAACAAAATAAATGTTACAGTGGAGAATCATTTCATAACCAGGTTTTAAATATATGTAACTATAAAGTAGTTTCCGTATCTCATACATTAATGTTAAGGATATTATAATCCTGTAACGCTCCACCTTTAGAATGATATTTATAAGTGTTCATAACATTCCATAAGGATAGACAAAAATTGTATAATTTATATTGAGTACATTAAATATTTTAATGATAAAATAAATGATACATAAAGAATTCAGTTTTAATACTCTAAGAGAAATTTTACATAGTAACAAAGCTGAAGAAGTGCATATGAAGTTAGCTATGGTTGCTACTACTTGATTGTAGAAGCTACAGATAGCTGTAAAAGTTGCAATTAAAACAAATATTTATACTTAATAATTAAAACAAAATTTACTTAAAAAGTTAATTTTCTTTTCCATTCTGTAACAAGGCCAAAGCTTTTTGAAGATTATCAATAGCAGTGTTTATGTCATCATACGTTAAGGCAGATCCAGCCCATTTGCAATATTTTTGAGCTTTTTCTATGTCTTCTGGATTTACAGTTATATTTGATGATGGAGAAACAGAATTTGTTCGAGGTGCAGGTACTGGCAACGCTACATCTGGTGTTGCATCAGGTAGAACTATTGGAACTGCTGGAGTAGTTGGTATGTCACCCGGAGATTCGTTAATTGTAGGTTGATGTGGAGGAATATTGTCTACGTATGAATTAGGTCTGCTATTAGAATGTACCGGTTCATCTTCATCACTAAGTTCTAATAAATTACGTGCCACTGGTGGACCTGGGAAAGGTTCCTCTCCAAGTTTTAGACAGTTATGAATATATGCTGCTTTCCATTTTGCATATTTACGTTTATTATACATTTCATCACTTAAAGTGCCAAACTGTTGTAAAGTATCAATTAAAATACCGGCTGTATAAAATGCTTTTACAACATTCCTAAAATTAAAATTCTTATGTTTGTATAAAAATGTATAGATCTTTACTATTACTTTCCAAAAATTTCAGCCTTATCTTGACCATCTGCATAATTAAATAATTGCAATGCATACTCTTCAATTAACGCTTGGGCTACTGTCGTATTCGTAATACCCTCTAGATCGGCATGAATCTTTTTGGTTTCTTCAAGCCATCCCATAATAGCTACCAAAAACGCAGTTACTTCTGGAGGCTTTTTACCAGTTATAGAATTCATGGCAGATTCAACTGCGTACATACGACCTATAATATAGCAAAAAGTGTGATAATTAACTCAATTTAAATATTACTCACTCCAATAACTAACAATAATGTTTCGTTGATCGTGTTCATCTGCCACTTTCATAAAGTGCGCAACATGTTTTACAGCCGATGGGATTGGTGGGAAATTGGACATTTTATAAAGTTCTATTACAACTTACAAATTGGTGAAAATTCTCAAAATTAAGTTAGCCTATTTTTAATTTGACATTTACCTTCACAAAAAAAATCATCTACTTACCAATATTTATACAACCGACCATTTCTCATACAATAAACCTATTTTTTGTGCTTTTTACTTTCTTATGCGCGAAGCACCCAAAAGTAAATATAATAATGTATTGTTTTCATGAAACGAATCGATCTCGGATTTTCAAGGGATGTACACGTTTTCAGAATGTTGAAAACCAGCAAGACCACTTTCGACTTGACGTTGGGCGCGCGCGTGTATATACGTATGTGCACGTTCGTGCGTGTGCGGGGAAGAGGGGGTCTGTTTTAGTTTCTGTCTTTATTTGTTTCCGTTTTCGTATCCGGTCCCGTTCACGCTCCAGTTTCCGTGTCCGGTCCCGCTTCTGTTTCTTCTATTCTTACTAACAAACAAAATATACCCACGTACCACACAAAATTAAAAACACCGAACGCGTTTCAATAGCTACCTACGCTATCATCATCAGCGGTCGACTAGAGCGAACTCAATAACATTTCTAATATATGTATATACCATCAGCGAGTAACGCTTCGTTGCTTATCTGGTGAAAGTGAAAGTTACGAAAGTTTAATGAGTTATGAGTAGCCTAAAGGTCCTTGATCATCATTATTCATTAGAATGTGTTTGTTTTTGAAGATCTTTAAACTTTCATAACAAACAAGTTCGTGCTTATTACTAACATTTTTGATTAACGATACCTTATCTACTACATGATTTTTATCAAACATATGTAGGGCTACGACAGACTTGTCCCAACGTTTGTATTTTATATGAGCTAAATGTTCTTTAAAACGAATTTTGATAGGTCGTTTAGTTTGCCCCACATTTTGTTCACAATTTTTACAATTAATTTTATAAATTCCTGACCTAACCTGCTTATCCACTTTATCTTTTGGATTGCCTAAAAGAGCTTGCAAACTATTATTTGAAGTAGTGACTGTTTTCAAATTAATTTTGGAAAATATTTTAGTTAGACCTTTTGTATAAGCAGGTTAGTTTGGTAACTTCACATACTTCGCTTCTATTTCTTCTCTAGCGTTACCTAATGTAGCTACGTTCTTAATTCTCATCCTATGTGTTTGTTTCCTAAGTATATTCATAACCACTTCATCTGAAAACCCATTGTATGCAGCAATTCCTTTAATAGTGCGCAATTCTTTATTATAATTTTGAACCGAAAGGAAAATTAAGCAATCTACGAACCAAAAAGTTAAAAGCCGCGAGTTTATGCTGCCTACAGTGATTTGAGTCATTGGTTATGAATCTTTTAGTGCTAGTTTCCTTACGGTAAATATCTACATCTAGTTTACTACCATTTCTTGTTACCAGAGTATCAAGGAACGGGGCTGTTATTTGCGTCTATCTCATAGGTAAATTTGATTATCGGAAATTTGGAATTTAAAGTTTCTGTAAAGTTCTCAATACTACAAATTTTAGTATTAAGGATGACAAACACATCATCCACGTATCTAATCCAAACTCTAGGAAAATAAGGCAAATCGTGTTTTAAGTCTGTCTCAAATTTACCCGTGAATAGATTGGCTATAAACGGAGATAAGCTATTACCCATTGTTGTACCATGTTCTTGCTGGAAAAATTGATGGTTAATTTTGAAAAAGGTTTGTTTCATACACAAATCTGTTAATTTAAGAAAATCTTCTACTTCTCTGTCGTCCAAATATTTTTGTTTTAAAACATTTTCTAAATAAACTAAAACTAAAAAAGGTTTGATCTATTGGAACGCTCGAAAACAGTGAACAAACGTCGAATGAGACTAAAATTTCACTTTCTGTAAGTTCAATGTTTTTAATTTTATCATTAAGTTCATACGAATTTGACATACTGAAGTTGGGCTGTTGGTAGGAGATGTCTATTCTTACTGATCACTACAGAGAAAGAAATAAAATTTTCATTTTATATACCATCATCTTGTTTCGTCGCATCACTGCGACATTAGTTTTAATAATACACTACTAATGGCGTCACAATCAGAGGACCCGACAAGGGACGAAGACCTATATTTGTGTTATGAGATAGTATGCGGACCCCCTTATTAGAATACTATTCCAAATTTCTAGTTTTTGCGCTAGTTTAAACAAGGGGAGAGAAGACTCGAGAACATGTTCTGGAGCCCTATAGCTGTCTTATGAGATAGTATAGGGTCCATAACAATTACAGGGACCTACACCTTCTTTTAAAAATACAGGGTCCGCCAATAGTGCGTGGACGAAGCTTTATGAGTGTATACAATATCGTTTTCAAAATTATTTATTGCAGGATTGTGTGGATCTTTCGGGTTACAATTAGAAAATATTTTCGCAAAATTACTACTCGTATACAGGGTATTACAACATAAAGTTATATTTTTTAATTGGAACATACCGTATATTATTATAAATTTGGATTTCCTGGTTAATTTTAAGGGCACTTTATTCACTATATGAGGTATCTTAAACGCGCAATTTAGGCGCTGCATTCCATTTTTTGAAAATTTAGAGGTTGAAAAGAAAAATTGTAACAACCGTATGGAGAAATGTGTAACACAAAAATTTTAATGGTTGATTAGTCATAGACTGTGCTACATAAAATCGTAAAAATAGTAATATTATCTTTTTAATTTTCGAGATATCGTAATGCAAAGTATAAGATTTTCAATCATAGATAACTTGATTTTTTTAAATGGAAAGGTATACATTGTTTTACATTGTTAGATAGGACATTTAATTACATTTTTTTATGATATAACATTGTTGGTATTTATGTTTTGCCGTTTTTTGATAATCCAGCTTTTTTACTGAATTTGCAAAGTTTAAGATTTTTAATCATAGATAACTTGATTTATTTAAATGGAAAGGTATACATTGTGTTACATTGATAGATAGGAAATTTAATTACAATTTTTTTGATATAACATTGTTGGTATTTATTTTTTGCCGTTTTTTGATAATCCAGCTTTTTTACTGAATTTATCGATTTTGGAAGAAAATAATATTAAATTAAATGTTCAAATTGTCGACCACGCTGATTTAGACAATACTGAATTCTTTTAATAAAAGAAGCTTCAACCCGATCTAACATATTAGGAGTAATTGTAGCAAAAACATTTCTAATTCGCAATTTCATATTCTCAGCAGTTGTTGGTTCTTCCTCATATACTTTATTCTTCACAAAGCCCCAAAGAAAAAATCCAATGGAGTGATATCGGGAGATCTAGCTGGCCAAGGTATCGGTCCTTGTCTTCCTATCCAATTTTCGTGAAACGTCGAATTTAACCACTGGGTTACATTCTGGCATGATGAGGAGGTGCCCGTCTTGTTGGAAATACATACCTCTTCTTTGAGCCAAAGGTACATTCTCCAATAAATGATATAATTCGTTTTCTAGAAAATTATGATATTCTACCCCAGTGAGTGTGCCATTGAAAAAAAAAGGACCAAAAATAGTTCCGCCGAATATACCTGCCCAAACATTCACTGACCCATTTATTTTAGAGACTAACGAATTGGTGTGGATTTTCATTTGAATAAAATGAAAATTATGTCTGTTCACAAATCCATTTCGATGAAATGTACATTCGTCGGTAAATAATATCCCCGATATAAAATTTTCGTTCGCATTTAACTGTTGTTGAACCCAATGGCAAAAATTAATTCGATTTTGAAAATCTTGTTCTTTCAGCTCTTGATGTAATTGTACATGATAGGGGTGAAATTTATTTTTCTTTAACATTCGTCTCACGGAAGTTTGACTGATTTCTAAATTGTCACTTAATTTCGGAATACTAACGTGGGCCGGGTTTTCAACTGTAGCTACAAGTACACGAAATTCATTTTCTTCATTTGTAACAACTTTAGCTCTTTCGTTTTTAGGATATCCAACACTTTCAAATCTTTCTAAAAGATTGCGAAACGATTCTTCTCTTGGTTGTCTTCGATCAGGATAACGCTGCCCGTAGATTCGACGGGCCAATAAACAGTTTTTGTTTGATTCTCCAAGCACAAATATCATGTCAACTAATTCATTTTGCAAAAAATTACTCATTATAATTCTTAAATAAACGTATTACGTATATGATGTTCGTAAAGTTAAGCGTCAAACATTCACACTGCAATAAAGTAATTAACTCAGTTACGTTTGAACATTCACGCGAAATGACAAAACAGATACTATTGCTGAATTTTGTTTCTAATATTCTTTTGTTTTCATACCTTGATGTGATTTAAACAATTATACATACATATGTAAACCTACGAAAATCGACAAATTCAGTAAAAAGCTGGATTATGAAAAACGGCAAAAATAAATACCAACAATGTTATATCAAAAAATTGTAATTAAATTTCCTATCTATCAATGTAACACAATGTTATAACTTTCCATTTAAATAAATCAAGTTATCTATGATTAAAACTCTTAAACTTTGCAAATTCAGTAAAAAGCTGGATTATCAAAAACGGCAAAACATAAATATCAACAATGTTATATCAAAAAATGTAATTAAATTTCCTATCTAACAATGTAAAACAATGTATACCTTTCCATTTAAAAAAATCAATTTATCTATGATTGAAAATCTTAAACTTTGCATTACGATATCTCGAAAATTAAAAAAGATAATATTACTATTTTTACGATTTTATGTAGCACAGTCTATGACTAATCAACCATTAAAATTTTAGTGTTATATATTTCTCAATACGGTTGTTACAATTTTTCTTTTCAACCTCTAAATTTTCAAAAAATTGAATGCAGCGCCTAAATTGCGCGTTTAAGATACCTCATATAGTGAATAAAGTGCCCTTAAAATTAACCAGGGAATCCAAATTTATAATAATATACGGTATGTTCCATTAAAAAAAATATAACTTTGTGTTGTAATACCCTGTATACGAGTAGTAATTTTTGCGAAAATATTTTCTAATTGTAACCCGAAAGATCCCACACCATCCTGCAATAAATAATTTTGAAAACGATATTGTATAAACTCATAAAGCTTCGTCCACGCACTATTGGCGGACCCTGTATATCACTAGGTGGAGCCACGATCAACCTCTATTACAGAAAACATTCAATAGTTTTAAAAACACATCACAAACAAACAAAACCAAATAATCAGAATACAAAGCCTTAGGCCTCCAACCAGAGCAAAGAACCTGGACGCTGGTAAGCGCTCCAACCAGAACGCGCGCACAGGCCCATCAGCTGAAAGTGGGCGTTGCCACTTGGGCAAGGAGCTGGTCCACGTTGTAACAGTGGGCGTGATCTATGATGTCACAAAAAGTGGCGAGTTCCGACAAAAAATTGGGTCATTTCATTAAAAAAATGAGTTATGCTTATTTGAAGATATGTTAATTCGGCTTAAAGTCTGGAACACCCTGTATGGTATGGAGTTTTTTTTTAAATTGAAATTTAAATGTTATCTTTTACTGAAGGCAGTACTAAACACGCATATTCTAAACATTTGTCATTTTGTGAAGGTCCCACTATTTAGGCAATGGGTATTTTTTTTAAAGTAGCGCTTTTTTCTCTATATTCTCAAAACCCGTATTAATTTGTCAACAAACCTAATACAAAGTAAACTACATTTGTAGACGAATCCAAAAATGTAGTCATACACGTTTTGCCATTCAAAAATTATGAATTTATTGCCACTCTTTTTCAGATCATCCTGTGTATTTTAAAATAATTTCTTAAAGTGCCCCAGTTTGCTCATTAACGATTCGCTAAGTAATTTTTGTGACCGATTTGAAATAACCACAGTAAAATGGATAGTAAAAGGACACCTTGTATATTTGAACGCCGTAAAGGTTATAAAGTTATAACTATTGTTATAAACCTCTTAATATTATAAATTTTCATTGTTGTCACAACCACCGTTATAGATAGTAGTAGATATGTGATGCTTAACAGTAACAATGGAATTTGAGGTGGTTTTAAGGTCATCTGGCCCCAGTCTGTAAACCCCGGTATCATTTATAACAATTTAACTGGGGTCTATCGTGTCACGTTTCTCCACGCCTTACTCTCTACACGGACGAAAACATTAGTAAACAGTCAACAATGCCAATTCATACCAGCAATGAGGGGGGGAGGCACTGTACTGCCTGCCGCGGAGTCCTTTTATGTTGACCAATTTCAACTTAATGAGCGTGTTTGTGTAATTAATTTCATGCTTCTTGCAAGGCAACGATTGATTTTTTTAAAATAAAAGGGCTTGTTGAATTGTTTGATGCGAACTTGAACTTACATATAAAATACCTACTTATGTTTGAATATAATCCTTTAATTAATCACATATTCATTAATACTTAACGAGTTAAAATACGTCGTTTAAACCTAAGATGGTAATGCTTATTTATAGGTATATTGGTTACATACCCGCTTATTAAAACCCGAATACTCAGCGATACGACCAGTTTAATTTTGTGAGAAACTTACATTAAAAACAACACAGAAAATTTGCGGTTTTAGTTTTACTAAAATGTACACGATAAAATATTTATCGACAGAACGGTTTCCAGTGAGGGTTTGTAATTAAACAATCAGTTTGATCCTACATGAATCGAAACTCTAACTGCGACTAACTGTCCTTACTCCCAAAATCCACCCCCGCTTTTAAAAGAAGAATTTTTACGTGGGAATATTTTCATATTTATTACTAAAAGTATTAATTTTTTAAATATGCACTCGTATGTAACAAACCCTACATCTAGGCCTTTAATTTTAAAGTACCAAAGAAAGATGTATATTCCAATGTAATTAATTACCAACTGCGACGTTTTTACCTCAAAAACGTGTGTATAGAAACTTTCAACGATTTGTCACGGTCTTTCAGTAAAGGCAGTTTTGACAGAACACCTGTTTTCTACCCCAACATATGTTTTTCTTTTCAACTATTAGTCAAATATCAGTTACATAAAATATCCAGAAAAAGATTATCAAATTACGATTTATTACCAACATATTAAAACCCATTAATTATATTTTCTTTCACGGTAACAATTGCGATTTGAAAATTTTTGTTACAATTGTTATACAATTTTTTTGGTCCACCCCTTACAGGCGTATTTTGCTTTAATCCGGCCCTGTAAAAAAGCATAAGTTTATAAAATTACGTACATACATTTATTTTTTAAAATATAGTTACAATTATGATAACAAATGTACAGTGTGTAAAGTTGAAACAGTAACTATGCTTGCTAATGTTAGTTTCACAAATTATATGTAACAGTAAAACTCCCAGCAATTCACTTATCCTCCATTTAAAAATTCAATCTTACTTCATTTCTTTACAAAAATGTAACTTTACAAAGATATTTCTCATACAAAAGTTAAATTGTTTCTTATCAATTTTACATTATACCACAACCTAGTATATAAATTTTTACATAGGGGATATTTAAGAGTTCAACCAACTGTTTCAAATATTACAGTGTACTTCCAAGATTACATACTGTTTAATGTACAAAAACTAACACAAGAAGCAAATTGAGAAACTAAATTATGTACAAATAAATATATTAATCTTATTTTGGTTCAAACAGAACAATACAGCAAAAGTAAATACGGCAGTTTTCAAAGGTGTACCTTCACAGTTCTTTGGATAAATCAAGAATAAACAGATACAGACAATAAAATTCGATTAAAAGTTTCAGATTTACAATACAACTGAAAGTATCATAAATAAATAAATAACACTATCATCTTTTTTTGACAGATGTGCCGTTCTTAAATTCTTATCAAAAGATCTTATATTTCAATGATGTTGTAGGCCTTAGAACAGTTTGACTATGAGCTATAAAAGAGTATTGATAAAATTATATAAATGTTACACATCTACACATTAAAACCTAAAATTTTAGTTATTCTATTATGTCACGTCAGTATAAGATACAGGGTCGCTGTTAAAGATGGAACTAAAGCTAGTGCTTAAACGGTTCAACATATAAAATTCAAAATTTCCTAATTGAAACTAAATGTATTTGCACATATTTTTGCGCAAAAAATTTTTTTTAATTAGCAACATAGGTCATGAGATATACCATTTGAAAGGGTTGAACATCCTGATTATAAAAATGTGTCACACATGGGGTCTAAATACAACAGAAAGAACGTTACAAACGTTTTCTAATAGGAAGCATGGGAGACTGTCAATACAACTTTGTGTTAAGTAGATGTTATGTTTATTTTAATTATAAATTATTTTTTGATAAATGTAAAAATAACATAGGGTTTACATTAAATTGTTATATTGCTTCAATAAAATAGTTTAAGTTTACATTAGCATACATAATTCTGGACACAAAGTTGTTATATTGACGTCTTGTAACATTCACGGCACCCTATTAAGAAAAACGCTTGTGATGTCCTTTCTGTTGTGTTTAGACTACATGTGTGATACATTTTTGTAATCAGGATGTTAAACTCTTTCAAATGGTATATCACATGACCTATGTTGCTATTAAAAAAAACCAAGATTTTGTATGCTTAATTTAAAAAAAAAAGTCACACACATTATCAAAATCTTGCTTAATATTAATGTTAAAACAATTTTGTAAAATTTTGGTATGGAAACAAGTGAAAAGAAATCATTAGAAAAAATGTTTCAAAATAAACTCTATTATTGGTTTTGATAATCTTTGTGTAATGCAACATAATGTGATCACCTCAAAAGTTTCTCAGCAAGGGAAAATATAAAATTAAAAACATGTAGTAACAAATTACATTTTCACAACTAGTTTAATATTTAAAACAAATGCCTTTTTAAATAAATTCAATATCATTTGATTACAGTCAATAATTTTCTAACTAGGTTACATGTGTATGATGTATTATTTATGATTCCATTATATTTAAATGTGATGTATCATATGACTGGAGAAAAACAAATATTTTATTTAATGTAGTTAAAACAATTGGTTATGTATTATGTTTGAACCTTTCAATCATTATTTCCATAAATCTACATATCTACTAAATACGGCCTGTTCCCTTTAACATACGTAATTTATGTTTATGGGACATCATATTTTCATATATTCTATCAAAGTCCTGAAAATTAAAGAGTAAATTTTTAAGTAAGTACTTTTCTTAATTACCATTGAATTTCCATATGAGTCTTCATCTTCTTCATCCTCAACCCCATCGTCATTTTCACGATAAAGGTTACTTATGTCAAGTTCTGAAATATAAAACATAAGATTATAAATTCTCGTGCAATAAATAAATGATTTGAGGTTAACCATAGTTACTTTCTAAAATAAGTACAAGTTGTATTCTACAGTGTCATGGGTCCATGATTTTATCAAAGATTTGCAGAAATTTTAGAAATTATAAATTATTTGTTAGTACCGTACGTTACAAATGTAGTATAAACTCCCGTAATTGGATCTAATAACGCATCATGTTTGGAGAAGCTTTTCTATTGTAACGTTTTCTTTTGTCTTTTACGTGTTTAAAAGGATTATGAATTTTTTTTGTGATTTTCTAAAATGAAAATGAAGCTCTTGTTGTTGATCAAAGTAAAATGAAGGTTTAACAGGAAAATGTGATTTAGGCTTTTGGTATTGATATTTTGGGAATACCTTTTACTAATTTGAGAGGAAGTATTCATTACTTTCTTTGTAAATAGGGTAGTTTTGTGTAAATAAATGGTTTCGTTATTTTAAATTAGTTGAATTTCGTTAAATAGAGTTGAGATTGCATCATATAAAATTAAATTAAAGAACGCATAAAAATTATTACATTGTATGGTACATCTATTGCAAAAGTTAAATTTAGCGGTTATTACGGCGCCGTTTCTGTTGATAAAAGTGTTGGATTTTAAACAAAGAAGTTAGCTTTAAATACACGTCATTAAAGGCTAGCGTTGCTAAAAAATTTCAATTTACCATATATATATATATATATATATATATATATATATATATATATATATATATATATACAGTCGACTCGTTAATTCAAACATGCGATAATTCGAACCTCTCTATAATTCAAAGTTATCACGAGTTCCTAGAAAATCTCTTTATATTTCGAACTAAATCAATACATTTTATGCACTTGGTAATTCGAACGAAAAATCATCGCTACGTAACAAAACGGCGCGTTAATTCGAACTCATCGGCGTCACACTCGACAATTCAAAGTCGCAGAACAAGTTCAAACTTGTATCATCGTACTTTGTTTTTGTAATGATTAGTACGTAGTTAAGTTTCAGTTACTGTTACTCTTTCGTTGGTTGGATCCAGATTAAATAAAGGTTTGTGTTAGTTATGAGTCCTAAAAGTATAAATGCTTGACGATTGCTAAAAAGAAGTTAATCGAAAAGTAGAGGGAGGTGAGAAGAAAAGTGATGTTGCAAAAGAATTTAAGATTCCTCCGAGTATTCTCACAACCATAATAAAGCACAAGGAGAAAATTTATACTGCTCAAACTGCTGGAGTACGGAAAAGAACTACTAAAGGTGAATTTCCTCGTCTGGAAGAAAGCCTGGTCATTTGGCTAAGACAGTGTAGAGGACAAAATTGTCTATTAGCGGAAACTTGTTAAAGGAAAAAGCAAAAGAGTTCGCGTCTACTCTAAGCATCAAAACTTTGCGGCAAGTGAAGGGTGCTTACAAATTTCAAAAACAGAAATGGAGTTGTGTTTAAAAAAGTTTGTGAGGAAAGTGGAAGTGTTAATGATGCAGTTTGTTAGATTGACACGGTAAATTGAATACTTTGATTGAAAACTATGACGCCCGAGACATTTTTAATACTGATGAAACTGGCCTATTTTTCAAATGTTTACCGGACAAGACGCTACTTTTAAAGATGAAAAATGTCATGGGGAAAACAGTAAAGAGAGGTTGACAGTTTTACTTGCAGTAAATATGGACTGATCGGAAAAACTTTTACCCTTAGTGATAGGAAAAGCAATGAAATCGCGATATTTCAAAGGAGTGAAATCGTTTCCTACTGATTATCGTGCTAACAAAAAGCTTGATGACGACAGAACTTTTTAACAACTGGTTTTAACAGTTAATGAGGACATGAAACGACAAAAGCGGAAAATTATACTCTTTTAGACAATTGCACTGTCCACAACAGCCCTCCTACCTTGTCCAACGTAGAACTCTACTTCTTTCCGCCGAATACAATTTCCAGATTGCAAACATTGGACCAAGGGATCATCCATAATTTTAAGACGTTCTATCGCAAAGAAATTATTAAGCTCGTTTTAGAATCTCTCGACAAGCAGCTAACTGCGAATATCACGGTTCTGATGGCTATTTTAATGATTGACAAGGCATGGAGAGCTGTAACAGCCCTAACGATTCTCAACTGATTCAAAAATCCGGTTTCATAAAAGATCAGGAAAATCTTCCAATAATTACGGATGATGAAGAACCAGCAATAGAACCACTAGTTGACATCAGCGGAGAGTTTTTCTGACTTTGCTCAAGTGGATGAAGATGTTGCTGTCTCAGGTTCACTAACCGATGGCGAAATTTTATCTGCGATAGATACAAATGAAAAAAGCAACGATGAAGATGTGGGCGATACATCATAACCTTTGGCAGAGGTGTCAGTTAAGGAAGCAAGAGCCTCATTCGACACCTTACAAAGCTTGTGTCTACAAAATGAAAGTAATGAAAAGAATTTCAGGCACTTTTCTCTTAAAAAGTTATTGAGCAGTCTGAGCAGCAGCAATGTGCTTTGAAGCAAACCAATAAAAAGAGTTCTTTCGAAAGATTAATTAATTCACACTATGAATACATATGTACAATAATAATTCAAAGTTTTTATTTCTTTTCTCTCAAAAATTTTGAACCATTTGATATTTCAAACACTCGATAATTTGTTATATTTTAAGAGTCCCTACAGTTTCGAATTAACGAGAGTCGACTGTATATATATATATATATATATATATATATATATATATATATATATATATATATATATATATATATATATACTTAGGTAAGGTTTCGAGAAGAGGTAGGTTCTGTTGACGATGCAATTTCTCTCGACTATTTTCTAGTTTGACTTCGTGGATGCGCGTACTTAGAAAAATTGGGTACCTTTTCTTTAATGAGCTAATTTAATGGAAGGGGTTTAAAAAACCAATATGGCGACAAGTAAAATTATTCACGAGGGCAGTAGTAGTTTAGGCGTAGAAGCGCCCAGTTTCTCGTTACGGTGACGTAGTGTTTACCGCGAAACAACAATGTCCAAGGTCCGTGTCGAAGGAACTATCGCAGCAGGGTTCTCATCTCCTCACAGACCATTTAAGGGATCATATAAGTGTCCAACCTTCACGAGACCAGTTATCGTTACGTGCAGTTGGTCCATAGGGACTTGTAGTAATCCAGAAGGCGTTTAGTGTTTAAAGTTAGCAAGTGCTTTCATCGTTCTCTGGAGAGGTCTTCGTTTTTTGCGGAAAAATCCAACGTTCGTTCCAAAGTTTCAATCGTAAAGTTCACAGTGCGCCGTAAATCAGATAATCTGCTGTGAATAAACCAGATTTTCGTTAAGTTAAAAGTAATAAGTGTTAATCAGGACTTGTACATAATTAGATAAGAGTAATAAGTATCAAGCAGAACGAGGTCATAGTTAGGTAAAGTTAACTATTAGCATGTTAATATAACTGTCGATGTACATACAACCAATTGAAATTTAATCAAAACGTGGTCGAAAGAGAGGCAGTCATTCGCTGAATTGTACGGGGAGTTGCAAGCGTCGTGTCAACACCAACCATAGTGGCGAGGTCCTCCTGCAGGTCCATTCCAGATGACTGTGTAACAAAAGGGCATCGTCTACCTAAGGTAAGATTTCTGTGTTTTTTTATTATTGTGGTGGGTGGCAAATGCTAAAAAGATTTATGGTGTGTAATTTGTATTATTTTGTTATGCGTTTGTAGAAACTTTTGAATACGCATTTTCTTTAAAGATTAACTTTTCGTTGTTTTTTTTTTGTTGTACAAATTTTAATACGGGCGTATCCATCCGGATTATGATCCAAATTTATTTGAAGGTTTTTTTTTAATTTTTGTTTAAACTGACGAATTTACATCGAAAATTATGTGTGTTTTAAGCGCACCGTTTACTAGTAAATGGAAAGTAACCATTTATTATTTTGGACATTTGAATCAATTTTATAGTGTAAATAGAGGTCATCGTGAGCTAGCTAGTTTCACAGCTAATAGATAACCTAGGTGATAAGATATTGTAATATTTGTGTTGACAATTCGATCGTTCTGTTTTTTTTTATTTAATTATTCACTATATATATATATATATATATATATATATATATATAGTATATATATTTAGGTTATTGGACTTCTGTTTTTTTTTAATGTGAACCTATTTATTACGCAGCATCTGATAACGCGCATAGCTAGTGTTTATTTTTGTAAGTTAGTCATTAAATTAACGTCATTACATTGTGTTCAGTTTAAATAAAACAATTACGGCCGAAAGCTTTTCAGTGATTATTTAACATTTAGAGGCCGATGAATCACTGCATTATTTTCTTTTATGATTTGAGCATAATTAATTGCGACTTGAATTTAATTTCAAGCGGTTGTGTACAGAATTAAAGTGTTTTTTTTTGTTGTTGAAGTGAAATTACTTTAAGAGTCGAATATTTTTAGTAACGTAACGTAACAATAGCTTGTTTTATTACTAAATTAGTGATTGATTTTTGCGACACGCAATTATTTTAGTTAGGCGTGCAAATATTTTTGGCGAGATCTGCTGGTCCCAGTGCCTCCTGCGAAGATTACGTTTATACAACTACGTTAGTAGTGCTTTGGAAAGAAGGCAGCATGCTTGCCTTTGCTGAAAATTGATTGATGAAAATTGAATTTTTAACGAAAAACGTACAGATTACTTTTTCATTGAGCTGAACAATTCTGCGTTTGGTTTAATTTGCCGCGAATCCCTAAGTTTTTAAAGAATATAATGTCAAACGACATGAGACCATGGCAGGAATAATTTGTCCAGATAAGAGAGCGGAATTTTCTAAAATTAATTTGTAGCATCAAACTGTCGCCAGAAGAGTTACCGATCTTGGAAACAACATTGAAAACCAATTGAAAAGTTTGCCATTTTCATCGGAGGCATTGATGACGATTATAATATAATTGAAAAAATGGGCGCGTTAGTTCCGCTAAAAAACGCAACATCAAGAGATTTATATGAAACAACGAAACAAACGTTATCCTAATTTTCTTTGTCACTTTCCAACATTTCCGGCACTGTTACTGACGGTGCTCCAGCTTTGGCAGGTAAAAGAGAGGGAGGGACTCGTAAAATTAATAGAAAATGATGCTGTTACCATGATAAACACCCGTTTAATGAAGTATTACTGATTCATACATCAGGAAAACGTATGCGGAAATGCTTTTAAAATGAATCATGTTATGCATACTGTCGTAAAGATGATGAATTTTATAAGATCAAGGGGTTTGGATCATCATCAATTTCAAGAATTTCTCAAATATTGTGATGCAGTTCACTTTTGCAAAGTCATATACCTCAGTTGGGGACAGATATTAAAACGATTTTATGATTTACGAAGTAAAATCAAAACGTGTCTAAGAACTGCCTAGCTGATTTCGGGTTTTTGGTTGATAACCTCTCACATGAATGAATTAAACACCCGTATCCAGGGCAAAGATCAACTCATCAATGCAATATTTGAAACTATAAACGCGTTCTAAATGAAATTTTTTGCATTTCATTACTTTGGCCGAACATAATCCTTTGAATGGACAGAAATACCTAGTCTTACTCCTCGATTTTATACAGGAATTTGAACAACAACTGCAGGATTTACGAATGAATAAGCATTATTTTAGTATTTTCACAATTCCATTTTCGGTAGAAAAAATTGACTGCCACCGAATTTCCAAATGAAATGAGCTGAGTTGCAATCTGAAATGCAACTAAAAAACAAATTTCCCACGTTACATAATTATGGCATCTCTTATCAGCAGCACTTTCATAAGTGAAAATTTTCTTCAAGAATGAACCACACCAAGAGTAACACTTTCGAGATAATGGGCGTATTTTTAAATATGCAGTAGCAATTCAAACTACTTTTACGAATAAAATTTTTATTTGTATCAGAAAATCACAAGATACAAACTGACTATTAGCGAGCAATTTAGCCTTTAGAATGACGATTGAAGAAACAAAGGAGGGGGCACGTTTTAAATGTAAAATACCTTTCGGTCAGAATTTAACCAAATTTTGATATGTTCTAGAACTTGACCAATTGATCAAATGTCTTCATTGCCCGAAAGCTCAACAGTTTTTGATATACAGGGTCTGCAATATCACTATTTGATACTTTCAATATATCATAAAATGGACATTTTTGCCAATATTAACGCAAAACTTAGTGAAATGTTATTTTTTTGTGCTACTGGTTACAACCTTTTCTTTACTTTCATTTTTTTGTACATACACCTGATATACAGGGTGAGACCAAATATATGTATCTGAAAAGAATTATACGGTGGTATTGTTTTGATATTTTGTTGAATGGAAGTTAACACATATATATGTCCATTTAAATTATTATTGCAAGTTAAGTCCCCTAAACGTCCGTTATACAGAGTGTTTCATTTCTGTAATAGATTTAATTGAGTATTATTATACTTCCTAGTTAATTTTCTGATAACTTAATTGAAATGTCTATATTAAAATAAACTATTTGCTAACTGTATATACCTACATAATAGTCACGATGTGTTTATACTGATACTGGGTGTCCAAGTACAAAGGACCAAAGCGATATCTTAAACTTCATATAGGTACGGAAAAAACCGTTAACATAAAAAATCCCTTGCAATTGGATGTCGTTGCGAAATACAAAGCTTTTGGAGATAGACAGATCGAAAGGTTAGATGTGCTTCATTTATTATCCTCACTATTTTCTAATAAAGTTTTCAGTAGATTCTTTTGATAGAGAAGGCGCTTGTCAAAGTTCACCTTTATTTTGCAAAACTAAGAAAAGAAAATTCTTTAAGATACTAGTGTCTTCACTGTTCACACCATCGACAGACCGGTTTCGCAGGTCTACCTCCATCACCACTACCGCTTTGTACAGTCATTGGAAATAAGAAATGTTTATGTAGAAACGTTAATCAACGTATTTTAATATATTAAAAATATCTAAGCTTAATAAGATATCAGTTAACTGAACTGATGAGCCAGAAAACCGTAAATAATTTTTGGTCTTGATATAACCATTGTCATAGAAATCAAAAAGTTGCATAATCAAATGTTAAATGTCTAACACCTCCACATTATTTGCATTTAGTATATGATTTAAAACATTTGTAGAAGGATATTTGATTAGCTCTTGATACCTAGCGTATCCTAAAATCCATAGTACAGCTGCCACATGAGAACAAGTACCTAAAGTTCTGGCACCAGTCTTGCAGGTGCAGTAAGTACCTAATATTGGGTTAGGTTCTTCTTCCTCATTATTCGGCACAAAGCAATCCACAACTGGTAACGAGTAGCATTTCTGAGGCGAGAATATATCCTTACCCGTATAAAACCGGGTTCGTAGTTTTCATCAAATTGATATTGAACCTGGCGGTCCTCTATTTCACTGTCCTGTATATAAGAAGGAGCAAGCATTAATTGAAAAATACCTACAGTTAACTCTTTAAGATAGTAATGTGACAAACGTGGGAATGAGGGAACGATAATTTCATTTAAATCAACCCATCTCCCCTTCTAGCGCGCAAGTTTTCCTCCTCAACCCTGGCTTGAACAACATTTGGCTCTTGAACTTTTTGAAGAATATTTTCAGCTATCTCAATAGTAGCATCTTGCATTAAAATGGGTGGAAAATATTTATTTATAATTGCTCCAGCAATTTTAAGAAAATCAGCAATATTACAAATGTGGGGTGTTTTTATCTTAAAGCTAAAAATTTAAAATTGATTTTAAGTGCACATTGCGTGCTTCTACGATCCACCTGGTTTTCGTAACGAGACGACTATCATTAGCCTCTTCTGTGGATAACTGTAGCTGACCTCTGGGCAAAAAGGCTGGCATTTTAAAATTAATACCTAATCTATTTAAAGCTGGAATAGCATCCAAGTACCCGCGGTCGAGAATGAAAATATCTCCTTCATTAAACCATTCACGCATTCCATTCACATCTCTATTAAATTCACTTATAAGTATGTTAGCATCGTTGTTTTCAGAATTTGAGAAATATGGCCCTTGAATGTCTAGAATAAATCCGCTCGGAGCAACAAGCAGAGATGGATTGATAAGATGTTTACCCTTATAAGTACAGTAGGACTGTCGCAACACTTTAAAACAAGAACTTTTCTCTATTTCCAGATAAGTACAGTCATTATACACTATAACTTGAGGCCGATCCAGGTTTTGATTATATAGACGATTTGCAAAAGCAGTTACATGACTTTCGTTGTAGCTGTCTCTTGTTGTAGCAGTAAATCCAACATTTTTTTGTTGTACAAATCTTGCAGAAAGAGATTGTCTAACTAGAGATATAGCTAAACTGGCTTGTTGTCTTGTGGAATAATTAAAAATAACCGCTAAAAAACTATCACGACCTTGTCGTAACTTGCACAGGAATGCTAAGAGATCTTTTTTACTTACATATCTCAAAGTATTTCCTATTCTAACGGGGTCACAAAAGTTGAAAAGATTATTAAATTGATCTTTGGTTATAGGAGAAAATGCTTTAAATTGAGAATCTGTGAAGTTATTTTCGTCTTTGTAAGCCGTGTGGTAGCTTTTTTTCTTAATTTCCTTACGTAATGCTTGTAAAAAAATATAAATCTCATTACCTGCAAATAATGGTCGATTTACATATCGTAACCCAGGGAGCAGAAACTCAAACAGATTACCATTCTCATCCAAATGAATATTACAGCAGTACGTATTTTCTGGCAGTACGTATTCTCTCTCAACAAAAATATTAATTCTACCTTTCATGGATGCAGCATAAGTGAGTTGACCTTTGTAGCACATTTAATCGCAAACAATTTGGGTTATTGTCTATTGCTTGAATTTCGCTTACAATAGAAATATTGCAGATTCGAGTTTCTTCTATTATGACCCGCTCTGGTAGATTTGATTCGCAGCGACGTGTAATCACAATTTCCTGCTTTCTTGCATTTACCTCACCACTTATTTTCACCATAACCCTAGGAACTAAAGCATTTCCACAAGCAAAACATGGAATTCGATTAATTTTTCACATAAACTCTTTAACGATTTTAATTCAAAAAGCTAAGCATCAACAATATCACTTAATTAGTGGATTATTTTTGACGTTTCATAGCCACCTACTATATTGTTGTTATTTTATAAGTTTGGGAAGAGAAGAAAATAATAATTGTAGTATGAAAAACGGAAAGAAAAGTGCAAAATCAGAAAAAAATTTAGTTGTACGAATAAAAGCAGAAGAAAAAGCGCAATACCACATTCCGGTTTTGGTTTAAACGAATAAGTAAATACTAAATATGACTTTATTAGAAAATAGTGAGCATAATAAATGTCGATGTCAATCTCCAAAAGCTTTGTATTTCGCAACGACATCCAATTGCAAGGGATTTTTTATGTTAACGGTTTTTTCCGTACTTATATGAAGTTTAAGATATCGCTTTGGTCCTTTGTACTTGGACACCCAGTATCAGTATAAACACATCGTGACTATTATGTAGGTATATACAGTTAACAAATAGTTTATTTTAATATAGACATTTCAATTAAGTTATCAGAAAATAATAGTCAATTAAATCTATTAAAGAAATGAAACACTCTGTATAACGGACGTCTAGGGGACTTAACTTGCAATAATAATTTAAATGGACATATATATGTGTTAACTTCTATTCACCAAAATATCAAAACAATACCACCGTATAATTCTTTTCAGATACATATATTTGGTCTCACCCTGTATATCAGGTGTATGTACAAAAAAAATGAAAGTAAAGAAAATGTTGTAACCAGTAGCACAAAAAAATAACATTTCACTAAGTTTTGCGTTAATATTGGCAAAAATGTCCATTTTATGATATATTGAAAGTATCAAATAATGATATTGCAGACCCTGTATATCAAAAACTGTTGAGCTTTCGGGCAATGAAGACATTTGATCAATTGGTCAAGTTCTAGAACATATCAAAATTTGGTTAAATTCTGACCGAAAGGTATTTTACATTTAAAACGTGCCCCCTCCTTTTTGAATGAAGAGCTACATCACACTTTTGGCATCTGAATGCCGCGGTCTTTTGGCACAATGTTAATCGAATCTGTAAGTTTCCAATATAGCCTGAGAAATTATCTTCGGAGGGCCAAACGGTTCATTTTCCCACCATTAATTTTATGCAATTACCAAGAATTGTGTTCTACCATATTGAGACAATGAGAGAATAAACTGAAGTACCATTTTGCCAAGGGACTCGGTACAGACTTATGTTCTGATCCGCCTGGTCTATTCCTTCCATGTTATCATTGTAATTTTTGATCTAGTGGGGTTGCGAAACATAGATAATCTTTTTTTCTTTTGAGAAAACCTTTTTACTGGAATGGTAGGCTATGGTGAATTCACATTTGATGCAAAGGTGACTATATTAATATCATTTCATTTGCAAACCATAATGTTTTCTTTTTTCAATAAGGAATACTCGGATGTTCCTCGCAGTTATTTTTTGAGAATATTCGAAATTTTAATGGGGCAGTTAGAAATTCGGTTTTCCCAATGGTTCCTGAGCACTTTCATCCTCTCTTTGTTAGTTCACTTATCAACGGTAAGGAAGTGAAAAATTGTCAAAGTAAATGTGAAATGTCGTGTTTTGGTGCTCTGATTGGAGGACATCTGCGAACTGAAGGACAACACTAGCTCTTAAGCCAAGCACGTGGTATTTATAACTCCATCGGATTGGTTTGCCTTGAATAAACTGTTTTGAACAGTGACCTCCATAATAAGGGACCATGGACTCATTAACACTATGAAACTCTTCGAAATGTGCGAACAGAACAAATTTTTTATTGAGAGCTTCAAACAAAGTTCGGATTTTAGAGAACCTATCGACTTCATCTAATTTGATATTATCATTCACATGAATATTCTGCATTAGAAAGCTGAATAGAAGTCTATACATTCAGTAATACTATTTCAATGAAGCATCTTATTTCATTTGTAGATATATCCCCTATGCGGTTTCGTTGGAACGCATATAAATTACTATAGTTAGTGATCAAATTGATTACCTAATTTTGGCGCTTATGGTTTTAGAAAGTCGACAATGGTAGGTCATCATCACTGCCCAAATCGTCATTTTCAACTACTTATGTTGCAGCATCTTCTTTATGAGTGGAATTTCGATTAAAAATCACTCCAGACTCTCTGCAATTAGCTGACTGCCAGAAAGATGATTTATACCAACTGTATTTTTATCGCCGAAGTCTTCGTCAATATTGTAAGCATTTGCGTCATTTCGTGGAAAAACTGGTATGCCATCTGAAATCTGTACTATTCAAGTTTTTTTATTTCTTTTAATATTGCATGTAGTTTCAATAGCTTTTTCAAAATCTGCAAAGAAAAATTGAAAAATCACTATACTGCATTATGTTACTGTTCGTTATAACGGACACCTAGTTTTGAGGTTCTGTATTTATTAGATAAACATATTTCCCTACTTATACTATGCTTCATAGACAACTTCCTGATTACCTTAATTATGTATGTGCTTTATTTCTGAAAATATATTCAGAAAAGAGTGTAAAATACTTACTTCAGTTCAACAGTTTCCGGCACGATAATTCACTTCAAAATTTTCACATAACATCTACGCCATTCCCTTGTGGGGTAGGCAAAACAATCCCTGCCTCGTTTATTTTGAAATCTTTCTCCATGCTTTCCTATCCCTGCATACTTCCCTAGCTACCGCAAGATTCATACATTGTCTCTGGCATGCCCTTTTATTTTTAAAACTTTTTATCTTTCTTTTATCATACATTCTACTACATTCAGCCAAATTTAACGCGGCCTACTAGGCCCAGCCTTACCTCTAACTTCACCCACATAAATTCGCTTTGTTAATCTTTCGTTGTTCATTCTTTCGATGTGACCAAACCAACGTAGTATACTACTTGTATACTGATCTATCATCGTATTTTCTTTGCCATACTTCTTCACTATCTTCATCTTATCTCTTCTCGTTTTACCGCATGCGCTTCTCAGGAATCTCGTGCCCACGGCATTTATTTTGCTTTCTGCTTTTTTTGACATACCGTAGAATGGGAATACTTTGATAATTTGTTTCCTTTAAAGTGAAATATATTTTTTGTTGGTAAATATAAAAATTAACAAACAAAACTGTAACATCGATTCTTGGTATTCTATCGATTACCGAAATATGTAGAAAAAAAATCAGTAACTTTCGAGTAAAAATTAAAAAACTGGGTTATCAAAGTTATACGGAGGGTGGTGATACTTAGATCACCTTCGTTTTTCCAACAAAGTATTATAGTATCCCCAGCGTTTAAACATTTGGGTTAAAAAAAAATAATTATAATGGTAAAACTGAAATTTAAAAAATAAACTTGATGTATTTGAAAATTTAAGCACAACTTAAAAAAACATTCCTTATAAAGACACTTATTTTTCTTAACCTAGAAACACTGTAACGAGTAGATAGGTATAAATGAGTTAATTTTCATTTAATACTCAGCCAATTCAATCGCATTAATGATTTTGTTATAAGTGTAAATTATGTTTTCATCTTCAACTAATTCTCCGCTTGGTTGCCGCAATATCTCTAGAATCGCCTTTCCTTTAATTTCTGAGATATCATTGAAGACTCGTCTAAATTTTATTTTATTTTTATCGACTGATTTGAAGTCTACAACTGTGATGCCGCTCTCAATCTCGACACAATCTGACAAACATATTTGTACGTTTTGTTTTCACTGTTAGATGAAAATGTAACTAAGAGAAATTGGCCCACTTGTTAATTTCGGTTATTTTCAGCTGTTTGATTAACGTTGATACTGTCGAACTCAACTCCCTCAACCAAGGATGGTTTCTTTTCATCTTCCTCGTCACCAGATGCTAAATGAATTGCATTTTCGCTATCTGCAGCGACACTGCATCCTGGTGGTACAGTAAGTCGTTTCCTGAAGACGGCTAGGCCCGCCAAATCTTTGCTCTCTTAAAAGACTTGTTACAGCAGACTGCGATTTCAGCTGGATTCGCTTTTTCCTGATCAGGAAGTTTCTGAATAACTGCGTTTGGATTAAGTGGAACAATCAACAAACCCCAAATTCACTTTTTATATCTCTTTTAATAGCCTAGTGTTCATCATTAGTAGTCCGTGATGTTACGCTGTTACGGGAAACATGTCTTTGGCACAGTATTTAGCCGCAAGTTTTGAAGCTTTTAATCCGATAAAATAGCACTCCAATCTGTTTTCATTGGGCGAAAGAATGCCACATCGAGTGGCTGACACAAATGAGTCGAATTGGCGACTAAGCATACAAAATAAATGTCGTTTTCATTGCAAAGTTGAAGTACTTCGGGGTCCATATGCGATAATAAATTGTCGCCTATCAAGGCTTTCCTGCCGTTTAAACGTTTAGCATGTCGCGAAAATACCGTCTTGAACCTTTCCCTAAAAGTTTCACCATCTAACTATCGACTTAAGGTGCGGTTAGAACGTGTTCTTTGACTGCAACAAGGCTCTCTACAGCATGGATCTCCCACAGAGCCATTTGTTTTCCATGTGTCATATAAATGAGCACTTTTATAAATGACATAGGGTGGCAACAAAGTGCCATCTGCAGAACTGCAAAACAATTATTGTTGTACAGCTTTTTGAGTGGTTCATTAATTTTTCGGGGTACTTAACCCTCTTTCTGTACATTCACCAGTCAGCTTCACATATATTATTTAGAAATCAATAACAACTCCTTTTCTATCTAAATAGTATATTGCCATCATGCGTATATCGAATAAGGTTAAAGGACAGCCCCAGTCTCCGCATTTTGCTGCTACTTAAAGAATTGTTTGCTCCTTCTCGTCACCAAATACTGGAGGTCCTCTAGGTTTTCGTCCATGCTTTCCTTTGAGTTTGTTATATAAAGTCCCAAATGGAATTTTGTGCTGGTCGGATGCTGCTCGAATGCTTAAACTCGAATTGGCTATTTCCTCAAGGGCCTTTTCCAACGTTTGTGGCAAACAATCTGTATAAGAACGAGATCCGGATATGCTTTTGTGTTTACGAGCCATTTATTTCAAGAAAAAACGAAAAAAAAAATTTTTACATTTAAAATCGCTTATGTTACCCCATACCCGTGTCAAGGGTACCCCAGTCATTAAATATAGTTATTACGTCCCTGTGTCTACATATATGTTTGATTTAATTATGTAAGCAATTACATTAATAGTTAAACAAAAGCATAAAATGAAAGGAATAAAAAATTCTCTAAAACTTACCTTTACAGCAGGAAAGTTATTTCACTCAGAAAAAACACGTAAAATAATCGCTGACCTTATATCGCGCTTCTTCTGCGTTCAACAGTCGAGTGAACCAGCGCCCACTGGATGCTGCTGACAGAACCATGCAGGTGTAAACCTGAGTGGGAGAAATTGATCACGTTCAAGAACTAACAGTAGGGGAAGCTCTTTTGTATTAGGGTGAAGTTATAGTCAAAGTACACCCGTAATTTAAAGTATCCCCATTATACGGTACCTAAATTCAATAATAGATATTATTTTAACGAATTTTTCAGAATTTTCATATTTAGCAACGAGTAATAATTAGATCTGTAATAGATTAAATATTATTAAATGGTCCTGAAAATTCTAGAACACTCCACGTGAATGAAGGTATCAAAAAACAAATTAAAAAAAATTTCAACTTGTTTGCCCAGTAAAGGTATTCCATGCAAATTTTTCTATGTTTATTTCCAAAACATCTAACCTTGTTTTACTATCTGAAAACGTGAAAATGTTATATTATTTGCATTCAGTGGACGTCTTTGTTCAATTATATGTACCTAAACTATGTTTCATACTTAGAGTTCAGCAAAAGAATAAAGACTCACAAAGAAGCGACACGAGCTTCAATTTAGTGGTAACAGTTTGATGCGCATGCTTGCCAGAACCGTCAACACTTTAAAGAATACTTCATTTGTTTTATTCGTTGTTTATATTTTGCTTTATACATTCTAATAGCCCGGACAAGTGTTTTTTAATTATAGTTAAACGTTTATTTTTCTTAGTTATTAGTTTTGTTATAGTTTAGTTTTTAGTTGTTATAGAACTTTTTTAGTGATTTTACATAACCTTTAGTGACTTGGATAATTAGTGTGTTGTTTTGAAAAAAAAACATGAATAATACATTATCACATTGTGCAGTTGTCAATTGTATCACTAAATATGATGGGAGAATTAGTTTTTATAGATTCCCTAAAGATGGTATGAATAGGTAATGTAGATAGATAAGTTAATTACCAATGCTCCTTGTGGTATTGTAGGTGCATTAAATGGTTAACACTATGTGAGAAACTGGAACTAATTGGAAAAAATGTCGATTTTTATTATAATTTAAGAGTTTGTGGTAAACATTTTACAGATACAATATTTATAAACATAAAAAAAAACCTATCACTTTTCCTTGCGATACCAACACTTCTACTTCCTGAAATGTAAGTGCATATTGTTGCAATTCACAATTGGTACAGATTGCACAGAATACTGTTATTTTAGTTTTTCTCAACATACAATGGACGAGTATAATAATAAGGATTCTGGTTCTGATGTACACTGTGCCCCATTTTGGTTGAAATTGTAGGGTATCTTGTTTGTGAGAAAATATAGAAAGATGCGGTTTTCGCGACCCTGTTCTACTATTTCGTGAAATGAAAGATGCCACAAACAGAATTGTCACAGTCCATTTAGTATTTGAGATTCAGGGCGGAATAAAAATTTTCACATTTTAAGCACCCCTCGAAACTGCTTTGCCATGTGATTAAAAATTATTATTAATTTTATTAAATACATAAATAAAAAGTTTACCTCGAGTAGGATTTGAACCTACGCTAACCATCTGCGCCATCGAGATACAAGCCCCAATCGATGTACATTTTGTCTTTACGTATGTAGAACTGATGTAATTTATCGAAATGGTGAAAAGGGGGTTATATATAGAATTTTCCGTAGAAGTTAGTGGCGTGTACAGTTTTCTCCACAAAAAGTCAGTTTCTTCGCAATAAACCAAAGTTTGTTTTTTTTACATGGAAGACCTTGTATATTTTTTTATTATATAATAGAGCTTACTCTCAGCTTTCAAAAAATATATATTGTGTGACACTTTTTTTACATTTATTAACCTCAAAAATGAATGTTACGTTAATTATTAAACATTTTGATGATATGGTGGGCCATGAAAAAACAAGGTTAAGGGTTAGGAAGTTGTATGCCAAAATACAAAATTAAAAACTACACATAATACCTACAACTTTACAAGCCTAATATAAATTACTAAAAACGATATTCGAACTGATGACATTCTGTCTTATTAATGTTTCACACACTCTTCCAATTCGTTCTATAGCATTAAGCACAATAATAGGGCGATCTTATAAATATCTGAAAGCTTCTCTAACTGCATTTGTCAAACGTTCAATGTTATCATATTGAGTTTGGTATATTTTATTTTGCAAGTAATCCAATAAAAAGAAATCTAAGACTGACAAGTCCGGAGACCTACGAGGCCATCTTATCGGCCTATTAGTGCCAATCCATCTATTACCAAAATTGTTTTCCAAAAACGGGGGTATAATTTGCGCATTGTGAGATAGGGCTCCATCCTGTTGGAAATGAATTTGGTTCAAGCGAGCTAAAGGAATGCCATCTAATAATTCAGACACAACCATTTCGAAAATGTACAAATATCTAGGAGCGGATAAGTTCTCTCCGAAAATGTAAAATTTTATTTTTGTACTATATTTAACATGTTTAAGTACCAATTGCAAAATATTAACATACGTTCACCGTCGTCAGGATAGTTTATATTTATGGTGGCGAAGTATTCTTTGGATTCTTGTTTTCGAAACTCCATTACTACTTTCTATAGTTCTGCAAGAACTTATAGGATTACTCTTCACACTGGCTAAAACGGTAATCTCATCATTCTCTCGATTTTCTTTATTATATTTTTTTGACCTGGGTTTAGAAAATGATGCATAATTCACTAAATTTCTTCTTAGTCTATAAAACGTGATTTTACTAGGTTGTCTCCGTTCTGGAAACCTACATAGATGTAAAGTTACTTAATTATCAAATCAAGTAAACTACATTTGCCTGTTAAAATACAAATTTATTGCTGCGTCAGCGTTTTCATTACTCTGACCCAAGAAAGTTAGCATATCATATTTTTCAAAATTTTGATTTTCTACCATATTTTGCACAATGAACAAACAATACGATTGTTGCACAAAAATAATAATCAGATTTGACAGGTCAATTACGTTTAGATAGGACTAGATCCAGTCTACTTACAAATTTGGATATAAAGTATTCTTTATAAGTTTTATTGCCATTAATATTTTTGTCTGAAGCTGTAAGATGCATTTTACCCAATTAATAAAAAAATTGTCAGTTTAATACCTAAATGTATCTTGGACGTTGAAGAAAATACGCGTTTATACTGAGTTTATAGATTTCATGGCCAACTATATAATCAAAATGTTAAATGAACGGAATATTCATTTTTGAGGTTAATAATGCAAGAGAAGTGCCACACAATATATATTTTTTGAAAGTTGAGAGTAAGCTCTATTATATAATAAGAAAATATACATGGTGTTTCATTAAAAAAAAAACTTTGGTTTATTGTGAAGAAACTGACTTTTTGTGGGAAAAACTATGCACGCTGTAACGGGAGCTTCAGAAAAATAAAAATTTCGCGCTAAATTATACTAGATTAGATATTTACATATTATTTTTCTGGAGAAAGAAATGATTATTGTTTATTTGTATTTGAATGTAATTGGTATTAAGATGAATAGTTTGAGTTTCTTTCAATAAGTTATCTACATATTAAATTTGAAAATATTTAAAATACGCGGCATTTGCAAGTACATTGATGTATTAGAAGGGATGAGACACTGTTATAATAATGATGTGCAGTTTTTAAAGTAGTCGCGTTAAGAAAGCGATCAAAAAGAGTCGCATAAAATAAGCGATTCGAGTTGATAGTTATCAGTCGATTGACGCCGCAGCATAAGTGACATTGTATAGTCACGCGGCCCCAGAAAGTGTGAAAATTACAAATAAGAATTAATTAGCGGTATAAAAGGGAAGAAGTAGAAAATTACCTTCCTTATTAATATTGGCAAGTTGCCGATAATAAAAAGATTGCGTAATAGTTTAATATGAAAACCGCAGTTAACAAAACACTTATAATACAGAATAAGTAGGACCTACTATACCAAAAATCTCAAACTCGCGAGAAGTAGCAAGGAAGTAGAGAAATCAAGATAAAGTATACCAATGTTCAAGAGGTAGAGCAGTTGCGTCATAACTAACTTTGTTTCATTACCACCTTTAGAACCCGTCTATTGTGAACGAGGGAATGCAGACAGAATTGGTTTAGGTTAGCAACTATGTCCAGTGTTGTCAATCATTTCTGATATTAAACATTTGACATAACATAACTTAAATTTTATTATTGTGATAAAATAAACATAAACCCTGAAGCTGCGATTTTACAGTTGTCAAACTTGTTTTCACAACCTGACAACTTCGGTGTCCTCTGACAGTATTAATATTAGTGACGCAACTGCTCTGACTTGTGAAAATTACTAAAGTATATTATGTGTTAATTGTGGTAACACAAGTTTTCACTCACGGACACAGGTTGCAACCAGAGTGTGCTATTATTCATAGGATAATGATGTGCAGGGCATATACAACTTTTAATTAACTAAATAAATAAATATTTCAGGAGTATTAAGTTTCCTACAAAACACTTTTAAACTTGACTAAAACTATAAAAATGCTTTAAATATTTGTAACTTGGTAAGTGCACAAAGGTATCGTTGTTCCCAAAAGTAAAAGGTGCGCCGTAACAGCTAATAGGGGTTAGGCCGGAAGCTCAGTCGGTCGGTTCGGCACTTGGATGTGTGGCTGGCATAGAAATACAGAGTAATAAAAGGGCACCACTTGATTTATATTTATATCGTCCTAGACCAAGAAAATGCCCACGACACAATAAGAGGTACGCTATGGTTAAAAAAAAATGGTGGACACAGCCCAGGTAGAGAATAGGCCCGGTTAGGAATTAAATGCGAATCCCCAGTAACAAAAAAAAACACCCACTGATAATTTAACACAAATCGGTTTAATTTTTGCAATTTGGATAACTACCAAATTAGTGAACAGATCGAGAATTCTTATCAGAACACACTGATTTACCCAATTGTGGCAATAGTACCACACTCACCTTTTTTTTTAGTGATACCACTAAAAAAAACAATGAATCAAATTTACGGCTCTAACAACACAAACTTTATGCACTATTAGATACCCCGCATTGACCCTAGAAATTAAAGATACAACACATAATCGAAATCAAATAAATAATAACACCGTGGTTTTTTGAAGAGCTCTCCTTAAAACTGGCGTACCAGTTTGAATTCAAGCGAATAGTAATCTAAACTCGATATAAATAACCAAAATGTTTCAGCTAGATGTCTACCATTGGGTTTTTCTTAAGGACCAACCAACAAATTTAAATTTGATTAACAGTAATGACAAAAAGGGAAGCATAAATCTTCCAAACAGCAACCAAAAATTGGTAGTCTGCTACTACTACAAGTAAACATAGAAGCATAAACTAGAAGCCTTACAATTACCCAGTAAAGTTATAAGCAAATATGTATAACCATGGGGACGAAAGTCGCAACAGTTATAAGCAAAAAAAAAAAGTATAATTAGAGCTTAAATAGTTATAACTAGTAAGTGAGACACATAGGATATGCATTGAACATTTAACTCATTGTGCAACTATGAAATTGTGATCACCCCATTTAGTTTATAAAAGCACAAATGTTAAAATATATCATGGAGCACTCTGTATCACAACCGCCGAATTACGAAAGTGCAAAGTTCAGATCTTAAACAGATCTTAACTTCAAAGCAGTAGGTATAAAGATGCAACAGCTGTTTAAAACACACTTCAATTTTTGAAAATGGAAAGTTATTACACATTAAAATAGAATAACATTGAAGCTAGATTAGCAACTGTAAACAAACGAGCAGCTGCTTAAGTAAGAATTGATCATTTACTACTAAATCTTAATTAAACATTTACGATTACAGATACATATCCTCGTTAGAAGCAACACCATCTCATGTTCCAGCTGAATGTAGTTGCACTCACGAAACAGTGCTATACTTGTGACTGTGATTCGTTATAGGAACCAGCCACGTTTAAAGTACTTAGAAGGTTAACTGAAGCGAGTGTCTATAGAGCGAGGGCTCCGTCATGACTTAATAACAATAAAGAAAAACTCACCAGGATGTTGTTTTAATATTTTGACTTAACCGAGTATCTTACTAGACATAAACCTGTTTGCTTTTAGTGAGAGAACGAGTCGATGTGAAGTAACTGCCGGAATTATGTTCGAGCTGGCTGTCGGAGTCCATTGCTTAAATATTCCATAATTAGGAAAAAACGCTCTAGTTGAAGGATCCGTTACAGCACTATTCCGAAGAAACAACAACAAACCCCCATAGAAAAACCTAAAGAACCAAATCTTTAGGTACGAACAAAGTGTATTTAATTGACTAATCATTAAAAAAAAGTAATGACTTAAAACAAAATGATTTACTCACCTACTGGCACGACGAGAACATGTGTAGCTATTACGAAACTTTTTACATCCGTAATAAAATGAAGCTAAAATATTTAGTTAGCAGAAATTTTGAACTATAAATTTTGAGAAGTAAATAAACTCGTGTACCGCTGTATTGCAATTTCACACTTGTAAAAATTACAGAAAATTTCTGAAAATGTCTGATTTCATCGCAAATTGCGTTCTACAAAGTGAACTCAAGGACGTCATATGATCCCTTTCACCAATAAAAAATTTCCTTATTTTGAATTATTGTACAAACTGGATTATCACGCGCAATGTTGACAGATTTCTTGTGAGTACCCAACGTATGGTGTGTTGCCTATCAACAGGTATAAGAAGTTTGCAACGTGTCTAACCTATCACGTAACATAAAAAGGAGGAAATTAGTGAGCTCGGCTGAGAACTCAGTGTAACGACAAATTAGTCGCAGAGCACTTGGATTGCGTGGGTAGTTTTTGAGCGTCGATAAATATTAGATATGTTTAGGTTATGAGAAAAGAACGTTGTAGTACACGCAAATAGTATAGAAAGTAAGGTTTGAGCGCAACAAGCTTCGAGAAATTGTAAAATTAAGTTAGATACATGAGGCCCCGCAAAGCTTGAAATCGGGGAAAAAAGAGAAATAATAAGCAAACAATTCTAGTAACCTATATATATATATTATCATATCCATATACATATATATATATATATATATATATATATATATATATATAATATATATATATATATATATATATATATATATATATATTTTATAGTTGCTGAAAATGTAATACGTAACGATCAGTGCTTTTATGATAGATAACATCTATATATTTTCTGAATACTTGATCTTTAACATAATCGTATTTAAACATCTGTCAATTTGAATAAATTGTAATAATTTAAATCTGGAATTTCTACTTAATAAAGATGTTCTGTTATCAGTGTTTTGTATTTGATTAACTGTAGAACAGTTCAAAATAATTAAAATTTGCAATCGATCTGGCTCATTACGCAATTTCAGGTCGATCATTAATCTCAGAAGTATTCAGAGGGGACTTCAATTACCAATAGATGTAACCTGTTATGCAATTTTACACAGGTTAATGCTAAAATTTTATTTCAACTGACACAAATAAACAACAAAAGTAAATTAAATAATGGGTACATATTGACCAATTTGCAAATGTAAATACGTACAAACACGTGGCTTCAAAAAGCACAACAAAAAAAAATTCTTACAGATTAAAAATTCCCCCAAAATATTATATACTAAACACATTAAAATGGATAAAGTTCGATTATCCATTTACTTATAATAAGACATTATTAACTCAGAAAGCAAGAATGATCTTGAAAGGCAATCGTACTTTTATCTTTTAAACAAAACCGAAAACTATTTCATACAAATTACGTTAGCTAATCCTCTGTCTACGATATAGTGAATTCCACATGGTCTGCTTCCAGTAATCCTTTTTAAATTCGCACCCACACTAGCTAAAACACAGAAGACGGCGGTACTGGCTGAATAATCCGCCGCTAAACTCAGTAACTAACTCAACGTTACATATTAATTATAATATATATATATATATATATATATATATATATATATATATATATATATATATATATATATATATATATATATATATATATCTTAATTAATCACGAATAGTTATCACAAGACCAGACTTGTATAGTAAATTTTCCCCAGTACGAAAACATTAATTTAGCATGATTTTATAATGATAAATTATGTACAGATACCATACAAAGGCAAGTTAAGAAAGTGTCTTAAAAATTTCTTTTCCAAGCAAAACGGAGAGATCCAAAGGTTCAATGTTTAATAAACATTTCGGGTTCGTTTCAAGGATTGACCTGAAAAGGAAAATTCACAGGCAAACAAAAAATACATTGATCATAACCCCGGTAACTTGACTTGCAGTTGTTTTACAAAACAAACAAATTTCACAAAAGCCCTATAAATAACAACTACACAATTAAATCTACATCATGTGTACACTGAACCCTTTCCACTATAATTTTAAAACATGATTAAATGTAACGGATAAATAAAAACAATTTTGATTTCCCGCTCGAAAATCTAAAGTACGACACTGAGTTATATTACGCACACAACCGGTATAACGAAACAGAACTGTTATTCAGTACACAATAAAATGGATGGCAATGCTAATACTTTCCTAGGTGTGGTTCAAAAGATTATCGTGAAAAGTAAGCCCACATTAACAGGAAATTTCTAAGACAACGCCTTTACTCTTTAGTCAGTGGCGACTGAACAACCACGTTCTTGCACATTTTACCGGAAATCGATGAAAATATCAATGTTTAATTTTTGTAAAAATAAAACCACTTCCTCAATAATTGTAAATTCGATTACGGTGCCGCCCTCTAGCGGTATTTAACCAAACTAACGTTACCTAGAATGTGTAGAAACTGATAGGTGGCACTACCATGTTGATTTAAACTTTCTTAACTACTTTCTTATAATACAGTCAATACAAAAACGAATTCAATATTATTGAAGGAATTATGGAGTAAACAGTAAATGAGGAAATCAATGTAAATGAGTCAAATATTGATTTCTGCACGTTACAAGTTCTCAAACTCGAACGAAAACTCAATTGTTAATTTAACATGTTACAAACTATTATGCCCAACTAGTTTCATTATATATCATACTCAAACATTGTTAAACACGTGTAAAGTCAAAACCGGTTGACTATTATAATTACAAATATTGTTGATAATTTCTTTTGATTTATTAATTATTTCTGCAAAATATTAATTTTCAGTACTTCCTATAAAGTACTTATTACCATAAGATAAACTTTTACAAAGAAAGCCAAAGTTGAATTATCTCTAACGTTATGATTAAAATATGTTGGGTATTTTGTAAGTAAGAAATAATTATGGTTAACCTTACATAATTCAATAAAATGTTTCTTACCATCCTCTGAATCTGACGGTTCATGTTTCACATTCACTTCATTATTTTTTTCCATTTTCACTGTATCCATATTATACTTATCAACCTCCCTTTTAACATTAGGTTCTGCTTTAACTTTAGGCCTATGATTCCATTCCAACTTTCTAACAGCACCTTCCGGAAACGTATCTCTAGAAGAGTTAAGCAATGATTTTAATTCTGTTTCATCATCACTACTTAAAAGACTGTTGCTCTCTTCTCTCTCTTGCTTTACGTATTCTAAATTAACAGGTAATGGTTGGACTGATGGATCATCTTCTATCAAACTTGACTCTAGAGTCGTTTCTATAGTTTCACTCTCTGTTTGATTGCTTGCACCAGCAGTTGAATTATCATTTTGATCTTCTTTCGATTTTGCAGGGTTCTGAGGTTTTGCTTCACCAGGCAAACCTATAGTGCCATGCAACCGTCTAAACCGTACAATCAAGCTTTTACTATACATTTGTTTAAGGTGTGTAAGTTTAAAAGCTTCTAATGATTCCTGCGCCGTTCGAAACCCAATAAAAGCATAACGTGTAAATTTCATTTTCTTAGCAAATCCAATATCAATTCTTTTATGATTTGGATATAAGTTAAGAATATCGTCTTTTGTTACTTCTTGAGCAAGATTTCCAACATAGAGTGTTAGAGGATCTATATCATCTGCATGTATAACTTGATCTTCATCGTAGTGAGCTCGGCTGAGAACTCAGTGTAACGACAAATTAGTCGCAGAGCACTTGGATTGCGTGGGTAGTTTTTGAGCGTCGATAAATATTAGATATGTTTAGGTTATGAGAAAAGAACGTTGTAGTACACGCAAATAGTATAGAAAGTAAGGTTTGAGCGCAACAAGCTTCGAGAAATTGTAAAATTAAGTTAGATACATGAGGCCCCGCAAAGCTTGAAATCGGGGAAAAAAGAGAGAAATAATAAGCAAACAATTCCCTAGTAACCTTATTTAATTTGCATTCCCAAACAAATGGGGTAAACATGTTCCATATATATATATATATATATATATATATATATATATATATATATATATATATATATATATATATATATATATATATATATATATATATATATATATATATATATATATATATATATATATATATATATATATATATATATATATATATATATATATATATATATATATATATATATATGTTGCTGAAAATGTAATACGTAACGATCAGTGCTTTTATGATAGATAACATCTATATATTTTCTGAATACTTGATCTTTAACATAATCGTATTTAAACATCTGTCAATTTGAATAAATTGTAATAATTTAAATCTGGAATTTCTACTTAATAAAGATGTTCTGTTATCAGTGTTTTGTATTTGATTAACTGTAGAACAGTTCAAAATAATTAAAATTTGCAATCTATCTGGCTCATTACGCAATTTCAGGTCGATCATTAATCTCAGAAGTATTCAGAGGGACTTCAATTACCAATAGATGTAAACTGTTATGCAATTTTACACAGGTTAATGCTAAAATTTTATCTCAGCTGACACAAATAAACAACAAAAGTAAATTAAATAATGGGTACATATTGACCAATTTGCAAATGTAAATATGTACAAACACGTGGCTTCAAAAGCACAACAAAAACCAATTCTTATAGATTAAAAATTCCCCCAAAATCTTATATACTAAACACATTAAAATGGATAAAATTCGATTATCCTTTGTTTATAATAAGACATTATTAACTCAGAAAGCAAGAATGATCTTGGAAGGCAATCGTACTTTTATCTTTTAAACAAAACCGAAAACTATTTCATACAAATTACGTTAGCTAATCCTCTGTCTACGTTATAGTGAAGTCCATATGGTCTTCCAGTAATCCTTTTTAAATTCGCACCCACACTAGCTAAAACACAGAAGACGGCCATACTGGCTGAATCCCGCCGCTAAACTCAGTAACTAACTCAACGTCTGTCGTTCACATGCGCGTTTCACATGGGCTCTTTGTTTTACAGTTTGTCGTAGAACAATATATATATATATATATATATATATATATATACATATATATATATATATATATATATATATATATATATATATATCTTAATTAATCACGAATAGTTATCACAAGACCAGACTTGTATAGTAAATTTTCCCCAGTATGAAAAACATTAATTTAGCATGATTTTATAATGATAAATTATGTACAGATACCATACAAAGGCAAGTTAAGAAAGTGTCTTAAAAATTTCTTTTCCAAGCAAAACGGAGAGATCCAAAGGTTCAATGTTTAATAAACATTTCGGGTTCGTTTCAAGGATTGACCTGAAAAGGAAAATTCACAGGCAAACAAAAAATACATTGATCATAACCCCGGTAACTTGACTTGCAGTTGTTTTACAAAACAAACAAATTTCACAAAAGCCCTATAAATAACAACTACACAATTAAATCTACATCATGTGTACACTGAACCCTTTCCACTATAATTTTAAAACATGATTAAATGTAACGGATAAATAAAAACAATTTTGATTTCCCGCTCGAAAATCTAAAGTACGCCACTGAGTTATATTACGCACACAACCGGTATAACGAAACAGAACTGTTATTCAGTACACAATAAAATGGATGGCAGTGCTAATACTTTCCTAGGTGTGGTTCAAAAGATTATCGTGAAAAGTAAGCCCACATTAACAGGAAATTTCTAAGACAACGCCTTTACTCTTTAGTTAGTGGCGACTAACAACCACGTTCTTGCACATTTTACCGGAAATCGATGAAAATATCAATGTTTAATTTTTGTAAAAATAAAATCCACTTCCTCAATAATTGTAAATTGATTACGGTGCCGCCCTCTAGCGGTATTTAACCAAACTAACGTTACCTAGAATGTGTAGAAACTGATAGGTGGCACTACCATGTTGATTTAAACTTTCTTAACTACTTTCTTGTAATACAGTCAATACAAAAACGAATTCAATATTATTGAAGGAATTATGGAGTAAACAGTAAATGAGGAAATCAATGTAAATGAGTCAAATATTGATTTCTGCACGTTACAAGTTCTCAAACTCGAACGAAAACTCAATTGTTAATTTAACATGTTACAAACTATTATGCCCAACTAGTTTCATTATATATCATACTCAAACATTGTTAAACACGTGTAAAGTCAAAACCGGTTGACTATTATAATTACAAATATTGTTGATAATTTCTTTTGATTTATTAATTATTTCGCAAAATATTAATTTTCAGTACTTCCTATAAAGTACTTATTACCATAAGATAAACTTTTACAAAGAAAGCTAAAGTTGAATTATCTCTAACGTTATGATTAAAATATGTTGGGTATTTGTAAGTAAGAAATAATTATGGTTAACCTTACATAATTCAATAAAATGTTTCTTACCATCCTCTGAATCTGACGGTTCATGTTTCACATTCACTTCATTATTTTTTCCATTTTCACTGTATCCATATTATACTTATCAACCTCCCTTTTAACACTTAGGTTCTGCTTTAACTTTAGGCCTATGATTCCATTCCAACTTTCCAACAGCACCTTCCGGAAACGTATCTCTAGAAGAGTTAAGCAATGATTTTAATTCTGTTTCATCATCACTACTTAAAAGACTGTTGCTCTCTTCTCTCTCTTGCTTTACGTATTCTAAATTAACAGGTAATGGCTTGGACTGATGGATCATCTTCTATCAAACTTGACTCTAGAGTCGTTTCTATAGTTTCACCCTCTGTTTGATTGCTTGCACCAGCAGTTGAATTATCATTTTGATCTTCTTTCGATTTTGCAGGATTCTGAGGTTTTGCTTCACCAGGCAAACCTATAGTGCCATGCAACCGTCTAAACCGTACAATCAAGCTTTTACTATACATTTGTTTAAGGTGTGTAAGTTTAAAAGCTTCTAATGATTCCTGCGCCGTTCGAAACCCAATAAAAGCATAACGTGTAAATTTCATTTTCTTAGCAAATCCAATATCAATTCTTTTATGATTTGGATATAAGTTAAGAATATCGTCTTTTGTTACTTCTTGAGCAAGATTTCCAACATAGAGTGTTAGAGGATCTATATCATCTGCATGTATAACTTGATCTTCATCGCGATCTTTTTTGTGTTCTACTGCTAAAAAACCATCTCCAAACTTCATTTTATTAAGAGAATTTATCACCTCTTCAGGATCAGTAGATTTCTAGAATTGTAATATATAAAAAGTACAGCAAAGATTTTTACCTAAAAAAAAAAATTATTTTGAACATGTTTCTAAGACTGAACATTAAAATATTCACGCTATTAAGTATGAGAATGCACACTTTCACGGCTTTCATTCGTAGTTAAGATACTTATCTTTTGGTTTGAAATGGTGTATTTTTATTTATGTTTTATACAAATTTAAACATTTCAATAACATAGTTATCCTTAGTAAATGATAACAATTTAAAAAACTAGAAGAATGCTAGTGCATTACAGGACTTTCTTGCAAAACACTAAAAAATATACGGGGTATTTTGATATCTTCGAAATATTCAGCTGTTTTAGAAATATTTTATAAAAACAAAACCCGGGGAAAAAAGTCAATTGCATAACTTTCTATACCTATGTACCGTGTGGACCAATAAGCCGATCCTCCGGCTATATCTCAGGAACTGTTTATCGTACAGCTTTGGGCAAAAAATTTCCTTAGTAAAAACGGCCAAGGGAAATCGCTGGAAATAACTTTCAAGTTTTAGCTTTATCGCTAGAGGGCATAATCTTCATAGAAAAATTTAAAAACAAGTTTTTTTTATAAAATATGTCCAACCATAGTAGGTATTAAATAAGTAAATTTTATTTGTCAAATAAAGGGCGGGGGAGAGTGGGAATGTTTGTATGATATAACTTTGGTTTGAATCAACCTATTTTAACGAAATTATTCTCATACGAAAGGGCGTAGATGAACCAATTACATCTACTATAAAACAATTGGATTTAGTTTTAATTGTTGAAGACAAGAATAAAAAAAATTAAAATTTGTCCATGTTACAATTTTTAAACGTAAACACCTAAGTATTGTAAATTACAACGGAAACTGATTAAATCCGTAACAAAATGGCGCAAACCGCATGTCGATATCTTTTGTCTAACTCAAGATATAAGTAAAAACGCGTAAACATACGTAACTCACTCACTCAGTATTATTACTTAAAATAAGAAAATATATGAAAAGAAGATCATACACATTAAAATTTAATGTTCAATTAAATGTTCAAAATGTTTTTTGCGTTTCTAATGCGTTGTTTCATTTCTTGTCGCGTGGTTTGTCGAGTTTGAAAGACTAACTCCTTCAATCTTCCCCATAGATAGAAGTCTAGACATCTTAAGTCTGGAGATGTAGCTGGCCATGGAAATATACTTCCTCTTCCTATACATTTATATGGATATCTTAAATTCAAATAATCTCTAACTCGCCTGGAAATGTGCCACCCATCATGCTGAAAGGAAATGTCTTCTAATAAAATAGGCAATTCATTTCCAAAAAATTTAAATAAGTATCGCCATTTAAAGTTTCTTCAAAGAAATATGGTCCTATGATTTTTCCATCAACTATACCACACCAAACATTAAGACTCCACCTACCTTGAAACTGCGCTTCGTCAATCCAGTGCGGATTTTCTTCGGCCCAATAATGCATATTATGCACATTAGCACCACCCGCACTGCTAAAGGTGGCTTCGTCTGTTCACAAAATATTTAATATGATATGCGGTTGTTCTTCCAGCATACGTAACATCCATTTGCAGTAATCCAGCCTTGCATCGAAATCCCTTTCATGTAAAGCTTGGTGGAGAACTACATGATAAGGATGCAGTCTAAAAAACATAGATCAACAAATATTTTTAAGGAATGAATGAAATGATTAAAGTGCCATGTTGCCGTTTTTATCGCAATATGAAAATAAAACAGTTGAATCTAAAATTTAAAGAGGGTTACAATTTTCAAACTTAAACGTGCAGTTCATAATATTATAAGAAACCTACCTGTTATGCTTTAAAATTCTTAGAACAGTAGTTTTTCTTGTGATTGATTCTGTAGAGATTTGCCGGCTACTTATATGTGGATTCTGTTGAACTAAAGCAAGAACATTGATTACATTACCTTCGGTCACACCTACACCACGTCGTTTATAACAAGGACGATGAAAGCTACCAGTTTCTCTTAATCTTCTTGCCTTTCTTTTAAATACTTCTTTGTCATAATGCCTCCTGTCAGAATATCTTATGGCATATGTACATGAGGCAATAGCGGCATTTTGATGGCATTCGAAATAAACTCCAATCAAATCATACAATTCGGCATTTGATATACTCATTATGAATTAATGCTGATTATTGACTGATATTAGTAATATTAATATCTAATTAAGAAAAGTTATATTCGAGTTATATGCTAACACTTCTTAAAAAGATTGCAATATTTTGACTACTGTCAATAAATAACAATTTGAAGCCCCTGTCAACTTTATTTCGCAGCATTCTTAGTTTAACAAATTCTGAAAATACTGACATATTTTGTTATTTTAAATTATAATACAAAGTGAGCCAATACTAGTTACGTATGTTTACGCGTTTTCACATATCTCGAGTTAGATAAAAGATATCCACATGCGGTTTGCGCCATTTTGTTACGAATTTAATCAGTTTCCGTTGTAATTTACAATACTTGGGTGTTTCCATTTAAAAATTTTAAGGTAGACAAATTCTAATTTTTTTTATTATTCGAAACTTCCCATCCCTGTTCATTTGAAAAAAATATAGAAAAAAGTATTTACAAAATTTGTGCAGAAATTATGCATCATTCTAATTTACTTATTTAATACCTACTATGATTGGACATATTTTGTAAAAAAATTGTTTTTAAATTTTTCTATAAAGATTATGCCCTCTAGGCTGTAAAGCTAGAAACTTGAAAGTTATTTCCTGCGATTTCCCTTGGCCGTTTTTACTAAGGAAATTTTTTTCCCAAAGCTGTACGATAAACAGTTCCTGAGATATAGCCGAAGGATCGGCTTATTGGTCCACCCGGTACATATGTATATGTAGGTTGAAAGTTAAAAATAGACATCTTTCAAGATGACGATGGACTGTTTCATATCATTTTAAAGCAAATTTCCCTCCCTTTCAAATAAAGTAAGAATATGTGTATGTTATACCAGCAATACGAAGAATGTTTTCAATTTCCGGAAAAACCGGAAGTAGTGTTCTCATCAGGATAATATCGTTTCATTAGCGCAAATGAACAAAGTTTATGTCCAAAATCCCAAGTTTGGAACCAAAATATTTAGAAAGTTATAACAATATCAATATTAAATATTTGAAAGTTCTTATCTCCTATGCTAGTAGCTTTAGTTCGTTGCATTCAACTGGCTGGTTGCCTAGAAAATAAATAAAAAACAAAAAAAAATGCTTGGGGATAATTTTGAATAAGTCTATTTCGAATAATTGCTAAAGTTTGACACCTTAAATGTACGCCAATTTATTACTTAAAGAAATGTGTATGTGACTGTAACTGCGGCCATATTAAATTTTGAAAGTTTTAAAAATTACAAAACATTGCATTTCATGCGAGTCATTGATGACCTGAATTTCAACCATCTATGTTAAAATTTGCCCCCAAAATAACTTATTATTATTAACTTATAACTTATTTTCACCCCCTGTATAGCTATTGCGTTTAACAGCTTGTTTTGTCGACATAACATAGTTTTGTCTGGAGAGTAACCACAGACACACAGACACACACACACCCACGCACGCACGCACGCACGCACGCACACACACACACACACACACACACGCACGCACACACGCACGCACGCACGCACGCACGCACGCACACACGCACACACACACACACACACACACACACACACACACACACACACACACACCCCCACACACACACACACACACACGCGCACACAGACGTTTTGAAAAAATTTTTTAGGGTTCAGGGAGTCGTAAAACATCAAAATAACGCAACTTATTATGTTTTATTTTTTCCATCGCAATACTTTCTTGTTTAGCAAGAAAGTAAAAATTAAGTTGCCAAATAAATTTATGAAATATAAGCCTATTAAAGTCATTGTCAAAACCTTTAAATTTGTATAAAAACATAAATAAAAAAAATCAAAAGACAAGTATATAATAATAACGCTTATTAATATTTTAATATAGGTTAACAAAGAAGGTATAAAAATAAAGGTTACTATTTTTTGGCAATTAAACCGATTGATTATAGTAATGTGATAAAGTAATTCTATTTTTAATACAAATCTGTAGTGGCGTAAAAAATGTTGACTCAATTTGAAGTAATTTGTTATTTAAGAATTGGAACTAATGAGAATAATAAATAGATGTACCTACTTAGGTAACAGATAATCCAAAACACTTGGCTTAGAAAAATATTGTATTGTATCAATAACAGTTGTAATTGTGGTCGAAACGAACGAAAATTTGTAATACTACACGATTACATGCAATGAAAAGTGAAGTATATTTAATTATGAATATACATCGTGAAAGTTTTCATTTTTGTTGGTTATCAAATAAATTGTATAATGGTAAAATACCAAGAAGCACAGGTAGTTATAAACACCACAATTGTGATATCAATTGACAAAGGATGACAGTGAAATTATTGAACACTGAATTGTTTTTAAGGTTAGACTTTTGATACTTAGATTCTAGTTATAATCCATTGAGGTTGATATTTTTAACAAGTGAATATCAATTCTGATTTGATCGGGAAGTGGTATGTTTTAACATTTAACATTGAAGTATATCTCTTTGTGTACAGAAAAATATCGGTCAAACTATGAGTTTCATTTGTCTGTTGTAATAAAAAGTGAAAATGTTTAAAGGTAATACTTGTAAACTTATCTTGTAGAACTCCATGTTTAAATCATTTTAAAAAAAGCCTTTATTTGTATTTACAATCAACCGGTTTTGGATATTACGTAGGTATCAATACACAAAAACTCAAACAGTATGACAAATAATACGTAATATTGAAAATAATGCAAAGCATTACAAAACATACGACAATTAGCACAATATTAATAAAAAATAACTGGTGTGAAACAACACACGACCTTCCAACTTACTAACTGGAAATAATAATTCCACTAATTTGTATAGTATAATTATGCAACGCGTTTTTAACACATCTATAAGGAAAATAGTAAATTGTAAAAATAAAATAATCTACGTCAGATGGACGTTTATTCATGCCCCGCCCCCCACATAAATGCGCACACGTACAACGCTCATGCGCACACACGCCTCACGCAGGCATATACACATACCCCACGCACCCACCCACCCATACACAACACACGCACAACACTCACCCACACACAAACACGCACAACACTCACTCACCCTACCTCCTACCCCCACAGAACACACACCCTCCCTCCCATCCAACCATCTCTAACGTGTCGAACTTTGTATTGCCACGGGACCTACATTTTATCTTCCTGAGTGGTTTGGCTCTGATTTAGTAAAATGGTTACATATGTCAGGTTTGAACCCACACCGCTCTGTTGAAAAGCAAACACTCCAACCATTGACCACTGAAATAGAATGAATTAGTTTTATATAGCTTTGGAGTTTACAGTTAAGGTTTCAAATTTTTTTTATCATATTATTTATTAAATTTATAAACATAAAAATGTTAGGAAAGTACGAATACCTTTAATGAACAAGTGAATTGATCTCTTGGATTCGAAGTTTTCAATGAAGCACAAAATATAAAAACTATAAATTTAATTTGGTATGTTTAGGTTTTTTAGTTGAGTTCTTGTCTAGACCTTGAAGTAAACGCTGTACCAGTTGTTCACAACATTGCACTGATATTGCTTGTGATTCAATTTTGTTTTTCAATTGTTGCATTTTTCATGGTTAGTCTTCGTCCATAGAGGTATGTAATGTCATTTTTAAGATGGTTTAATAATATTTGATTTATTAAAAATATAGTTACTACGCGTTACTAAATTGTCATAATTTTTGAAAGCTCTTGGTAATATTTAATACTGGGATGAGAATTTTAAATGCAAATAATACATATGTAGTATTATTAAATGGTTTTAAAGGCGTTATTTTTTATTCTAAATGAATATCTATTTGTAAAATAATGTATATCAAATTATTACATTTTTTAAGCGAGAAAACAGCAAGTTGAGCATTTTTTTTTCTATACAAACAGACATATATTAACGTTAAAATTAAAATGTACCACTTTCCGGTCAAATGGGAAGTAATTTTCCATTGCTTAATAAATATATATATATATATATATATATATATATATATATATATATATATATATATATATATATATATATATATATATAATATATATATATATATATATATATATATAAAACTTCATCATTCTCTATCATTTACTGGCCCCACAAAGATCGAGAAATTCCACATGATATCACTAAACTTTCTCAAATAATGTCTACATTTATTACTTTTGGTGATATACCAGTATTGATTATAAAGAGTGCATTGCTTATCAGCTATCAATGTAATATTGCACATTTGTTCAAAATTATGGCAAATACATTCTGGTGCGCACCCACGGGGGTATTTCGGCTCAAGCCCTCCCCATGATCATAACATTTATACTTGAAGCAAAAGTATGTGCTATACCCTCGGCTATAGCTATTACAATTTCCCATATTTGAAGACATGTTGTACCTAATCTTTTCTAATTTTATTCCTCACCTTAATCTTGCTTTACTAAGGGGAATTCTAAGAAGCTCCCTTCTCGACGGAATTACCACTTTAGGAACAAAATCGCCCCAAATATCGCTCTACCTGGTCTTCTGAGAAAAGGGATAGGTGACACACAATTGACAACTTGATTCTTCATTACAATTCACGATGAGGAATACGGAATAAACAAAACTGATGGTATTTGGCTGTACAATACAAATACAAACCTTCAGAAGGTGATGGAATACTTTAATTAAAAAAAAATGTTCACTTAACGTTTTCGGTTAAGAAAACTCATGGTCGTACTCATGAGAAATCTGTAGGTACCTAACACGTTTAGCACGTCACAGTTGCAACTCGTAGGTACTTACTAGTAGTTGCTGACGGAACAATTGTAGTTTAATTATACGTTAACAGTTTACATTAGTGACAATTGACAGTTTTTTTTTAATTGTTAGTGTTGTTTTAGTTTTAATGTTTGTGTTAGTATAGTGTTAGTCAATGGATTAAGTTGTAAATAAGAAAAACTAGAAAAATGAAGAGACAGGGCATCACAATTGATCACTTTTTTGTTAGGAAAATTCCTTGTTTTTCATCTAGATCTGCGCCTGGCCGACCTAGTGCTATTACGGAAAATGAATCTGAATTAGAAATACCAGTACCCGTAAGTATCAAATTATTGATATGAATTAAAAAAATAACCTGAACTCTGAATTACTTAATTTGCTTATCTGTATCCCTTCAATTTGAATGAAGGTTTAATCATGTATGATGTAAAAATAATGGCAGTAATTTTATGACGAGTAGTACTTATACATTATCGATTTCAGGTTAACGAAGCATCAGAAAAATTTCACAAAATGGATCTTTCATAGTTCATAAACAAACAACTCTCTCCTCAAGATAAATGTACTAAATGATGTATGGGTTTCTTCTGATAATTATAACTTTCCCATGACAGTTCATGGTAAACAACAAAGAAGGTTCTTGTGTTCATGGCTGTGAAAATTCAAATAGTTGTACTCAGTTCATACTGAACTTATTGTGTTATATTCGCTCCCAAAGAAGTGGAATGAGATCTTCTCAAAAAACAAGGCACTCAGTGTAAGAGGGTTTCAGAAATTGGAATGCTATCGAAAAATTTGAAGCACATTCCCAAGCAGACTATCACAAGAATGCTGTGGTTCATGCCACTAATTTAAAATCAATAACAGAAGAGAAGATGAATTCAAGCGAAGGAAAGTATCGAAAAAATTAAGCCTATCATAGACACAGTCATTTTTTGTGGAAAGCAAAATATCGCGCTCAGGGGCCACAGAGATTACGGTGAATTTAACATTAATTTCAGACCAGCTGAGAACGAGGGAAACTTTAGAGCTCTGTTGAGAGTACGAATTGAAGCCGGAGACGACGTTTTAATAAACCACTTTCAACATTGTGGAAAAAATGCGACCTACATTAGCTGGAATTTCCAGAACCAAATCATTGAAGATTGTAACGAGATTATAACATCTAAAATTGCAGAACAAGTAAAAGAAGCGAAGTTTATCGGCATTTTTGCGGATGAAACTACCGACATCCTCAACAAGAGAACAGTTTTCTTTGTGCTTGCGCTAGATAGTTCTACATGAGTCAAAAAACACAAAATATGTGAACAGTTTCTAAAGTTTATGCCTTTAAGCTCAACCACGGGCCGCGAGATAGCTTGTAACGAATCTTTTACGTTCTTCGTTCATTTAGTTATAAAATATAAGAAAAGAGTTTTTAATTATCAACGATTTATAAGTATGTGGTAGGCAACTTAATTTGCATTTTGGTGTAACTTAAGTGCATATCTTTTTAGGGGTTTATAGTTCTATATCTTTGACTTAATTCTTTGCGCAAATTTTTCCCGCACCGCTACATCATCTGACATCCTAAAGCGTCCTTTTTTTTTCTTGATGAATGTTGTGTTGTTTAGGAAGCCATTTTTGGGTTTCCACCTAAATTTTGTGAAAAGTGCCATTGATTTAATGGCACTTATTTTTTTGCACATTTAATTCTATTTTAATTACCTTTTAATTTTACTTTTACGTACGCTTTCATTTTATGATTGCGTTTTGCTTTTAATGCAAATCTAAATTTTGATTACATTTTTTATATGAACTTTCGAGAGAATGCAATAAACGGATTTCATGAAGATAAATTTATAAGAAGGAAAATTCAACTTTTGGTATGGTTTACAACGTACAGCATTGTTATTACGATATGTTGCGCAATATTGGTGCAAAGATGATATCACCTTTGGTTTACATTTCCGTAATCGTTTAGATACCAGACGTTATTAAAAGGTTTATGTACAAAAAGTTTCGAACAGGTATTTATAACCATTATTTAGTAATTTAAGGCTATTACTAGTTTTTAAGATATATTTTATATAATTCTAATTTTAAATGTTAATAAACATAGTTTGTATATTTTTTATTTTTACATTTCGGTAAATTTTTATTGTAAACCTCGGTTTAGTTATTCCGAGCATAATTAAAAAATAACTTGGCGTCCGATATCATTTTTATTATTGTTACATTGCAGTTTCTATATTGATGTTAAGTGGAAATAACACAGCATAAATTTAAATTACCGACTGAGACAAAGGCATTATTTTTGGTGAATGGTTTGTATTTCCAGTTAGTTTAACGATTTGTTTGGAGAACATTTTTACACCCATTTATTTACAACCTATTTATTTATTTATTATTAAAACACACCATTTTTATAAGCTAATGCTCTAGTCAAAGGACTTGAGGAGAGTGGTATAAATATTAACAATCTAAGTGGTCAGAGTTATAACGGCGGGGCCGCTATGAGTGGGAAATTCAAGGGGGATCAGGCTTATATTCAAGAGAACACCCAAATGCATTGTTTTCGTTCTGGAGTTATCGTGGATATTAACATACATCCACACACAAAGAGATCATGGCCGATCTTGGCGAAACTTGGCCAAATGTTGTAAAATGAGCTAATAAGTTGGTTTAGCGATAGTGAAAAAAAGTCGATTATATAACCATATGTATATGTTAAGTTGGAAGGTAAAAAAGTTCAACAGCTTTGTTCGACAAGGTGGGTTCAGAGACATGATGCTGTTTTTGTTACGAAGAATTTGTTGAAACCGGTAGCAGCAGCTTCAGAAGAAATCAAAGATTGGCAGGACAGAAAGGCGTCTACAGGAGCCAGTTTGCTTCTAAATGCGATAGCTTAAAGTGACTTCTGCGTGTGTCTTTCTTGCTCAGAAAAATTTCTCAGCTATATAATAAATCTTAGTAAAAAACTGCAGGGTACCAACGTGGTTTTGTTGTCGCCCATTACACATGCTGAGCTAGTTCTCAAAAAAATAAAATCTTTGAGAAAATGCGGATCCAGAGTTTAGTGTGTTGTTTCGTGAGACTTTTGAAACTGCTGATTAACTTGGTACCACCATAATTATGCCAAGAGTAATCCGACGACAAGTTAAGCGTAGCAACATACCCTCAGAAACAATGAAACAGTATTTTAAAAGATCTGTTTTTCTCCCTTGGGCCGATTCTAGCCTCTGCGCTCTAGAAACTCGATTTACGAAACATAGAGGTTTTAAAAAATTTTCGATGTTTATTACCAACAGTTCTTGAAAAAGAAGAGTCAGATGATGTTCAAGCTACTGAAACTAAGCAAGAAAGTGCATTTAAAAACTTGTGCAAAACGTACAGTAGTGATATTGAAAGTGAAAGCGACAACGTACTCAAAGCTGAGTTGGATCTTTGGCAAGATTGCTTTAAATCAAAAACTTCCCTTCTCAAGAACGCAATCGATGCGTTGAACATGTGTGACCAGAAACTATTTCCAAATGTTTACATACTGTTGCAAATGTTTTGTACTATCCCTGACAGAACGAGTACTGCTGAAATGTCATTTTCAACACTACGTCGAATCAAAACTTATTTGAGGAATAGTATGGGGGAAAATAGACTAAGCGATTTGACAGCGTTAAACATTCACCGTGAAATAGAGGTCAGTAGCAAAGACGTGATTTCCGTCCTTCGAAAGTCTTCTAGAAGATTAAATTCCGTTTTGTTATTGTGTTCTAATTCAACTGAAACTCCTTAATATTTTGATTAATCATTCAAAATAAACTGTTACTTTTTGGTGTTGTGGGGAGATGGGGGTTTTCCTATACACACATGTTGTGAAGCCCCTTCCACGAGCAAATCCTGGGTGTGCCCCTGAATACATTGGTTATGTTCACAATTATATCCAATCGACAGATTTCAGCATTATTATATAGAACATTCTGAATATTTACGTTAGTTTGGAATAGCTGCTTTAATAATAATTACATTAAATAAGATTCAAAGTCTAGTTTTATGTGATTTTGTGGTGCAAAGTAAACGTAGATCCACATGTTACTGTAAAAATAGTGAAATTATGTCTTTTATAAAGATTATACCTTAAATGTTTGTAACAAAAGTTGAAATTTCGTTTGGGTTTCTGATATATTTGATATCTTTGGTTATTCTATAGATATAACAATTTTGAAGTTTTTCAAATGCCGTCCTATATAATATTTCCAAAAAGTGCATAATTCTACATCATACTGTCTAGCTTAAAATCCTTGCACGAACAGCCAGAGCATTCCCATTATATGCTTCTAATACATCCGTTCAGACCGGGTGTTATAGACTCCACCATTCTACATTGAATTTGACATTTGGTTATATTACCAACCATAATTGCTTGTGCCCTAAGATATATTTTAAAGAATACTACATAATACTACTCTTCAACATTTTGACTTGAGGGGAGATATGTCAACCATATTGGTGGCCATAGTTATTTGGTAATTATTCTTCACAATTGTACTTGTACACTAAGTTTGACTTTCTCTTGAACCCTTAACTCGATTTTGATAATTTTTTACCTCACAATATGAAAGTATTGGTTGATATCCCGGCGTCTCCGGTTCAAGACGCATAATGTATGAGGTTTTTTTTTATCTTATCTTATTAGACGCGTTAAGGCATTTCTGGCCATTTGAAACGATTTTTGAAAAAAAAAATTGGCACTGGTAAAAAATTTTCGAAATTTTTTATTCATTTTTACACGTTTTGAGCCATTTCAGAGCATTTGAGACAATTTTTGGAAAAAAAAATTGGCCCTTTGTTAAAAAATGTTCAAATTTTTTTTTTGCATTTTTACACGTTTTGAGACATTTCTGGCCATTTCAAATGATTTTTTGGCAAAAAATGTTGGCTCTTTGGTCAAAAATTTTCACAATTTTTTTTAGCATTTTTACACGTTATGATAACTTTTATAATGTCAGAATTCTAATTACTTTTTTTATTACTAAGTAGAATTGATGTCATTTAGGAATTATATAAACAACTGTTGTTTTCGCAACAACGAAAGTTACTATGGAATAAATGTAAAAAGATCATCGATAGATGGGTAACAAGTGGATTTGTATGTTTTTAAAAATTGTACTTTTATCCACATATTTACACCTTTTCAATTTAAGAACTAAATAAATGTATACTGGGTGATTATGATTATTTATTTACTTTCTCTGATCAACTTTTTCGATCGTAATCATTTTTGTTCAGTACGTCAAGCTTTATAGGTTTTATTTAAATAATAACTTAAATTTAAGAGAATGTGTCTTGGTCGCCATATTTAATTGTTTCTGTCGAAGTATTACGATTTTTTTAATAAAACGATTTAATAATTTAATGATATGAAAAAACTGTACAAAATTTTTAGAAACAAAAAAAAAAACACAGTACACTAGTTATAAAACACATCAAATTCTTTCAATTTTACTTGTGCTTGTTTAAATTATCAATTATACTGTATTGTGAGGTCATGTGTTGCACACATCAGATTTTTTTAAATTGTAGCTTGATTCTTTAAGAGACACGTTAGACCTATTGCTAATTTCAAACAATTGGTCAAAATGTCATATACAGAGCTGTAAAGAAAGTAATGTTTTTTGTTAATTTTTGAGGCATTCTCTAACGGTCGAAGGGTAACAGTGAAAAATGTCATAATCAAACAGCAAATTTAACAAAAATTAATCTAATTATGATGTAAGTGCAAAGTTGTGAATAACTTTAATTTGAAATTAATAAAAGCATCCACAAATAGAAACTCGACGTACCAATTAAAAATTTATTCATATCTAACATAGAAATAGTTTACTTCAAGGTCTAGGAAAAAACAAAAAAATTAGATTCCATAGTTGGCTTTATACGTTTATCAAACTGTTACATTAATAGCAGATATGTTTGCGTTTTCATCTTTTTCATAGTTCAAAAATTTGTTCTAACATCTCATGTAATTCTTACAGATATTACTACTTAATAAGGAGGATAACTGTAATTGTTATCGAAACGTATAGATTTATATAAAATATAAACATAAAAATACACCACTGAAAAACCCAAAAGCTAAGTATGTTAATTATGTATAATAATGGTGAACGTTTACACTTTCAAATGTTTAAATTAATGATTTTAGGAAAATGTAAATGTAACCAAACAACGTCCTAAATTATGGTGATTGTTTACAAGTTTTGAGTTTAATGACTTTGCGATAATTCATTTACCACTAATGTGCATATTTCATAATTTTTGGTAACAACATTTCTTTCAGAAATCACTAGTATTTTTAAACTCAAACAGAATATTTTTTAATGTTCACTGCAGGAGAGCGACCATTACTTTAGTACACTTTCAAATTAAAACCATTTATTTCCATAAGAAACAGAAACGCGTTTTATTCACGAAATGCACTATAAATATATGTATCAAACATAAAGATGCACAATAAACCTTTAAAACGGAAATTTTCACTATTTATATATACTTGTAAAATTTAAATTGTAGCCATCATTTTTGGAGATGGTCTTATTTCAAACCAAAGTCATAGTTCTTGGAAACATTTTCATTTATGAAAATCTTGAAAAAAAATTATCGCTAAATAAATGGAAACGAAAATGTCTTTCTTCTGATTAAACCACTAAATTCGGGTATTTGTCAACAGTGAAAACATGAAAGAACACATTGGCGTTATGATGATCACCTTTAGTTTATTAAGTTAGAATTTAAAAATAAAAATAGTTTTGAAATAAATAAATAATGTTATACCAAAGTGGTTAGTTTATTTATACTAAAAACTGAACAAAAGGATATTTCTACAAATATAAACATCCGTTACTTTTTTTGCCCTTGCTTATGTGCACTTACATTAACAATAATGTGTAAATGACTTATTATTGCACAATTTTAACAGTAGTAATGAAGTTGCATATTAACAACCAATTTTTATGTTATCCTTGATATGGCTAAAATGTTTCTGTACATTCACACCGAGAATTCCATGTCACCATGGTAACACTGTTCCGAGCTGGTCGGGTGGGTTGGCCGTTAATAATAGTAGATTATTTTATGTGGAGGAGAAGTATTACTTTTCATGGCGCGCGATTTTAGCTATAGGGAGTGCTTAATAAAAATGAAAAAACATAAAGTGTATTTTCACTTTTTAAAATAAAATACAGGGTGATTCATTTGAAAAAATTGACAAAATCATGTGTTCGAGTTTTGGCTCGCTCTATATTCAATTGGTGCAATAATAAAGAAATAGCACTTTCTCGTAACACTGTACCAATGTCAAAAAGTTATGCCTGGAAAAAATTATTGTTAGGTTGTTCTGTCTAGGGTATTCACGTCGTTGAAATGAGAATGATTTTCCTGTACAATTGACCATAACCATAACTTTGGAAATACCATGTATAACATAATGAATATAGGAAGTATGGGGAAGATGAGCTTAATCTAAATTTAAAATAATATATAGGGTGTCCTATTAAAAAAAGTATGTTTGGTTCACCTTGGTAATATGTAACACCCTGTAAATACGAAAATAATTTTATAAGGTGAAGTTTGAAGTTGCCTATAATTTTTGTAAATAACTTTTTTTGATATCTCCTTTAATAACGGATATATCGTACTTCGACGCACCCTGTACATATAACGGGAAGGTGAGTGGAGGTGGTTTATTGTATGCAATCAAACGGCAGGAGAACTGCCGCGCTGACGTGAATTTTCCATGATCTCGACTTCGCCTCTTTGCTGGTATTTTTTAACCACTTCTACTAATCCAAAAACTGTGGAAAAATATTTTCTACGTATAGAATTGAGTCTAGAATTCAAATCGGCAATAAAAAAAATAGTTTTTTTTTCATTTTTTTCGGCAGTGACCCACTTAATTGGTCCATATTTCCTACCATTACACTTAAATGGCAAATCTTATCATCACTTCCTACACTTCTTGAAGAACTTCCTATTCACCTCAGACAAAATTTATGGTTTATGCACGATGGTGCCCCACCTCATTTAGCATTAATGTACGTCGTCATTTAGATACAGTATATCCAAATCTTTGGATAGGTAGGGGAGGTGCACAACATTGGCCAGCTTGCTCTTCTGAATTAAATCTCTTAGATTTCTGCATTTGGAGTTTTCTCAGGTCATTAGTTTACTACAATCCCGTCAAAAATGTTGAAGACCTTAGGAATTGAATTACAGCCGGCTGTGAGACAATAAGAAATACAGTAGGAATCTTTCAGCGAATACGACAGTCAATGAGGCTAGAGTTAAAAATTACTTCTCAAGGGTGCCCTCAATCAGCAGTTGGTGAAGGCAAGCATACAGTCGTGGAGCTTGCAGACCATTTCCACTTCTTCGAACATTTTTTCCATTTTTTAAGACACAAACATTACTCACTTATTGGCATTAACTTTGTAGCAACCTAATAATGCAAAAATGATAATTAAACATTTTGACTATATGGTTGTATTTTATTTAAAAATATTGACATCAACCTACTAGATAATGTAACAATAGAAACTAAAAATATACAATTTGCATTAAAAAATGTTTTATTTTTTCCTCAAAAACGGTGCGTCCTGCGAAGAAAATTCAAGAGACCAATTCAATTGACAATTGATGGCGTGCGGATTTAAAAAAAAAAATATCAAAACGGGAAAAAGTCAGTGGCGCACCATTCTTTTTTGTTAAAAAAAATTGTGGCATTCTCGCACGAACGCCACTGGTGAAAGTAGAAAAATTCGGAGCACCCCAAAAAATGCACATTTATCCCTCCAAAGCATTTTGCAAATTTCGAGTTAATATATTTAAAACTCTTTGAAATAATTAATAAAAATAAATAAAAAATTAAAATTTAAATACTGTATCTCGGAAACAAAGCTACATTTACAGGAACTTTTTTTCACAAAATAACTTCGACAATCACCCCCCAAAATCTTTCACACATATTGACAAAAACCCTGTACATTTTCAAATGTTAAATCGGTTACAACCACTAGACAGTGTTTCCAATTGTTCAAATGAAAATTGAATAAAAACAAGTTATAGCAATTTGCATGAACATTCCATAGACTAATTTGACCATGCTGTTCGAAAATATAGTGAAAACATATTTAAAGGAAGAAAAAAATGATGAGCTTTGTCATTAGAGAATAAGCTGGATGCCTTTTTATTACAAGTATCCCAGTAAATCTACATTTTAACGTAAGATGTACAATAGAATTAACTATGAAACAATGTACTGAGCGAGATTGTTAGTGATAGTTCTTAACTATATGACTTCGTAAATGTCCACCCATCTCCTTTTGGGGTAGGTACTAAATAAAACATATTTATATAGTTAGTAATTGATTGTGCAAAAACTAAAAATCAGTAAAGAAGCTGCATATTGGTTCTGATCCGAGTAACAAACAACTTTCTTAATAAAAGTAACACGTATATGATTCAGTTCTTATACTATTATGCCAACTAGGATCAACTTGTGCACTACTACGTGTGTAAAGATAGTTATATTTTAAGAGTGTACAACTTTTATCACCAGTGACCTAGGTAAACAAGCTTAAAGGACTACCTTCTTTTTTTTTGCACCATGTTATATATTATAGTTGACTACAATGTATTGAGTGTATCTATACCTCGTGTATGGTTACAAGAAAATGTTAAATTTTGAGCACTTGCAATTTGAAATTTTTGCCAAAAAGCTATAATTACATATTATTCTGGGTCCAATGAAACAAGCCTGGTGCAAATCCACCCAGTAGTGTTTCACCGAATGCACCCTGGCTGGACACGAAAACCATTACCACCAAATTTAATCCTTGCCTGTGCTAAGCGTTGAAAACCTCACCTTCTACATTTAATTTGACTACATTAGCAGCAATAGTTACTTCTACATTCTACATCAAACTGTTTGGTTTAAATTGTATGTTCTTTAAATAACTTAACTTGCAGGTGTAGTAGGTTAACCATATTAGTGGCTATAGTTACATAGTTACATGTTATACTTACCTACAGTATAACATACCTACAAATTACTTACTTTATACATACTTACATTTCTTGAATGATTTGATTTATGAAAAATTCACAAAAATAGTGGAAATGTTCAGTCTTAGTTATAAAAAGTACTCTGAAAATTAGTGCTAAAGAATTAATTTTCGAGACTTTTCATTATTTATATCGTCTAGATGATTTCAGTATAAATATGACCACAGAATATGTAATGTAAATATTGATATGACAATCATTATCTTACATACATGCTTCCAGGAACAAAGTTTTTAAAATTTAAAAATTAGAAAGAAAAGGGAGGCTACATGCAGTCATTATCCAGTACACCAACTGTAAAATATCTGTTTAGTTCTGTATAAGCTTAAGTCATTTGGGACAACAAAACTATGACTTTACAAAAACTTATAATTTTCAGTTAATCGTTAGCCTGTTCAAAAAAAAATGCAAAACGTACCTATTTCAGTAACACTTAAACTGAAATCATCATTCTTCATAGAAGTTTTAATATCAATACCTTTAATGTAATGAAGCAAAAACGTGGTGTACAAGGCTGTTGGAAATGTACATTTTCAATAGAACTGTGAAATTGTGATACTATTTCTTTACTTAATTCGTGATCTGGAAATTTTATGATTAAAGAATTTTTTGATTTCTTGTTATAAGCTCTTTCTGTGTTTATTGCCATTTCTGCTTCTTCCTGTGTCCAGCCTTTTTTTGGCATATTTTGTGAGAGAGGTTTCTTTTTCCTTTTAGCTGTTTTCACGACACGTTTCCATGTTTGTGAAGGATTATGTGATGAAGATGGTAGATACTGGTGATTAACATTTTGTTGGTGATTAACATTTTGTTGGTGATTAACATTTGAATATCTACAAAACAGTATTTCTTTACTTACTAAGTTTACAAGCTTTAATAAGTAAATAACCTTTGACGATAAAATCCTCTCTGTTGGTACGGTGCATACCTGGCATGATTATTTACAGGTGGAGGTGGAGGGGGAGGTGGGGGTGGTGGTGGCGGTGGTGGAGCATTAAAATGATTAGGTAAATTTGGGTGATACGGTATGTAATTTGTAGAGTTACTACGATCATAATTATGAGTGTTTCTAGGATAACTTGGTTTGTATCGTTGGCCGGTGTTCCATTCATTCCATGACTGTTCTGAATTCTAAAATTGGATATAAACATAAGAAACCATGAATTGAATAATTTGTTTCAGTGTTACTTCTTGATATCGGTCGGTGTTATTTTCATCATAATAGTATGAATTATTGTACCCTTCTGAACTCATGGTTGTAATGTTTATTCAAGGTGTAAATTGTGTTAGCTTTTAAGGAACAATTTTGTGGCAAAATTAAAAACAATATAAACAATCTTTTTCAGGAATGAAAACTGTTAAGGTAGTGGCTCCATTACAGTTATTTCATAAATTTTAATTTGCACCGCAGGAGTTTCATTTTCTTTTAATGTTTAAAAAAAAACTATTATCCTCGCCAGGAGTGTTTACCGTTACGTCATTAATTTATGAATTTAGCTATCCAATTTGTTTATACTGTCTTCTCATATAAAACAGTTAATTAAATAAGAATTGTGAACATTCGTAGTGCATTTGACGAAATCTACATACGGTATTGAATACGCAAACGTAGTAGAAAGAGTAAACCTATAAACTCGAAATCAATTTGTTTTATATGCATATGAGTTTAATTCTCATTTTCCTAATATTACATAACCTCCATATGTTTATTTATACTTTGACTGTTTCCTCATTTCCTACATTTACTTCTTTCAATCATCATTTATTACACACTTTAAATCGGCTCTAATTTTCACAAAATAAATCACAACAATAAGTAATTGTATTTTGGAATTCTACAGGTGTAAATGCTGCCATCTTGGGGTATATTTTCTAATCAGAATTCATTCTAATGAAAGTAATTGTGACTCATGTCTTTCATATTACACCATACGATTGTATGTGAGACGTAGCGGTAAGCACTCCTGGCAAGGATAATATAAGAAACTTATACGAATTTGTCGTATTACCAAGAGTGACGGAAGTTACCATTTTCAAAAACCATGTTTCACTCATTAACGAGCGTTAAAATTGGAGTGGTACATAGTTATAAGTATTAAAAATAGTTAGTTGTGAAGTTTGTGGTTGGTTAAACACTGCATCAGCAAAGCATCAGTTTAACGAATACTTTTCAGTGGTAAGTAAATATTTTTGTTATTAGGTACATCCTTTAAAAACCTTGCTGTTAAAAGTTAGATTTAAACTTTTAGTTATAGGGGAGAAGACGCTAGCATTAAATTATGCGAGGAACAAGTGTTTTACAAGGCGGGGCTTATTACCATGCACAGATAACCCCTTTTCTAGGTCTGTACTTTGATATTTTTTTCAAGATGCGGAATCAGTGTTTCTTTTTGATCACTTTTTTCATTAAATATGCAAAGAATCATAGACACAATGAGAATAAGTACGTATGAGATAAATAATGAAATATATTTCAATGTTTTTAGAAAATCTCTTCGGAATATGAAATTATACCAAATTTAAATTCTTGCGTTGTAACTACAGGAAAAAAGTACTGTACTAAGTATTGTTGCAAAGTGATCCGGTGTTTGTAAAATTTTGCATAGTCATAAATCTATATTTTCAACAACTTCTTTTAAAACATTTTGCCATTTTAATGATCGAAAGGACATTTTGCTTTTACATAAAATGGTATTTTACTCAATTATCATGGCTATCTAGGATTTTAACAACAAAAAATGTGCTGTAAATCCTTTTCAGATAAAGCACGGCGGTACCCTAAAGTATTCTCTTGCACAGAAATTAATTTGATATTATTACATATTTACATTTAATACCACTAAATAGTAGGTGTAAAGAACTAACCTGTAAAATGTTACACCTATTTATTTTTTAGCCAAACCTTTCTACCTTCTATTACATGCACGTAGCACACACGATACCATTTTTTGCACAGAGTATGGAAATTATAAGTATATACGTTAATTTGTTAAAATACAACATTCTTTAGTGAATGAAACGGGCTTAATGTGCGACTTTACGGAAATATACCAATATGACAGAGGTGACACTCTTCTTTTCTTGATAATTCATTTCCCACCTATACTAACTCAATGGCTTTAAAGGCAGTGTATATAGAAAAAAACCAAGGAATGGTTAAACCAACACTAGAATGCTGTCGTGCGCGAGTACTTAAATTGAAAATAAATAAATACGTTAAAGGTAAGAATAAAAAGAACTCAAAGAATCGTTTGATCCAGAGCAGTCAATAGCAAACCGCATTATATCCGAGACTGGACGCTTCCAAAGGAAAACAGTTTTCACTGCTACGGCACACAGCTGCATCAAGAAAACGGTTAAGACCCTACCAGGACTAAAAAACCGTCAAGCCGCAGGATAAGCAGACCCCAGGACGAAACACATCAGAGGACCACATACATTGGAATATCGACACACCACAGAAAACCGCAGCCAGGACACCGCTGCCGCCCACAGTTGGGAAAATCGACGTCGAGACATAGCTGCCATTTTCTGTTTATTTTTGTATTTGTTTTATTTCCTTTCCTATCGGCCTTTTTTACTCGGGGCGTGAGGCTATATCTTGGCGGAGACCCACTCTTCCGCTAAATAAATATTTTCACCCCAGCGTTTTCCAACACCTTAACGTAATACCAATCGTGATGTTTCACTACGATCGCCATCGTGCTACTGTCACGGTTGTCTTCCCAACACCTGACGCCACACGACGACCTATATCCTCTTAAGTCGACCCTCCACTTTACCACCCACTATACGTACCCGTTCACAATCCAATGCCTCATCCATTTAAACCACCTCCACACACATCCAAATACCTCTACAAAATAACTTGAGGTTCAACTACAACCCCATCACTACCACTCCCAGACCTTCCTCCTTTTTCTGTGCGATTCGTCACGTAGCCTCGACCAAGACATCCTCGATTGAGTTGCTCTGCCTTCGGTGCAGAGTAATATAAATCAACTGAACACGCACGCACGCACGCACGCACGCACGTACGCACGCACGCACGCACGACACACACACACACACACACACACACACACACCACCCACCCACCCACCCACCCAACCACCTACCTACCCACCCTAGGCGGTCTTCGGGTCTAATCCTGAACTTATACGGTTTCCAAACGGCTGCTCCAGGTCTCTCAGTGGAGGATAGTATTCAGGGTCTTATCCTGCGCTAGAAGATGTACGTAAAACAAAGTCAAGGCGTACGACGGCGGATACGGAAGTTGACAAAAGTCACAGGTCCCCTTGACAAACAAAATTCTTCAGCAATGATGGATGAAAACTGAACGATTCTTAATGCGAGATATATTAATTTATGTAAATTTTACTGATTACGTTTGCGTAGAAGCGGTGATCAGTAGCAAAGCAATTTTGTACTACTGGTATCAAAACAAATTAACTAATTTTTAAACTTGATGACAGAGCGAGTATTTACTAAGTTTAATTGTATTAATCAATTTTAACTACTTGTTACCTCATACTCATTCACAAAATTCAATTTTTGTCTGTATACGTAACGCAGTGAGAACGACAGATAATCATTTGACTTCCACTAGGTAGAGCATGAAATATTAAACGAGGGGCATACAATTTTTACCTTTTTCTACTAAAAAATATTTATTCTACGGAATGTTTTAATTAATAATTACGAAAACTTTTAGTTAAAACTCGAAATTTACAGAAGTCGACTGCTTCTTGTACATGAGTTAAACGATTGGAATATATTACTAAAATAGGTTCTTTTACACAATGGGAACGAGATTGCATTGTAGTTGGAATTCATATGATAGAAATGATTTTATTATTTATTAATTTAATTATGTATATCGAAAATGTTATTTAACAATGTAATTTTCCAAGACATAAATTAATCAATTTTATAAGGACGGTGTTAATTATAACTTGTTTTATTCATTTAAAATTCTCTTAATTATATTGGTCGGATTTTAAATTCTATTTTGAATGCTTCAGTTTACTTATCTCTACCTAATAGTAATATAACAGGTTTTAAGTGTAACTTTCCATTTAAAATGCGTTTTACTGCAAACTAAATTGTTATTAATCAAGTTTTAATTTCGGAACAAAAGAGAAAATTTCTATTTATAATTAACGGCAATTATATTCTTTTGATTTTCGTTTATCATAAATGATTTTATTCTGAACAACTAAACTCTACTACTATATTTATTTGACCTTTATTGGGGTCAGAATATAGTTATCTGTACTCCTTAATTCTACTCTTATCAATATGAAACGGTGCATAATTAATTACTTGACAGACTTAATTACGGTTTGTTATTAGCGAAGTAAAAGGGAAAAAAACTAATCTTCACACTCCCCGCTTACTAAAAAAAATAATAAAAGAAAAGCTGGCTTACTTCCATCAAAACGGCCTTAATTCTAAAAAAATAAATAAAACTGAAATTCTTTCTGAAAAAAAATAAATTAAACTAATTGTTATACCCTTAAAACAATAAAGTTAAATGTACCGGTTCTAACTTCTGCGGAACAACTAAAACTATTTCGGCATTAAACAAAATTGATTTGCCTAAATATATTAACTATTCCTAACGTTACGCTTTAAATACCTATAAATTGAGTATTGATGTGTAGGTGAAATTGTTTTTTTTCGGACATCTTTATGTATGAGTTTCACCGTACGTGAATATAAATGACATGATTAAAACAACTTACACTATGATCCAGAGTGGACATTAATACCGTTTTCGGGTGTCAACTTTTGTAAATCGGTTTTCTGGACATCATCTTACTGCATGTAGTTCGGGCTTTCTCAGTTGGTTCAGATGCTAATATTTCGGCCTTATAACTAAACTAAACTAAACGGTGGGTTTGGAGGACGGCAAGGATAAGGATAGGTAAAAGGGAGATGAGTCACCCATAAGGATGATCTCATGCCTCGCTAAGTGCAACGGAGCATCCTTGAGATCAAAGTACTTTGGCGGACGGTCGGATCAAGTACTTTGCTGCTACACTCCTGACGGTACTTACAAAATCTAATTTTTGTTTGTTTGTATGGAACGGTGACGGTATATCTAAAACATAACTAATTATTTGTAATTAAAATATTTAATTTGATGTTTAATCGGCGTTGTACGGCTTCAGATCTTTTATGTGGATTCTGTTGATCTTTTTATTCGTTGTGGATCTTTTAGATTGAATACTACGGGTGATACTACTTTTATTATAATGTACGGACCTTAAAATTTCGGTGCCAGTTTTGCGGCATTACCTAGCGGTGCGTTTGAGAGCGGGTGTTGTTTGTGTAGTACTAGGCTACCCACGGTCGGTCTCCACTCTCGTCTTCTCAGTTTATAGTGCTTAGCCTGTGAATCAAATGACTTAGATAAATTCTTACGGACTAACTTGAATATTTTAATATTTGTCAAGTTGCTTTGGTATGTGTGAATCCTTGTGATATTGCAGGCTCACATTCCATTAATATAAGTAATTTAATTGTAATCTCATTATATTTAGAATTTACATCAGTTCTACATACATAAAGACAAGATTTTGCATCGATTGGGGCTTGAATCTCGATGGAGCAGTTGGTTAGCGCGGTACTCTAGCAAAGTACAGGTCGTAGGTTCAAATCCTACTCGAGGTAAACTTTTTATTTATGTATTTAATAAAATTAAGAATTTTTAATTACATAGTCATATTGCTGTAAATACAGCCCCATCTGGTCAAAAAGGTGATTTTATTGAATTCAGCCACTTGAGTGACTGATGACAGGTTAGAATTGTAAAACGGTAGCCCTCTAAATAAGATTTAAATTTTCAATAGACCATACGATACTAAGACACTCTTTTCGGAATAATTTTTTCTGCTGGATATAACGTTCTGCTAGCATAAGCTATTACTCTTTCGGTATTATTAATTATTTGAATTAATACGGCTCCAAGGCCTATTCCAGATGCGCCAGTTTGTAGAATAAAAGGATAATTAAAATCTGGGCATTTTAGGATAGGTACATTTGTAAGGGCGGTTTTAATTGGTTAAAAGCGGTTTCTTGTTCGTCTTTCCAGTGCCATCGTACATTTTATGTAATAATCTTGTTAGCGATGCTACTATTTTTGAAAAATTTTCAACAAAACGTCGAAACCACGAACAGACACACCTAAGCACTGCCGCAGTGTTTTTATATTGTACGGTCGTGCCATTAGCTGCATAGCAGCAATTTTATCAGGATCGGTTTGTATTCCCCATTGCATTGTCCTAAATATTTTAGAGACTTGCGGCAGAACTCGCACGTTGCGGCGTTAATTTTAAATTTGCTAGTCACAAACGGCGGAAAACTTCTCGTAAATTACTTAAATATTCAGAGAACGAGTTTTCTAGAACGATTATTTCGTCTAGGTATGCAAAAGCATGCGGATCGAACTCAGGCCTGATTATACGATCTAGCAATCGTTGAAAAGTAGCCGGGGCAGAGTGTAAACCAAAAGGAATAACTCTGAAATGAAATAGTCTCCTTGTCGGTACGGTAAAATCAGTATTTGCTTTTGACGGTTAGGTTAACGGTATTTGCCAGTATCCATCTTTTAAATCGATACTGGTTATGTACAAGGCTCGACGTAACTTATCTAGGATATGGCAATAGAAACTTCATTGATTTTTCTCAAATCAATGCAAAATCTCGGTTTTACGTCTCTTTCCTTTACTAGCTAGCATACGATCTAATTCAGCATTCATTAAACTTTGCATTTTTGAGTTTAATGGTGTTACCTTTGTTTTACAGGTGTGTAATCCGATAAGCGGATTTCATTATCAATTAAATTGGTAATGCCCTGTATTGTTTGGAATTTGGCTAATTTCGTTTCTAAAAATGAATTTAATTTGGTAAGTTCGGTTTCAGTTAAAGAGCTTAAGGCAGAGTACTGAATGAAAGAAGCTGATGTGGTTTCACGCTCCACCTTAGGTACAATTTTATTTTCTAAAAACAAACTTCATACCAAGGTGTAAATTAAATTTGGATAAAATATCCATTCGCAATAACACTTCATATCCCTAAGTTGGAACATGATCAGCTAGATGACGAACTTTGGTATCTAAAATTTTAAACTCAGTATAAAAAGCTTGTCTAATTGTTTGGTTATTTATTCCGGTAGCCTTTACAAATTTTGGTAATTGTGCACCTTGAGATAACATATTAGCTACTGTATCACTTATGAATGTAATTGTTGAGCGGACGTCAACTAATGCAATAAAATTTTTATTTTCTAATTCAACATTTATAAACGGACAGAGATTAAAGGGGGTTTGTTGTTTAGTTTTTGAACTTTCACCCCTTTTTATTGAAACTTCGGAAAGCGGTTTTTTTTTTAATTCAAACACCGACAATTTCTTGACATGAGAACTAATTTTCCACAGCGGGAGCAAAATAAAATGGGTTTTTTGTGATTGTGGACCTGAATAGGCTAAATTTGGTCTATCGTGTTAAAGCACTCAGGAACACTTAGGAGGATGGATAGAGGGATAATGAATTTCCAATAGATGCCTATGAACAGCTACCTTAAATTTTCTCATATCATAAGTGAGAGGAAAGCAGGAACTAGGAAGGCCATTCCAGAGTTTATAATCTGCATTGACGAAATGTACTTAAAAACTTCATTATTTTAGTATTTGAAAAATGATGAAATTATTGGTTTTCACAATGAAGGCAATAGAAATAAATATTTACCTGCAAAATCTGCACTCGTTATGATACGAGGTATTTTCAATAAATTTAAGCAGCTTGTCTTATTTATTTAGTAACACAATATGCAAAGCGGCAAATTTGCAATCTATAATCATTAGATGCATAACAAAGTTGCAGTTAGAGGCAGGTGTCAACATTAGGGCTATTGTTACAGACCAGCGTGTTAATTTTAGGCATTTTCTTTATGATTGTGGACCTGAACAGGCTAAATTTGGCCTATCGTGCTAAAGCACTCAGGAACACTTAGGAGGATGGATAGAGGGATGATCAATTGCCAATAGATGCCTATGAACAGCTACCTTAAATTTTCTCATATCATAAGTGAGAGGAAAGCAAGAACTAGGAGATCATTCCAGAGTTTAGAAGCCGTGTAGAAAAATGTGGATTGCGCCCGTTTGATACGATAAGTGGAGATTTGTACTGCATACTGATGATGTGAATGAGCGAACCGAGTGTTTCTCGCAAAGATAGCCGAGATGGTATCAAAGAATATAATTCAGCAGCACAATAGCCGTTGTAATAACGATAATACAAAGGTATTACTATTAAACTGGTTATTTACTATACAATTATTTCTATTTTATTACAATTTTCGTTAACATAAATAATAATATATTAAGGTATAAGTGGATAAAATAGTATATTAAGTATTAAGAACAGTAAGGACAGTTTACCGATCGACGAGAATGTTTGGCGACTTCGCTTCGCTCAGTCGCCAATATTGGAGGAGATCGGTAAACTTACTGTTCGAAATGCTTATGCTATTTTTGTGCGATCAACAATACACTTGATGGCAAAATGTTGGCAAAACACATTTTATTTTATCTCAAAATTGCTTAAAAGATGACCACAAGCCGAGCCACAAGCGTATGTATTGTTTCCTTAGTAACCTGAATGTTAATGTGACAGTTGTAAAATAATTGTGTCAGAAATTCTGCTAATCAAGGCGACAATATTTTGCATGATGATGAAGTGTTAGAACCAGTGGCTTCTACGTCTCAACAAGCAATACATTCTGTGAATACAAATCTTCTTGAAACGGGCGGTATTACCATTTCCAATTGTAATAATTGTGCATTTAAGTTTAATATTAATAAATAATACTATACCCAAAACTCTGGCAGGAGTTTCAGTAAACTATGAATTTCACTTACTGTTCGCTGAACGGTAAGTAAATTACTACCGTTCAGTTAGACTCATTAAACAGTAAATGCCACCTACTGTTGTCAAAACAGTGACAGTAAGTTGACAAAATGAACGATCGCACAAAAGGTCGTTAAAACACACGCGATTTTTCGAGCACGACGGCGAGTTGTTGATGTTGCCATGGTAACTTTAAAACGCCCGGTTTTGAAAGTTCGACATTAAAAAAAGATTTGTTTTCCGTAAATTATTTACATTAGCATTAAAACTGTTAGTATTATGAATCAGTGTATTTAAATAATTTACATTTGTAACAAAATTTCTTTTCTATTAAAACATATATCAGGGTGACAGAACGTATTAGGAGTATAATTATTGTAATAGTTTGTATTTACATATGGGCGTATTTTAAAAGGATTTGTTTTATTTAACTATCTATACGGATGTCGTTCATTTATAATTTCAACGGTATTATGTAAAAATGGCACATTAAAATTTCCTATATTTAAATTTGAAAATTCTTGTTGCAATGATTCAAAGTCTACATAATTTCAGTAACTCGTATACTGAAGCATTTCTTTTTATTGTTAGTTTGTAAGACGGTAATAAATTTTTGTATAACCAAAAGGGTTGTTTATCCTTATTGTAGTTTCCTGCTCTCCTCATTAGCCTTTGAAACCTCGTGAAATAATCACCGGCACCTTCGGAAGCTAATTGTTTACAATCATTAATTAGAAAGTACAGATTTACATCGTAATCAACCGGAAAATAAAACTCTTGGAAATCGGAAACAAAATCATCATAATTCCCCAATTAGATTTATTGTTTCTGAACCATACTATCGGTAAATATTTCTGAAATGCCAATAATATTTTATCTAACGATATATTATTGGTTGCTGTTGTAGTTACGGATTATTGTTTGCTGTAGAATGGAACATTGTGTTATTTAAATTAGTTGTATATTGTTTAACACTGGCCACATTTAAGTATGGGTCGGAGAGCACACGCGCAATTCCGGAAATACAGTGCTTGTCGGTGCAACTAGTTTTTCCTTCTCTAATGTAGGCGGTGATCCTTTGGCGCAGGTCATTCACGGCTTCGATTGGTAGTAATTCAAATTTTATGGCCTCCTGTTGTATATCTTTATTTAAGCAGTATATCCATCCTACCCTTCAGCCTTCTGGTTCGCCATCGGTTTCGGTCAGGACTAAATTCCATCCTTCAACATCGGACATCTTAAAAAAATTAATATGAGTAGTATAGCTAGGGTAATATTAACGCACTTTTGTCAATAGAAAAGTAAGTAGATTTGAAAAAGTCACCAGAAAAGTCACTATAGTTCAGGGTTGGTAACATTTTCCGCACATTCTTCAAGGTCATTTTCCCGATTCAAGGTCAATGGTTTTTCAATAATTGGTAACATTGCCAGCATATTCTCCAAGGGCATCGGCCCCACTTCAAGGTCAATGGGTTTTCAAGGTTAAGGTCGCTCGCATTGCCTGCACATTCTCCGTGCACCTATGCGCCCCTGCTTCAAGGTCACATGTTCCATGCACCGAAGTATATTCCTCAAGGTTATTGATGTAACTAGATTTGAAAAACTCACTATAAAAGTTACTAGATTGGTTTTCAAGGTCATTGAAGCTTTCATACAGATTGTCTACATCGATGGTTTTAAAGTCATGCTTGTATATCCTTTAAGGTCACGTACACATTACCTGCGTCCAAGCTCATTACCTATGTCAATGTCTTCAAAGAGCCCACTGTACACGTTGCCTACGTATATTTTTCAAGGTTGCGTATGGTGGTACTAACTCACATTCCCTATGTCGAAGTCAACTGTCTTCAAGGTCACGCACACGTTCCCTGCACCAAAGTTAAAGTCTTCATGACCACTTGACAGGAAATGTTCAATGTCACCAATCAATTCTTGGAATTTGACCGAGTCAAGATCATGTGTTATAGGAAATGTTCAAGGGCACCAAGTTATGTGTTAATTTGGCGGGAAATTTCAAGGCCACGTGGCAGGAAATTCTCAAGGTAATAGTTCATTGACCTCTGAAGTATGTCCCTCAAATTGCATGACTCATGTGTCGGGGCTTTACGTAGGCCACAGGTGAGCTATTCTACAGTGCTCAAGGTCGCCAAGCAATTCTTGACCGAGTCGAGGTGTTAATTTGTTTATTATAATTCTCAAGGTCAGGGGTGTTAAATAGATTTTTTAAGCTCATTGTAGGAGCGTGTGATTCCTGGATGCTCTTCAAGATCACGAACGTTCGCAGTTAACAATTGGTATACAAGGTGAGGATGCTCTTCAAAGTCACGAGAGTATCGGATAAGATCGTAGCCAGCTGTTCAAGGAAACATCTATCTGTTCGGGGAAACAGCTATTTGTTTAACGTAAATAGCTATCTGTTTAGGGAAACAACTATCTGTTTCGGCAATTCTCGGCTGAGTCAAGTTGTTAATTTAGTTATTACAATTCTTCTCAAGGTCACCTGAAGGGTTATCGTATCACAGATTGTTGTCTATACTAGCAGATCAAAGTTCGTTAACCTTTTCAAGGTAATCGGTTTCAAAGTCACGCCCTGCAAAGTTCATTGACCTCTGTGCAGTTAAGTGGTTCAGGTCAAAATAAGCTCCTGGCTTTGTGTAAGACACTTCACATCTCTATTTTGAAGGTCAAAGGTGATCCATTATTCAAGCAATTATTACAATTTGGCCGACGCTTCAAGGTCAAAGTCTATGCTTAGAATTGTCGAGGTCATGTAGGTCAATGGTTAAAATGTATTTATATCGATTTTCAAGGTCAAATAGCAAAATAAGCATGACAACTGGCTTTGCGCATGCGTAGGTGAGCAACCATATGTAAACATGCTTTAACTAGAACCATTTCCTGTATTTAGATTAATATAAAGTGCAACTGAACTGATAAGGTGGCGCGCAGTTAACGAAATAAGATAGATACTTCTAGTTTTCTGTGTTAAACTCATCTTAAAAGACAATTAAAGTACAATTGGAAGAGACGAAATAAAGTATTTTGTTAATTTAAAATTTATAAATAAATACGTTAAGTACAATTTGTTACTTTAATTTTTACTTGGCGTGTGCAGTTAATTTATTTTATTTATTATTTAGTTAGTTTATTTTGTAGAGAACGTATTATCTTATGTCATATAAACAAATGTACCTACCATAATGGACATAAGCTAACCTTGCACACCCAAAGATGGGTGCGACCAAGCAACCAAAAGGAAAAAAAAGTTAACGACGGTAATATACCCGCCTAGAGGATGTGGGGAAAGGGCAAATTTGCTAAAAAATATCGAATATATTGATTACACGTGGGACGAGGACGAAGGGAGGCCCACCAAAAGAAAAAGGGAAGGAAAAAGATTGGACATTGAGGAAGATCCTATAAGCTCCACAGAATGCGATAAAATCGCCAAACAAACGATGGAAATTAAAAATGGCATCGATAAAATCTCAAAATGTCTTGCGAAATTAATAAAAGAATCCCCAAACACCAAAAAGGAAATAAAAGACAACATTGACCTACTAAGAAGCAGAACTAGTCAATTAATGATACGCAAAAATTTATTTTCAAAATAAGTTACGATACAAAACCGACGGCTACGCAGAGTAAAAGCGAAAATGCCGAACCAAAACAAACGTGCAACGCAGGAACGCGAACATACAGCCCCGAAGACAATCATATGGCAATAGTAGAAAGAGCTTTGAACGAAGAATTGACTTATGAGGAATTATGGGAACTAATTAAAAGGAGGTGGGACAATAGATTCTATAGAACAACAAAGATCATCCAAGGGAACCCGATGAAAATGGGCAGCAACATGAAAGTGCAGATAGTAGATCCAGGAGAGTGGGAAAAAAACACATTCATAAAAAACGGCAGAGCGAGTATTTACTAAGTTTAATTGTATTAATCAATTTTAACTACTTGTTACCCATACTCATTCACAAAATTCAATTTTTGTCTGTATACGTAACGCAGTGAGAACGACAATAATCATTTGACTTCCACTAGTAGAGATGAAATATTAAACGAGGGGCATACAATTTTTACCTTTTTCTACTAAAAAATATTTATTCTACGGAATGTTTTAATTAATAATTACGAAAACTTTTAGTTAAAACTCGAAATTTACAGAAGTCGACTGCTTCTTGTACATGAGTTAAACGATTGGAATATATTACTAAAATAGGTTCTTTTACACAATGGGAACGAGATTGCATTGTAGTTGGAATTCATATGATAGAAATTATTTTATTATTTATTAATTTATTGTATATCGAAAATGTTATTTAACATGTAATTTTCAAGACATAAATTAATCAATTTTATAAGGACGTGTTAATTATACTTGTTTTATTCATTTAAAATCTAATATATTGGTCGGATTTAAATTCTATTTTGAATGCTTCAGTTTACTTATCTCTACCTGTAGTAATATAACGGTTTTAAGTGTAATTTCCATTTAAAATGCGTTTTACAAACTAAATTGTTATTAATCAAGTTTTAATTTCGGAACAAAAGAAAAATTTCTATTAAATTAACGGCAATTATATTCTTTTGATTTTCGTTTATCATAAATGATTTTATTCTGAACAACTAAACTCTACTATATTTTTATTTGACCTTTATTGGGGTCAGAATTTATTTATTTACTCCTTAATTCTACTCTTATCAAGAACTGCATATTAATTACTGACAGACTTAATTACGGTTTGTTATTAGCAACGAAGGAAAAATATCACAAGCTTACTAAAAAAAAAATAAAAAGGTAATTATCCAAAGAAAGACTGAAATTCTTTCTGAAAAAATAAATTAAACTAATTGTTAAGTAAACAATAAAGTTAAATGACCGGTTCTAACTTGCGGAACAACTAAAACTATTTCGGCATTAAACAAATTGATTTGCCTAAATATTAACTATTCGAAGTTACGCTTTAAATACCTATAAATTGAGTATTGATTGTAGGTGAAATTGTTTATTCCGGACATCTTTAGTATAAGTTTACTCGTAATATAAATGACATGATTAAAACAACTACACTATGCCAGAGTGGACATTAAAACGTTTCGTCAAACTTGTAAATCGGTTTTCTAACATCATCTTACTGCATGTATGGTTTCAGTTGTTCAGATCTAAATATTTCGGCCTTATAACTAAACTAAACTAAACGGTTTGGAGACGAAGGATAAGGATAGGTAAAGGGAATGAGTACAAGGATGATCTCATGCTGACAACGAACGGAGCATCCTTGAGATCAAAACTGGACACAAAAAGTCTTGTAGTCCATGACGAACTTACAAAATCTAATTTTGTTTGTTTGTATGGAACGGTGACTATATCTAAAACATAACTAATTATTTGTAATTAAATATTTAATTTGATGTTTAATCGGCGTTGTAGCTTCAGATCTTTATTGGATTCTGTTGATCTTTTATTCGTTGGATCTAGATTGAATACTACGGTGATACTACTTTATAAATGTACGGACCTAAAATTTCGGTCAATTTTGCGGCATTCTAGCAGCGTTTGAGAAGGTGTTGTATTGTTATACTAGGCTACCACGGTCGGTCTCTAGGCAGTCTTCAGTTTATAGTGTTAGCCTGTGAATCAAATGATCTTAGATAAATTCTTACGGACTAACTGAAATTTAATATTTGTCAATTGCTTTGGTATAGTGAAAAATATATTGCAGGCTCACATTCCATTAATATAAGAATTTAATTGTAATCTCATTATATTTAGAATTTACATCAGTTCTACAACATAAAACAAGATTTGCATCGATTGGGGCTTGAATCTCGATGGAGCAGTTGGTTAAAGGATATTAACGAGACCACAGGTAGTTAAATCTATGAGGTAAATTTTTATTTAGATAATAGAAAATAATGTTTATCTAGGATATGGTTGATAAACGGAAAACAAGAAACTTCATTGATTTTTCCAAATCAATGCAAAAAATCGTTTTACGTCTTCTTATATTAGCATACGATCTAATTCACTTCATTAAACTTTGCATTTTGAGTTTAAATACCTTTGTTTTACAGGTGTAATCCGATAACGGATTACTTCAATTAAATTGTAATGCCCTGTATTGTTTGGAATTTGGCTAATTTCGTTTCTAAAAATGAATTTAATTTGGTAAGTTCGGTTTCACCAAAGGTAAGGCTGCCCTAATAAGAAGCTGATGGTACACGCCACTTAGGTACAATTTTATTTTAAAAACAAATATACCAAGCAAATTAAATTTGGATAAAAATATCCATGCAAAACACTTCATATCCCTAAGTTGGAACATGATACTAGATACGAACTTTGGTGCTAAAATTTTAAACTCAGTAAAAGCTAATAATTGTTGGTTATTTATTCCGGTAGCCTTTACAAATTTTGGTAATTGTGCTTTGAGATAACATATTAGTACTACATTATGAATGTAATTGTTGAGCGGACGTCAACTAATGCAATAAAATTTTTATTTCTAATCGAGTTTATAAACGGATTAAAAGTTTGTTGTTTGTTTGAACTTTCACCTTATTGAAACTTCGAAAGGTTTTTTTAATTCAAACACCGACAATTTCTTGACATGAGAACTAATTTTCCACAGCGGGAGCAAAATAAAATGGGTTTATTACGACAACGTGAACGAAGATGACCAAATTTGTTATATGTCCAACATTTTATTTCGTTATTTGGAGCTAAATTATTTCGAGGTGAATAAGTAGTGTTATAATTATGAGGACGGTTTTCATTTATTTTATTTGACGGTAGACCAGATTTTGAAATTTTATTAATGGTGTTGCTAATTTGTGGGCGGTTATCACTGATTATTACGGCTTGTTTATTTAAATTTTGTGTTTGTTTTTGTTTATTTTGCAGTTGTACATCATTTTGATTTTTGGTTGAACCTTGTTTGACGGTGAAACTGTAATTCTGGTGTGCAGACGGACTAAGATTGTAATTTTCTCGTCTTGAAACTTCATTATTAAAATTTACTCTATTTGCGTTGTATTGAAAATTATGCACTGCGTTACAGTTTCTATAATTTCAATTTTGCGGTTGACTATTTGCTCTGAAATTGTGATTGTTATTATTTATTTTTAAATTACCATAATACCGGTTTTGAGTATTATACTTGTTATCACTTGAAACGTTAGCAGTATTTGTAAATGGATTAGTTTTGGGATTGTTAATTGGTCCACTAAAATTTTCATTGTAGTTTGCGGTATTACTATTAAACGGGTTATTTACTATATAATTATTTCTATTTTTATTACAATTATCGTTAACATACATAATAGTATATTAAAGTATAAGTGGATAAAAAGGTCTTTAAAACACGCGCGATTTTTCGAGCACGACGGCAAGTTGTTGATGTTGCCATGGTAACTTTAAAAAACGCGCGGTTTTGAAAGTTCAATGTAACCACGCTACAGCGTGCTTTAAATAGGTAAAAAATAATGATTTGTTTTCCGTAAATTTTTTACATTAGCATTGATACTGTTATTATTATGAATCGGTGTATTTATAGTATATTGAGTATCAAGAACAGTAAGGGACGTTTACCGGTCGACGGCCATGTTTGGAGGCTGATCGATGAAGCTCCAATTTGACCGAGTAACTTAATGTTCGTGATGCAATATGTCTTACGATTGTATTAAATTTAATTATTTAATATCTACTAAATAAACGAAAAGTCAAAAGCGACGTTTTAAATAGTAGATTCACTTGAAAATAAACTCGATTGTACTAAGAAAATTTTACATTCCAGTGTTAGTGAGGTGAAAGAAATCTTGAATTCAGAAGCAGTTTCTGTAAATTCAAGTACTGCACAAGCCAGCGGGATTACAATTAGTAATTGTAATAACTGTAGGTTTAATTTCAATGCCAAATAAATATTTTTTTGAATGTTTTCTGAATTATATAATTATATATTTAGATTTTTACTTACCGCGCTACATACACGGTGAATAAATTACTTATCCGACTTGTGTATCCTAGTCACCAGTAAAAACAACCTTTTGATCTCGCAACAAACCCGGTAACTAACTAAAATCGTTCTATGGTGCAAAATAGTATATTACGTAATAAGTGTTGTAAAAGGCATATTACGCACGAATGGAAAAATTATGCACGCAGCCGCGTAGCTGCAATATTACTGAGTGCGTAATTTCTACAACACGTATTACGTACTATACTTACCTACGACCATAGATACTGTCCAAAAAGTCTGGACTACTTTTAATATTTTCATTTTTATCAGGTATTCATTTTCATCAGGTATTGTAGATGATGCTTAAACACGTGGATTTTTTATTTTAGTCGTTGTTTTTTGTTGTTCGTTTCATGTATACATAGAGATCTAAAAACTAGTAATCTTCATTTCTTTAAATGGGCTACTCTGTATATTATTGCATCTTTAGATTTTTGATCAATTTTATTTCAAACAATTTTACAAAATTATGTCTCACAACTTTGATGATTATACACGATATAATTCGTTCTATTTACTACTACGTTGGTTTAATTAACATTAGAAACATTATAATAATTATTTATGGATACTGTACAATTATCACGTATATTAGAAGTATCTCGATTTGTCGATTCATATGACATTGTAATATTTTCATTTGTTAATATAGTCAAACTGTGCGTTTTGTTTACGAAAACTGTGCGATTTGTTTACCGTGCGTAATGACGAATTTACTGAGGCTGTGTGTCGTGTGTTTTCGTCTATTTTCTACAGTGGTCGTAGGTAAAATAATTTACATTTATAACAAAATTTCTTTTTCTATTAAAACATATATCAGGGTGACAGAACGTATTAGGAGTATAATTATTGTAATAGTTTGTATTTACATATGGGCGTATTTTAAAAGGATTTGTTTTATTTAACTGTCTATACGGATTTCGTTCATTTATAATTTCAACGATATTATGTTTAAATTTCCTATATTTAAATATTTAAATTGGAAAATTCTTGTTGCACTGATTCAAAGTCTACATAATTCAGTAACTTGTATACAGAAGCAAATTCATTTCTTTTTATTGTTAGTTTGTAAGACGGTAATAAATTTTTGTATTACCAAAAGGGTTGTTTGTCCCTGTTGTAGTTTCCTGCTCTCCTCATTAGCCTTTGCAACCTCCTGAAATAATCACCGGCACTTTCGGAAGCTAATTGTTTACAATCATTAATTAGAAAGTGCAGATTTATATCGTAATCAACCGGAAAATAAAACTCTTGGAAATCGGTAACAAAATCATCATAATTCTCCCAATCAGATTTATTGTTTCTGAACCATACTATCGGTAAATATTTCCGGAAATGCCAATAATATTTTTTCTCACGATATATTATTGGTTGCTGTTGTAGTTACGGTTGGATTATTGTTTGCTGTAGGATGGAACATTATGGTATTTAAATTAGTTGTATATTGTTTAACACTGGTCACATTTAAGTATGGGTCGGAGAGAACTACTCACAGTGACCAAACACCAATTTACCCGTGGACGCATGCCTAAGGTGATACCTGGTTGCCAATCACTCAGGAAGAGTGGGTACGCTCACCCAAGAGGGAAAAGGCTTCCCCTCCTCTAAAAAAATAGTAGTAGTAGTAGTAATTTTTTTTTTCTGGAAGTGGAAAATCTTAGAAAAGACACTTGCAATGGATGGTAGCTTACAAGTAGTATGGGATTTTTACCCACTAAAAACCACTCTCTCTTCTAGATATGTAAAGGCCTCCAGTTGTAATTACTTCCCTACATATCCTTTGCCTATATCATTTCCCTTTTTCTATCTCTTTCCTTTTGTATTAATATCTTTTCTATCAGCTGGCCAATATTATTCCGATTATCTATGCTCTGCATTATATGTTTTCTTTTGTTATAGCCCTTTTGATTTTTATAGTTAGTGCTAGCCTTTCGTCTTCCCATTTAGGACATTTGAAGAAGGTATGTTCAGGGGTATCCTCCATAGCACAGTACATACAAGTATCATCAGTCTTTTAAGATAGCTCATAAAGCAGCCATGTCCGGTCAGAGCCTGGGTGATGAAATAATTTGTGTTTTCAAATTTCCTTTGGTACCAATTCGATAACCTTGGTATTAGAGTAAAAGTCCACCTCCCTTTCTCGCAGTTTTCCCACATATTTTGCCATTTAGCTAGTGTTTCTTCCCTAGCCTGTTTTTGGAGCGTATAACTCTTTCCCTTTTTTTCTTCCCTTTCCTTAATTAGAACCTAATCGGTATAGTCCTAGAGATAACTAAGAATCTTGCGGTTGAGGCCGTTTTGTATGCTCTGCATACCATTAAGGGCACTACTCTTTGGGTTTGTTCTAATAGTTGTATGTTACTTTTTATTTTCGTTTTCTTGTACCAAATCGGTGGGGCATATAATACTGTGGAGTTGACCACTTCGCTAATCAGACGTCTTCTCCCTTCCGCTGGACCTCCTCTTCTGGGCATTATTTTTATTAACGATGCCATTACATTTTTAGCTTTATTCGTTGCCCTCTCGATGTGTTGTTTAAATGTAAGATGCTTGTCGATTGTCCCTCCCAGGTATTTTATGCTATTTGTCGGTGTTATTTTGTAACCTTCGACCGTTAATTCTATTGCTTTTTTTTGCTTTTTTTTTACCAATGAGACGAACAGATTCCGTTTTTTCAGGTGCTAACGTGAGGTCATGTTGTCGTAGCCATTGGCTCACCATTTGTAGTGTTATATTGACAGTTTATACTAGGCCTTCTTCTGTCCTGTCGCTGGCTATGATTGCCAGGTCGCCTGCATATGCTACCAGTTTCACCGTTTCGATTATCTCTAAATTAAACACTCCGTCATGTAGTGTGTTCCATAGCATAGGTCCGAGAACCGATCCCTGTAGAACTCCGGCTGTGACTGAGTATTCTTCACCATCTTCGTCTATTATGTGCCGGTCCGAAAGGTAATTTGCTATTATATTTCTAAGGTACCATGACGCCGAATTAAATGCATTTCTTATGTCCATAGTAACAACTGCACAGAAAGCCCTGGATCGTTGATTTTTATTTATCTCCTGCTCAGCTACCTGTACGACCCCCCTTACAGCATCGATAGTCGATTTACCCTTTCTGAAGCCAAATTGGTTGTCTGACAGCTTTCCTTTGGCTTCTAATTCTCCGTTTCTTCTTTCCGCTATTATGTGCTCCAACAGTTTTCCCATTGTGTCCAGGAAACATATCGGCCTATATGAACTGGGGTTGGCTTCTTCTTTGCCTGGTTTTTGAGTAAAACCAGTTTGCCTGATTTCCATTATTTGGGGATTATGCCAGTTTGAATTATTTCGTTCATAACTTTCCTAACAGGTTCTATGGATTCGCTTATAACTAGTTTTACTATTTCAGGAGGTATCCCGTCCCGGCCCCGCGCCTTACCGTTTTTTAACTGCAGACCTTAATTCCTCTTCGGTTATCTCGGCTACGACTTCTTCGTCGCCTTGTTCTGGTATCCACACTTTCGTGCCCATTTTCGGGAAAATCGTGTGGATGATTTCTTTGCGGAAATTTGCGGTTAGGTCTAATGGTTTGGGTTTAAGCTTGCCCATGACTATTTGGTAGGCTTTTTCCCAGGGGTCTTCCTCGCCGGTTTCGCACAACCGTTCCTATGCCGTATTTTTGCTTTCTATGATCATGTTCTTAAGTGTTTGTCTTTCGTCTCTTAGGTATTTTTCTCACTTAGTAATTTCCATCTTGTTTTGAATATTGATTTTTGACTTTTTTATTTTAAGTTTATTGCATTTTAATCTTTGCCTAGCAATCTGTTCTGTCCACCAGTAGTTTTCCCTTCTGCGGTAGATGTTTTTTTTTCTTGGCATGGTTTCGTCGTATGTTTCTGTAATAAGGTCTATTAGCTTACTTCCGTTAAGGGTATTTGCATTTTGTAGGGACTCTCTTATTTTCTGTCTAAAACCATCTTCATTTACCTTCTTTCGGCTCCAACCTCTATTGGCGGATTGTGTAACTTTCTCAGTGGTATTTTTAACTTCGAAGTAAATAAATTGATGTAGACTAGCTGTTTCCTCATCAAGGACCTTCCAATTTTGTATAATTTCTTTTGCATTTTCGGAACAGAAGATGAGGTCAATGATTGACGTTTGTTGGTGTCGTATGAAAGTTGGTTTGTTGCCTTCGTTTAGGGTAACTAAATTATTTTTTGCAGTCCATTCTGTAAGCTTTCAGCCTCTAGCATCTTCTCGTACAGATCCCCATTCCGGCGATTTAGCGTTGAAGTCTCCTGCCACAATAATCTTTCTTTTAGTTCTTTTTGTCTTCCTCAATGTTCTGTAAATATTTTTCAAACTCATCCGTGCTGCAGTTTGGGGTCTTGTAGCATGCCACTATTCTGAAATCTCCTGTATTTATCCAACAATAACCTCTCCTTTTTTTCTTCTGCCTGTGCTTATTTTTTTGTTTAGTATAACTATCGCTGTGTCATGGTTTTTCTCTGTAATCCAGGGACTGTCTTTCTTGATAAGATGGACATTTGGCTCGCTTATTATTAGTATATCGCACTTGAGCTCTTTTGCAGTTGCTTCCGTGAGGTCGTGTGAGGTTATACTTCTTCCCACGTTTATTTGTAGGATGTTATGGGGCATCCGAGCTTGTCCCATGTTCTGTTTGTTTAACTTGTGTTTTTTGCTTTTTTCGTCATGATCAGTCTTATTCACATTCTCTCCTTTTGCTTCCGGCTCCAACTCCATATCTAGTTGGTCCTTGTGTGCACCCTCTTCGTTGCCGTTTATTGTGTCTGCTGCGTCACTAATTTGGGATCTCTGACTGCTTATTTTTCGGTCTTGATCTCTTGATTTCTTCAGAGTTTTCCGGAATGCAACGCATTTATTCGAACCTAACCTATGTTCGTCGCTCTTGCAAATGGAACAATACTCCTTATTTGTGCAATCTTTATGTCCTGATGTTCTTCTGTGCCACATTTGTAGCAGTTTTTGGTTATGTTAGGTCCTTCACATTCCCTTGTTGGATGGTCATATGCCCAGCATTTTTACACTTAAGTATCTGGACTCGTCTGTCTATCAGACACCTAACCATTCCAATTCTTATAAATTGTTCTCCAATCAGTTTTTCTCCTTCTTCTTTATTTATAGAGACGGTCGCTGCCATTAGGTTGTTGGTTAATGGTCTTAGATTACTGATAGTATTATTGTCCTCCCATTTGCGTACGTATTTGGTAATTGCCTTTTTGATGTCTTCTTTATTAGCGTTTAGGTCAACTCCTCTAATATGTAAGACTTCTCTCTTCTCCGATTTCCCTACCGTTTTACACGTCATTGGATTCGAGGTATCCATTAAGGCTTTTATAATATTTTCAGCTGCAACTTCCTCTTCCTTGTCGAGTGTTATAAGCAATTTTCGATCTCTGGAACTTCTCATTGTCGTGACAGCGTCGCTGAAAGGATTTTTTTCAATTAGGGTTTGGCACTGGCTCAGAATGTCCCTGTAAGATTTCCCTCCGTTACTTACTACCATTCCAATGGCGTTTCTTTCTTTTGTTTCTGTTAAAGGAATTTTTTTCTTGTATGGGGTGTATATTGTCACATGATTTTTTCTGTCATAGAAAACTGCGGCAACCATTTTCGTAATATTTTCAGGCGTCATAAAGCGTATGGTATGAATGGCAATAGTTTGGTTTTCTTTTGTTTCGTCTTTTATTCGCTGCATTCTGTTCCATAAATCCTTGCCGTCCCCTTTGAGCATTATTTTTATTATAACGTCTGTCTTTTGTGCGCTTTTCCTTGAACTAAGCGTAGTTGTTTGTTCTAGGATTTCTAGTTCCTCTTCTGATTCCGTTAGTTCGGGATGTTTTTTTTTTTTAAATTTTTGTATTCCCCTCTCCATATTTGGATCGTTGGGTTCCATAATTACTACTTTTATCATCTTGTCTTCACTTTCGAAAGGATTGCCAGCTTTTACCTCTGTTTTCTAGAAGCTCTTTTCCCACTCGTGATTTTTAACTCTGTTCCATTCTTCGTAATCTTGTATTGTATCCAGGATGTTCAGGATCGATTTGTTATTACTGTTCCACGGCGCAGTTTGCGTATACGCCTCCGCGGTCTTTATCGTATTTTTTCCGGGTTTCCGCTTGGATTCACGATAGTGCTGGCTTTGCCAACATCTCAAATATTTCCTCTACGAATTTCGTTGATAACTCCGCTTTCTTATTATTCCTTTCCAGTCTAGAGACCGAATTTTTGATCTCTTTTTTAGTGTTTCGGACCTCGAGCAATACTGTCTGGAGAGTCTTTGTTTCCTCATTTCCTTTTCTGATTGTGTCTTTAAGTTTTTTGTGCTCTTTCTTCATTCTTTCTAGGAATTCAGCGGTATGTACTTGACCTTCTTTCTCTGGCGTCTCCATCCTTTTTCTTTTGGGTTCCCTTGTATAACTATAATTGAAGCAGTCCTTTCCCTGTCTCTATTCTATTAAATCTTCGTTCCCACTCTGTTCCTGTGCCACAGAGCTTGCGGAGGATGTAGAAACCCTTCTCGACTCGGGGGATTGATTCCCTTCTTGTAAAGGGGTTTACTAGTTTTCCAGATCTAATTCCTTGATGTTTCTGGTCTCACCTTTCCGTTCAACTTGGTTAAAATTTTGTTCATTCATTTTGTTCCCACGAGTTATTTACAGTTGTCAAATTAATTACTATATTACTAATTAAGCTATGTAGTTTTGGGAAGCTTAATTTACTAAATTTTAAAACATAATTAACCTCTACATACATGCATACATATGCATTGTTTTATACAAAGCAATCCATTGTTCATATTAGATCGTGTTAAAGAATATTGGATTTTTTAAATTCCTACAAACATTTAAGAATGCAAATGTATTGTTTCATATAAAGCAAAATTTTTTCTTCATTATATATCCTTGTAATTTTTTACATATTCGAGGATCGAGAAAGCGATATAATCATTTAGTTCAATACCTTTCAGCTTCCGATGTGTGAGAGCGTGCAAAAGAGGTAGACATTACACAATTAAACTTTATTCATACAATTTCAAGGTTTCTTTCTTACAAATTTATTTCTATTACTATATATTTAATATTTCTTAAAGGAAAGGATTTATATATTAACTTAATATTTCCATTCTTCATCTAAACCAATTATTTACAACACTTTATATTTACTCTTCGGAAGGTTCATGTTTGATTATAGTATCATCAAAATGTACGTTATGAAACATGTTTAATGATTCGGTCACTGAGAAGTTTTAATCCAATTGATGTTAAAAAGTAATTCTCTGCACATGTTAACCGCAACGAGGGTTAATGATGATAGGGATGAAGTCTTTTGTACGAAGACGGAATTTTCCTATGATTAATTCGCAGACGCATGTTCTTTTAGTTCTAAGACTTTTACCAAAGTCTATTAATTGTCCTTTTTGATTTGTCAATTTAATTGTTATATTACTTATTATGTCGGTGTTTACTTCGAAATATTGAGTATTGCTTGGAGTTTTACCCAGACGATAGCCCGGTGGGATGGGAACGTCATTCTCATATAATACTTTTGCAAGTTTCCCGTTTCGATAACATCATTTTATAATGTTGCACTCCACGTGTAGATTAGTGGGTTTAATTATGTGGATGTCTAACTCAGACGTATGTAAAATATTTGCTTCTAATATTTTAGGCTTAAAACCGATCATGCGACCAATGCTATTCTCTTTAGTAAAAGCGATCAGAAATGAACTATTTGTCTCACACTTAAGTGTATTGTTGTTTGCCCTAATGAAACATTTTTCTGTGAGTATCTTAGATTTCAGATAATCACTAATTTCATCTAACTCATGCGCACCGTGTGGAATATTAATCACTCGCAAATGGGATGAATTTGTTCTAAAATAAAATCTATCGTTGCCAGTATAAATGTTTCTAATGCTGCCCGAAAGTAGTTAATCACTTCGATTGGTGGTCGAAGATTAGCGAAACTATCGTAATACCATACCTTTTCATCACGCTTTTTGTAACAAACCCAATGTGTACCTGGCCCTCTTTGGCTATCTAAGTTGACGATTCCAGATTCATTTTTCCATGGTAATTTAGGCATGGTATCTCTCATAAAAATACCCCTAAAGTGGGATACATTTTTTGTGCATCTCTTTAAATCAATATCTGTTAACGGTCTTTCGGGTAATCTGTTCAGTTTTTTGGAAACGGTTTTAAGTATAATGAATCACCGCCACCAGATTTGTATGGTTTTAGATAAAGTACGCCGCCAGCGATTGGTTCCATCATGCGATTATGGCGCGATGCCCCTTCTTGCAATTTTTTAGTAATTCCCGATGCGTCGCCAGCTAAAGCACCGATTGCCGATAATCCTGCGAATAACGGAATATGAAATGGTAGAACCTCTCCTTGTTTAGGTAGGGGATTTACTGTAGGCATTTTAATGTTTTTCTTTCCTCCTAAACTTTTTACCATACGTTTTGCTGTTGAAAGTGCGGACTTTATTGTGTCCGTGAAATCTCCGTTAGCTTTCACTTTTTTAGCTATTGTTTTTCGTACGTGCAATAAATTTCCACCATTCTTCTTGGACCGACGTTTACACCCCATTCCAAATTTTCTCTTTGCTTACATCGTGGTACCGACTGCTAAAGCTGCAGCTCGTTTACCTAGTGTTGCGTCTGTCGATCTAAAGCGACCCCCCAGCTTTTTGTTCTAAAATTGTATCTGCTCTATGTCTATTTTCTAAGTCTCTGTAGTCTCTATAACTGATATCATGCAGTTTACACTGAGCATCTGATTGATTAATACCAGGGTCACTGCGTGCGAATCGTTTCTCTAATTTTGCACCAGGACCACAATGCTGGTAACGGGTAAATGCAATTCCACCGGAAGTTTATTGATTAGCGTATTCACTAAACCACCTGCACTCTTCCGCTCCTTACCTATCATTGTTCACCTTGAGGGATAGGGCAGGGTATTTATGCCTAAAATCGAGAGCACAAAAACTTTATTTTTAGTAAATGCTATACATTAGATAAGTAGGACGACAGTACAATATTTCCATTAAGCATAGAGTGTTATGTGAATTAATATTACACTTGGCATTTATAACATAATGAATGTCTTTATAAATGTCATCATCACCGAATTCCTTCTCACGAAAACGACGGTAGTCAACCAGTTGTAGTTTTCTATCATAAGTATCATAACAGTTTTCAAAATTCTCTCATATCCTTTAATCAATTTCCATTTGTAGTAAATACCGAGATTGCTAGATAGAGATTCGTAATCATGCTCATAGTTTATATCTTCCTCGTTTACATGTGACCAATCAATTTGGATTTCAATTTCTATGTATGAATACCATCGTAGAAGTTCATTCTATTCCTTCGCGTCTAATACCACATTATCACAGTTGCCACACGCCATACGCACTACTGGTGCAAGGTTAAGGTGTGTACTGTATCCAATTTCAATATGAGTATCGCTCGATAGTTTATAAAAAACACTATCGATTAAGTATTCATTAGCTGCCTATATATACGCTTTATACTTATGTTGAGACCGGTTAGAATAACCTTCATCTTGTTTCTCTTCATTTTTACTACTACTACTACCATTACAAACTGTTAAATTATTATTCATATTGTTACTACAATGGTATGAGGTATCCATCGGTGAACTTTCAGATCGTTCCAGAAATGATTTTATTGCTGCTTGTATGACTTTACTTTCTCACAATTGCACTACGACTAAACACTGTTTACGAAATGAGCATGTTTACATATGGCTGCTCACTCGTGCATACGTAAAGCCATTGATTAAGAAAGCTTATTTTTGACCTTGAAGAGTCAGTACAGGAACTACTTGACCCACCTTTTAGCACAGACAACAACATTCTTAAACCTTGTTTCCACAAACTGTTTGCTTCTGCACGTGACCTTGAAAATTGATACCAATACGTTTCGACCTAGATAACAGTCTATTTGATACCCCTGCAGGTAATTTCTAGGAATTAATACATGGCCTTGACCAAATTCCAAGAATTGATTGGTGACCTTGAAGAATATACTTCGATGTAAAGAACGTGACCTTGAAAAACCGTTAACTTGGGGAACGTGCACAGTGAGTGAGTATCCCAATATTACCCGTCATGCAACGTGAGCGAGCATATACTTTGATGCAGCGAATGTCAGCTTCAATGACCTTAAAGAAGATGTCGGCAACGTGCACGGTGCGTCCTTTGACCTTGAAAACCATGTACTTAGACGTAGACAATGTGATGGCCTTGAAAAATCATGTACTTTGATGTGGGCAATCTGTATGAGACGTTCGATGACCTTGACCTTGAAAAACCTTGTGCTTGGACGCAGTGAATGTGTACGATATACTGGACCTTGAAAAGCTTGTACATGGACAAGCTGTACGATGACCTCGAAGAATGTACGGAAGCAATGTGCACGATGACCTTGGCCTTGAAAAACCATGACATAGGTGAGGTGTACGTGACCTTGAAAACCATGTACTTGGATGCATGTAATGTGTACGATGACCTTAACTAACATAGCTATCTATCTCTTTCACACTTATTGAAATTCCCTATCAATCTGTCTCTTTCTTACGCATTTAATCCCTATGTGGTCCAGAATCGGCATAGCTATACTACTTAGATGGTATTTATATGTAGAAATACCATTTTTCCGATCCCAAGAAATTGAAAGCCAAATTGATTGGTCACATGTGAACTAGGAAGATACAATCTATGAGCAAGATTACAAATCTCTATCTAGCAATCTCGGTATTTACTACAATTGGAGATTGATTAAAGGATATGACAGAATTTTGAAAACTGTTATGATAGAAAACTATAACTGCTGTTCAATGCCCATAATGTAGAAGAACTATTCAATTTGAGTGATATAATAAGCTATAGATTGACATTTCTTGAATCTTACAATCTGGTGTGTTTCTATGAACAATTCATACGAAAAGTGGTTGACTACCGTCGTTTTCGTGAGAAGGAATTCGGTGATGAAGATGACATTTATACAGACATTGAAGATGTTATAAATGCCAAGTATAATATTAATTCACATAACACTGTATGCTTAATGGAAATATTGTACTATCGTCCTGCTTATCTTATGTATAACATTTACAAAATAAAGTTTTTGTGCTCTCGATTTTAGGTATAAATACTCTGCCCTATCCCTCAAGGTGAACAATGATAGGTAAGAAGCGGAAGGGTGCAGGTGGTTTAGTGAATACGCTAATCAATAAACTTTTGGTGAAAATGCATTTACCCGGTTACCAATATTGTGGTTCTGGTACAAAATTAGAGAAACGACTCGCACGCGGTGATCTCGATATTAATCAATTGGATGCTCAGTGGAAACTGCATATCAGTTATAGAGATTACCGGGATTTAGAAAGTAGACATACAGCAGATAAAATTTTAGAAGAAAAAGCTTGGTAACGCTTTAAATCGACATACGCAACATTAGGTGAACGAGCTGCGGCTTTAGCAGTCGGTACCGCCATGAAATCAAAGAGGAAATTTGGAATAGGGTGTAAACGTCGGTACAAGAAGAAGAATGGTGGAAATTTATTGCATGTATGAAAAACAATATCTAAAAAAAAAGAAAGCTAACGGAGATTTTACAGACACAATAAAGTCAGCACCGTCAACGGCAAAACGTGTGGAAAAAAGTTTAGGAGGAAATAAAAAATTAAAGTTCCTAGAGTAATTCCCTTACCTAAACAAGGAGGTGTTTTACCATTTCCTATTCCGTTATTCGCAGGATTATCAGCAATCGGTGCTTTAGCTGGCGGCGCATGGGAATTGCTAAAGCCGTCAATGATGTAACAAATGCCAAAAAATTGCAAGAAGGGATATCGCGCCATAATTACATGATGGAATCGATCGCTATAGGCTCCGGTGGCGCACTTTATCTAAAACCATACAAATTTGGTGGCGGTGGTGCATTATACTTAAAACCGTTTCCAAAAAACTAAATAGATTACCCGAAAGATCGTTAACAGATATTGATTTAAAGAAATACAATAAAAAATGTACCCCAGTTTAGGGGTATTTTTATGAGAGATGAGCATGCCTAAATTACCATGGAAAAATGAATATGGAATCATCAACTTATATAGTCAAAGCGGACCGGGTGCGCATTGGGTTTACTACAGAAAGCGTGGTAAAAAGGTATGGTATTACGATAGTTTCGGTAATCTTCGATCACCAATTGAAGTGATTAACTATTTTCGGGGATGTAAAATTTATTATCATTACAACCACTATCAGGAATTTAATGTTATTATTTGCGAGCACCTATGTCTACAATTTCTATATAAATAATCGATACAACGTCAAATTTTCCCAGTTGTGTCAATAACATTCAGTTTAGAACGGTGACATAGCTAGCTACAACTTCTATCCACCGATAGAACTAGGTTTAGAGAAGAAGTACGTCATTGGATTGGTAGGATTTTACGGCTGCAACAGCATTAGAAACATTAATGCGAGTAACGATAGATTTTATTTTAGAACAAATTCGTCTCATTTACGAGTGATTAATATTCCACACGTTGCGTATGAGTTACATGAAATTAGTGATTATCTCAAATCTAAGATACCCCACAGAAAAATTTTTCATTAGGGCAAACACTTAAGTGTGAGATAGACAGTTCATTTGTAATCGCTTTTACTAAAGAGAATAGCATTGGTCGCATGATCGGTTTTGAGCCTAAAATATTAGAGGCAAATATTTTACATACGTCTGAGTTAGACATCCAAATAGTTAAACCCACTAATCTACACGTGGAGTGCAACATTATAAAAGGATGTTATCGAAACGGAAAACCTGCAAAAGTATTATATGAAATTGACGTTTCCGTCCCACCGGGCTATCGTCTGGGTAAAACTCCAAGCAATACTCAATATTTCGAAGTAAACACCGACATAATAGGTAATATAACAATCAAAAGAGAGAATTAATAGACTTTGGTGAACCATTCACGGTACGCTTAGAACTAAAAGAACATGGGTCTGCGAATTAATCAAAGGACAATTCCATATTCGTACAAAGACTTCAACCGTATCATCATGAACCCTCATTGAGGTTAACATATATAATATATATATATATATATATATATATATATATATATATATATATATATATATATATATATATATATATATATATATATATAGAAACAAATTATTGGCCGTATTTTTTTAAACTAAAATATGTTTACTGGGTATGGGCTTAAAATATTATGTAAAATCTTCTTTATTGTCAAATTTTCGTTTGTGATTACACACTTCTTCAGGACTAAACTATTAACAAAATTTCTTTAAAATTACAAATAAAGCTAAATTAAAACTTAAATGTACTTACATCTTAGAGTAAATTTTGTAAACAGTTGTAAAATATAATTGTGACGTAAAATTTCGCGCTAAATTATACGAGATTAGAGATTTATATATTATTTTTCTGAATAAAGAGATGTTATTGTTTATCTGCATTGAATGTAATTAATACTAAGATGAAAAGCTTGAGTTTATTTTAATAAGCTATCGATATATTCAATTTGAAAATATTTAAATTACGCGGCGTATGCAAGTGCATGAATGTGTCAGAAGGGAATGATGCGGTCATAATAATGATACTAAGTTTTTAAAACAGTCGCATACAGTGAGCGATCTCAGATAGTCGCGATAAGTAAGCGAACAGAAAGGGTCGCATAAAAATAAACGATCAGAATTCGCAGTCTAAGCGACATTGTATAGTCACGCTGCCCTATAAACTGTTAAAATTACAAATAAGAATTAATTAACGGTGATACGGAAGAAGTAGAAAATTACCTTCCGTATTAAAATAATAAAAAGTGGCGTAATAAGTGAAGATAACGCGTTTTGTATGTCTCAGAACCGTAATCAATGGTGTTTAAATATTGAGCAATAAATATAATAAACAGTAATCGACCCAAATTGGGAAATCGAAGTATAAAGGACAATAACTCGAATTTATTGATGTGTAAAAAGGGAGCATTGGCGGGTTGTAAATAGCTTGCATTTTGTTGCGCTGGCAGTTAAAACTGAACGATTGAGCAAAAACTGTATAGTATAAATATATCCAACAATTATTTACTAAAATCAATCACTGATGAAAGAAAATTAGAAGCGTACTTAGCTACACAGAAGTATAAGGAAAGATAAGGACAACAATAGAGAAGCGGTTCCAAGGTGCCGGTAGGTGACATCATCGAAAGAGCTGGCTCTAATTTATCTGAGGCCCCTTATCATCGGTCAAAGAAACGCCAGCATTACTTCATCAGTTTTGCAACGAAAATAAGTAAGAACCTTTTTGTTTGTGTTAATAAATAAAACTTTTTGTGTTTAATTTCTTGAACTTTTACATTTGACTGTCACAATTAAACGAGAACAATCGTTTGGTTCTGATAAAGATTTTATTTGATATATGTTAGTTTTAAGAAGGTTATCTTATATTATTGGTTTGATTTTGTGTATGTTTGTAAACAACACATTGATGCATTTTCGTTCAAATTTGGAATTTAATTAAATGCGTATAACGTTTGATTTCCTTTATTGCTAAAAATTATTAATATCACAAGGTTACACAGTTTTTGAATATATAAATGCAGAAAGAGGTCAACTCAATAGGAATCCATATAAAAATAAATCAAAATAAGCATACTTTTGGGCAATGTTAATAGAAATCGTCTCTTTATATTAACTTGCAATCAATTAAGAAAGGAGTTACTAAACATAAAACTATAATTCATTTATGCAAACCGAAATTAATTAGCAACAAAGTAATCATAAAATTTTATTCAGAAATGTTGGAAATATAAAAATAGTAGTAGTATCTAGTTGCGGGTGAATGATTTTATTTTAAGTTTTGTAAATTAAAATAGATCTGAATAACTGGTGTTTAAATTGTTAGTCCCTGGCTTAAAATTCATTGCTTCATTATTATTGATATGCAACATTTCAAAAGTCTTTTATTATAGTTTTCTGCCTTTGTAACAACCTTTTTTGTGGTTATATTAAAAAGTACATTAATTTAAGAATCGTTCATTTATTTGGGGTAATATTAGAAAAGTTTTAATTATTAATATGTAGAATTGAGAAAGGCAATTTAATTTACATTTCCTAGAACATATCTTTTGGGTGTAATATTACATAAATAGTTATAGGTCCCTTTCTTAAAAATTGGATTTATATTATTGTATCCGCGCAACGTGTGAAAACTTTTAGGGGAATACTCATTTGAGTTATTCTGAAAGCTTTTTAATTCATTAATGCTGAATGTTACAGCAGTAAGCATGGTTTTACCTAATTTTTTTATATTTGGTGCCATCAGATTGTGATGGTAAGTTATTTTCTAATTCATTATATTTAAAACTAAAGCATTTGTTTGTTTTTAGGCATAGTTTGCACTCTATTTTACTCATATTTTTTAATGCATACTTTAATATGGCATTTTATAATAATTATTTTAATGGCACGTATAAGTCACGAATGTACTATTCTATTATTTTCTAATTTAAATGGCTATTTTTACTTGAATTACATTTTACAACGCAAGTTCTACATACTTTTATAAATAAATTTGGCGAATTAAACTTCAAAGAAATTCAATAAATTTATGGACACAATATATTAAGGATAAATAAGCAAGACATTGACCTCACCAAGTTCACCATTCTGCTTATAGTTACCAGTTATAGTTTATGGACAGAACCGTTCAAAGGTAATGTTTTATATAATTTTAGAATAGTATAAGACTTCTGATTTTTCACTTTTTAATCAGATATTGAATAAACTTAAGTATATCATAATAAAATACTTATCTTTTTGGGATTTTTAATGGTGTACTTTAAATTATACAATCTAAACGTTTCGATAACACTTACAGTTATCTTCGTCAGTAGTAATGTTTGTTAAAAATTGTTAAAGATGTAGTAAACAATTTTGTCAAATTTGAAAAATTAAAACATAAACATAAGCCTGCTATTAGTTTAACAGTTTGAAACATAAAGCCAACTGTAAAATTTTTAGTAAAGAATAACTAGGTCAATAAAATTAAATACTGCCTCAAAGATGACAAACCAGAACACTCTCTACGACGAAAGCTAACAATGAAATTTGCCAGCCAAAACACATTTAACAAAATTTAATCGAGTTATGATGTAAGTGTAAAGTTGTGAAAAACTTCAATTTTAAAATGATAGAAGCATTCACAAATCCAAACATTACATCAAATAAAATAACAGTTAAATCTAACAAAGAGATATCTTTATCAATAATTGGAAGTGTTATTAACAATGAAAAGCACAATGCAGAACGTTCTTTGTAATTTTTAATTTCAATTTAATCTCAACTACTTATGTTAAATTATAGTGCTGTGGTAATTTAACATATAATTGTAAAGCATTTGCTTCAAGGTCTAGGAAAATATAGCAAAAACCTAGACATACCAAAAGTTGAAAACAAATTAAAATCAAGGCGTATCATTATGCTCTTTTTAATTATAAGATGCCAAAACCTATTTAAACGGAGATTTTCTTCTTGTCTATTAAAATCATTCGGGTGTTTATATATTTCAATAGCTTCACCTTTTAAACGAACATAATAATGGGTTTGTCTTGACAATATTTCCATATTGTCAAATTGAATGTCATGATTTAGATTATTCAGGGCATGGTCAGCCACAGCAGACCTCTCTGGTTGACCAATCTACAAAATCTCATATGTTCTTTGCGTCTTGTATCAAAGCTACGTTTTGTGGTCCCGATGTATACTTTTCCACATGAACAAGATAACTTATACACTCCGGAAGATGATAAAGGGTTTGACACATCTTTAGGTGATCTTAAATGTTCTTAATTTTTCTTGTAGGTTTAAAAATAGTCCTAATGCCATATTTGATTAGGATTTTTTAATTCTATTTGTAACATTAGCTATAAAAGGAAGAAAAGCAGTACCAACATTAAGAACTGGTTTTTCTTTAAGGTTACGCCTAGAAGGTGTAATAACATTATTAATATCTGTAAGTGAATATCCATTATCTTGTAAGGATTTTCTTAAATATTTATATTCATCATTCAAAAATTCAGGGTTACAAATTCGTTTTGCTCGATCTTGTTAGCTTTCGTCGTAGAGAGTGTTCTGGTTTGTCATCTTTGAGGCAGTTTAATAATATTTAATTTTATTGACCTAGTTATTCTTTACTAAAAAAATTTTACAGTTGGCTTTATGTTTAAACTGTTATACTAATAGCAGGCTTATGTTTATGTTTTAATTTTTCAAATTTGACAAAATTGTTTACTGCATCTTTAACAATTTTTAACAAACATTACTACTGACGAAGATAACTGTAAGTGTTATCGAAACGTTTAGATTGTATAATTTAAAGTACACCATTAAAAAATCCCAAAAAAGATAAGTATTTTATTATGAGTGTTAATGGTGAAAGTTTACATTTTCATATTATGTATATCATGTTATTTTATTTTCATTTGATAAATTATTTATTATTATTCATTAACTACGTTTTGTTGTTCCTATATATATATAAAAAGACAACATGGGGCTCGAGATTTTATCATTTTTTCATAATTTTTAGATAACATTTTTTATGAATTAAGTGAAGTGAAAATAATTAAGCAGATGAGAAGCAGTAGAGTAGAAGCAGTATTTCAGGTATGTTAATTAAACTCAGTATGTTAGAACTCTCTATCTCAATTTACCGATTGAGCCGACGGCAGTACGATTATTATTTGGTAATTTGTTATATTAATTAAAATCATTCGATCAATTACAAATTGTTTATTACATCATCGCTTTTGTTTAATGTTATAAGTTGGCCCAGTTTTAGTGTTTATATACCTTGGCTTTATACTTAGGCAGCCGCTTTTAATGTTACAATTTGGCTGAGCAGGACATTGAAATGTATTGTTTGAAATTTATTATTTTATTTACATTTATGTGAATAATACACAGGACTCGTAAAGGGACTTGATTTGCTGTTATATGGTAGTTATTTTCAGTTTTGTTTTGATTATGGAGTTGACCGAGATTTAAAGTGTTACCATTATTGTTACGTTTGGTATTTTATGTGTTTATATTTATGAAATTTATTAATTGTGTTATACAATATTTTTACTATGTCAAATTTTAATTATTTAGTTGATGTTTTATATATTGATGAGTTATTAGTAGAATTAAAATTTTTAATTGTAAATGGAGCAGAACGGTTAACAGTGGAAGAGAAGCGTAAACTTTTAAGACGAATATTAAATTCAGAAAAGATCGATCCAAATTTATTTGATTCATACCGAAGTATGAAATGAATCAAACAGTAGAATTGGAATTATTGAAGGAAAAGCTAAATCATATTCAGTCTTCGATTAAACTTTTTAAACATAAGCCCTCGAAATCAGAATATCTTAGGCTACACACACGTTTAATTCATATGTTGAAACGCTTAAATTATACTACTTTTGATAGTGACTTTTATATTTACATGATCAATTGTTGACTTTATGTAACGAATCGTTAGAATTAATTGAATCTATAAATGAAAATATTGAAATAAATAATGATGTTTCAAATTTAGATACTTCTAATATTTCTTTGTCACAAACGACCCTGTTAATACTTCAGTTAATATTCCTACAGAAGATTTTTCCAAATTAATAGATAACACAAATTTCTAAAAGTTCTGTTCCTGTTTATAGATTAAATTTAAAATTTAATGGTAGTGAGAAAAAGTTTTACTTTTATTCAAAGATTGAGGAGCTAATGATTGCTCGAAATATTTCTAGGACAGATGCTTTTATCTGGTGTTGATTTATTTGCAGGAAAGGTTTAGTTTGGTATAGGGCGGTTAAACCGTTTTACCCTTGTTAGTTCAAATGATATTTTTCATTTAGTAGAGTTGAGTAAAAATTACTACAAGTAAAAGCTCAAATTCTAAATTCAAATTTAATTCTTATTCAGATTCACGAAGACAATCTGATTATAACTTCTTCTGCATTGAAACAAAATATTAAACCTAAGGTCCATTTTTCAGGTATTAAACCAAAAATATAAATTCTACTTTTACTACTACAAAAATTAATACAGCTAAGTCTTCAACAACATGCTTTAAATGTAGACAGTTGGGTCATACCTATCACACCTGTGATAAGGGTGATGATAGAATCTTTTGTTTTAGATGTGGTTATTCAATGTTACTTTTCTAATTGTCCGAGGTGTAAATTTTCAAAAACTGGTAAAGGAAAGTGTTCCGTTAGTCGACACATTTCTTATGATTTTCAGAGGCTGACAAGCATGTTTTTAACGAATGGTTGAGTACTGTTAAGAATTTTTGGAACTCGAAAAATTGTTCTAAATTTGTGAGAAGAATGATGATGTTAGACCTTTTATTAATGTTAGGATTTTAATGAGAATTTTATTGCTTTATTAGATAGTGGAGCTACCGTAACAATTTTAGGTAAGCCTGCTTTGTATTTGATTGATAAATATGATTTAAAATTAAATAGGAATTCGCCTTTTCATCATTGGTTATTGCTGATGGTTCTTCACAATCCATTTTGGGGAGTGTTGATTTATCTTTGACTATTAATGGTATTACTAAAACTATTTCTGTTATTGTTTCTGAATTTATTACTACTGCAATTACTTTGGGGTAGATTTTTGTCGTTTATTTGAAATTAAAGCTGATTTTGGGAAAATTCTTTTGTTGCAAACTCTGCGGAGACAACTTTTCTATGATTAAGAGTATTGATGATCTTAATAATGATCAAGTTTTTGAATTAAATCAAGTTATTGACCTTTTAAAACCTTATCAACTTCAAAGTTAGGTAAGACAAATAAAGTTTTCATTCAATTAATACTGGTGATGCAGTACCAATTAAACAACGTTATTTTCCATTATCTCCTGCTATGTTGGAGCATGCAAACAGAGAAATTGATGGTATGTCAGAGCAGAATTATTAAACCCAGTTCTTCTCCTTGGAATTCTCCAATGGTTTTAGTTAAGAAGAAGTCAGGTGATTTTAGAGTTTGTTTTGATGCTAAGAAATTAAATTCTGTTACAAAAAAAGATGCTTACCCTTTACCATTTTTAAACGATATTTTGGATAAATTAAGAGATGCTCGATATTTAACTTCAATTGATTTAAAGAAAGCTTTTGGCGAATTCCTTTAGACGCTGAGAGTTGTGAAAAAACTGCTTTTACTGTTCCACGTAGAGGATTATTTGAGTATACTGTTATGCCCATGGGACTTACAAACGCACCCAGTACATTACAACGATTTATGGATTCCATTTTAGGACATGATTTATCTCAATCAGTTTTTGTTTATTTAGACGATATTATTGTTTTTCAAGTACTTTCAAGGAACATGTTGATATTTTAGGGAAGTTTTAAAAGGCTTATGGATGCCAATTTAAATATTAATTTAGATAAATGTGAATTTTGTAAACCTCGATTATCATATTTAGGTTTTGTTATTGATAAGAATGGTCTTCACACCGATCCTTCAAAGGTGGAAGCTATTACTAATTTCCTCAACCAATACTTTTACAGAAGTTAAACGTTTTATTGGAATGTGTTCTTGGTATAGACGTTTCATTCATGATTTTTTCACAATTTTAGCTCCGATTAATAATTTATTGAAAGGCAAGAAGAAAACTCAGAAAGTTTTATGGAATGAAGAAGCCAACGATTCATTCTTAAAAATTAAATCTTTATTAGTTGATGCTCCTATTTTAGCGAGCCCTGATTTTTCTAAAACATTTTATTTACAATGTGAAGTATCTAATTGTGGTGCTGGATGTGTTTTAACACAAGGTGTCGGAGAGGAGGAAGTTGTTATTGCCTATGGTTCTCGTACTTTAAACAAAGCCGAGCAAAATTATTCAATTACAGAACGTGAGTTACTTGGAGCTATTTTTGGTATTCAAAAGTTTAGACCTTATATTGAAGGTACCCATTTTAAAGTTATTACTGATCATCATTCATTGATTTGGCTCAATAATTTAAAAGATCCTTCTGGTCGATTAGCCAGATGGAGTGTTAAACTTCAACAATTTGATTTTGAAGTTATTCATCGTAAAGGTAAATTAAATGTTGTTCCTGATGCACTTTCTAGAGCACCTTTGGAAGTTAGTTCTTTAGAATTTTCTGTTGTCGATTTAGACGATTGGTATAAGAAAATGTTAGCCAACGTTTCTAAAAATCCTGAATTATTTCCTGATTGGAGAGTTGAAGATGATAAACTCTACAAATTTATTTCTAATGATTTAAACATCGAATCGAATTTAGTGGAATGGAAATTAGTTGTTCCGAAATCTTTAAGGAAAGATATTTTACGAAAATTTCATGGTGAACCTACCTCATCACATTTTGGGGTTTTTAAAACTTTTTCAAAAATTAAAGAATTTTATTATTGGCCTAAGATGAAGTGAAATATTTCCAAATATATTAGGAATTGCAATGTTTGTAACCGAAGCAAGTCTTCACAATTTAATCATTATGGTTTTATGGGTAAAGAGAAAAATGTTTCTTATCCTTTTCAATGTATTTTGATTGATTTAGTGAGTCCTTTTCCTAGATCGAAGAGTGGTAACACAGTTTTGATAGTTATTTGTGATTGGTTTACTAAATTTACTTTGATTCACCCTATGCGCAGTGCTACTGCTAAAAGTATTTGTCAATATATTGAGAATTATGTATTTCTAGTTTACGGTGTTCCTCAAATTTGTATGGTGGACAATGGTCCTCAATTTAAAAGTTCACAATTTAAAAATTTAATGAGTTCTTACAAAGTTCAATCCGTTTGGTTTAATGCAAGTTATCAACCACAAGTAAATTTTGTTGAGAGAGTTAATAAAGTAGTAGGTACTGCAATCAGGTCTTATATTCAAGATGATCACAAGGATTGGGATGTTGAAATTCACAAAATTTCCCATGCTATTCGTAACGCTGTTCATGAGTCTACGAAATTTTCACCTTCCTTTTTGGCGTTTGGTCGGACAGTTCCTATTTCTGGAGATTTTTATGGTCGACTAAAGGATTTCAAAGAGGATGATTTATTTATTACTAACCGTGAACAATTAGTTCAAGATTTAAATGAACTTTCACCCATTTTTAAACATGTTAAACAAAATTTACATGCAGCTTACGAAAGAAATTCAAAATCTTACAATTTGCGACGTCGTCCGTTGAAATTAAATGTTGGCGATTTGGTTTGGAAAAAGAATTTTACTTTATCTGATGCGACTAAAATTATAGTCAAAAGTTAGCTCCAAAATTTATTGAAGCGAAAGTTATTGACGATTGGCCACCTATTGATAATAAACCCTTAGGTGTTTTTCATGTTAAAGATTTAAAACCCATTAGTTCTTATTTTTCGTATTCTTTTTAATTATTTTCTATTTTAGTATTTTTACATTCTGGTTTTCTTATTTATATTTTTAATTATTTTGATAATTTTTCAAAATAATTTTATTTTGTGCTTATTTCGCACATTATTTTATTTTAATTTTTTGTGGCTTTGCAAACCACTTATTTTTTTTTACATTTGTTAGCATGATTTTTGCTACATTTGTTTAGCACGATGGTTGATATTTAGATCCCATTGTGCGATTGTTTTCGACTTTGTGGGACATTAGTTCTCAGGCAGATTATCTTCCTTTATTGGATTTAAATTTGCTATTGTTACAATAGTAAAATTGAAGATAACTATTTTGAGTTTACCTCTGATCGTTAATTTGACGTGTAAAACTCATAACCATTGATAAGAAAACTAGTAATGCTTCTATACATTTTTATTTTTGATTAATTTAGTTATATTCTTTTTCCTGATTTGTGTAGTTTACTATTCTTGGAACGGTGCTTGAGGACTTCGGTTCGCCTCGTGTCAACCTCGATTAGTTCACTTCCTGATTATGACGTTTTGGTAGTTTTAGGAGGGGTTGTTGTGTTCGTAAGAGTGCTTCATCTTTCTCTTGCTACTCACCTAGATTTCGATTTATTTATAAAATGTGCGTGTTAGTTAGGGTATGTTGGGCCTTGGACGACGACTGTGGAACAACATGAAACCTGAATCTCGTGAAGGGTAGAGTGGCCTCTCTTGTTCTCCACGACGAAGCATCCTGAGCTAATTTGCCATGGAAATAGTCGTATCTTGGATTTACCGATTTTGACTCACTTATCGAACGTGACAGTGGTAGTTGTGTTATGTACCTAGGAGGCTTGGTTTGAGACCACCGGGTAGGGTAATAAACCGCTCTCTCTCGACCTCAAATCTCGCGATTATTTATTGTTAGTCCGGAAGGATTTTTTTATCTTTATACTCTCGAGTGGGTGGCGTTTAGCCTTGATTTTTATAAAGTTGCACGATAACCGTTTCCTGGTTCTCTGCCCACTGTCCCTTCAGGTCATGGTGGTTCGGTTTCCGTTCGTTTTTACCAATTCAAATTTTTTACCGGATACTCATTTTGCTCTTCTGATGGTGGTTTGCTTCACTAACCCCACCAGTTAAAGTTTTTACTTTATTTAAGGTTTCGGGTCCTTGATTCTCGACTAGTGGCGTGTGCGGGTGGTAGCGCGTTAGCTTTATGGTGTTGCGAGGGGTCTTTCCTGACCGACATCACCACATTTTCCGTACTTTTCGTACATTTTCTTTTTATTTTTCTTTTATTGCTTATATTTTAATTAGCTTAACATTTTGTGTTTTTAAATTTTAATAATTTCATTTATTAGCTTAGTGTTTGGAATCTCCGTTTTGGTGATCTCCGATTCCAAATTTTAGGAGGGTGTGTAACAACCTTTTTGTGGTTGTATTAAAAGTTCATTAATTTAAGAATCGTTCATTTATTTGGCGTAATATTAGAATAGTTTTAATTATTAATATGTAGAATTGAGAAAGGCAATTTAATTTACATTTCCTAGAACATATCTTTTGGGTGTAATATTACATAAATAGTTATAGTTCCCTTTCTTAAAAATTGGATTTATATTATTGTATCCGCGCAACGTGTGAAAACTTTTAGGGGAATACTCATTTGAGTTATTCTGAAAGCTTTTTAATTCACTTAATGCTGAATGTTACAGCAGTAAGCATGGTTTTACCTAATTTTTATATTTGGTGCCATCAGATTGTGATGGTAAGTTATTTTCTAATTCATTATATTTAAAACTAAAGCATTTGTTTGTTTTTAGGCACTTAGTTTGCACTTATTTTACTCATATTTTTTAATGCATACTTTAATATGGCATTTTATAATAATTATTTTTAATGGCACGTATAAGTCACGAATTACTATTCTATTATTTTTCTAATTTAAATTTATTTTTACTTGAATTACATTTTACAACAAGTTCTACATACTTTTATAAATAAATTTGGAATTAAACTTCAAAGAAATTCAATAAATTTATGGACAAATATATTAAGGATAAATAAGCAAGACATTTGTAGTATTTAACCCCAATTGGTGTTTATTAAGGTTAGAGTGGTGTTATTTTTATTCTCACATGTTTTATACAGATTATTTATTGCACATTAACAATGATGTATTAACCACAAGCGTATATTGTTCTAGTTTTACCTGGTTATTCTATTTATAATATTAAAATGTTTGATAAGAATGCATAACTTTATTCCTTTAGTACATTGGTCTATTTATATTGAAATAATTGGTATTGCATATTTGCATACTAAGTGATTTAACTAGTTTAACTTTTAAATGTGTTTTACTTATTCTACTGAAATGGAAATAAATTGAATGTGTTTCGTAATTGCATCACACCTTTTTTAGGAGAATGATCCTTGCTATGGCCACTTGCAAGGGCATTCTCGAATAAAGGAAAAGATTTGATTTGAATTAAGAAGATGACGTAGTTAAATACATAAAATAATTACAAGTACATGTCTTAGGTATAAAATAACCTAACTACAAGTATCCATCCCTTTTAAGGAAAATATCATTAACATTAACATTATTAAGGTACATTATCTATGTCTACCACATCTTAAAACTATACTTATATTCTAACATACTACTTTGACATATATTTACGTACTCGATTTTTGTGTACTTAATTGTCTTCCGTCTACATTTTAATTGTACAATTCGGTTGGAACACTAACCACTGAATACGGACCCTGGTACCAAGGATCAAATTTGTGTCGTTCCTCATTGGTTATTATAACAAGATCACCTGGTTTCAAATTTTGTCGACAACATTGGCATTATGAGCAGCAGGTCTATTTTAGCCTTTTCTAATGTTTTGCTCGCTTATGAGCGTATTGCAACCTATACCGTAATTCCTTATCATAAGCGTCTATATTATAAAGATCTACAGTGATCCGTTTAGTGACTTGGATAATGGCATTTCTGCAAATACCAGCTCGAATGGAGTATAATTATGGTACGTACTCGGTATTGTGTTATAACAAAATGCATAATATGTGTCCAATGGACCAATCTGATTTTGAATCATTTACATACATACGTAAATATTCATTCAGAACACGGTGGTTTCTTTCACAACCCTATAGATTGACTATGTATGCGGTGCATATGCGATGTTCGATCGACATAGTTTAGTTACATTGTCGAATACCTGATTCTTATATTCTGGCCATGTCTGTTCGAACTTCTTTCAGGTCCATAAATAAGAATGAAATTCTGTACTAAATAGTTTGCTACCGTTACTGCCTCTTTATTAGGGATTGGTATTATCACTATGTATTTTGTTAGTTCACACTGTATTGTTATAGCGTATTTATTCCCATCATTTGATGTTGGTAGTTTCCCAATCGTATCAATACGTACGATATCGAATGGCTTTTGAGGAGTCGTGTTATAGTCACTGGTTCTGGTTGTTTTAATTTGATTTTATTAATTTGGCATTTGTGCCATTTTTTAACAAAAAGCGAGACATTTGTTTAAAAATAACAGGACTTTAGTTTTTCAGTAACCGTTTTTGACCGCAATGACCTCCTAGTAGTGGATTATCGTGAAATTGTTCTTAAGTTTCAATTTCTCATTTTTTTTTATAATTTTCTTTTATTACATGAAACAATAGTTGTTTTTCTAAGGCACTTTCTCCTACATCCTTAAATGTATTAATAGAGTATTTTTAAATATATTATCACCTAGGTTTATTTTAACTTTTGAAATTTACAATCACCAGCCATGCTGTCTAGTTTAAATAATAATTGCTCTAGTGCATTATCATCCTTAGTAATTGAATTTCATTTGTGCATAATTTTCTTTTACTTATGATTGTCATTTTTAATGATGCATCGTTAACTTCAATTTTATAATGGCAATTTAAGTGTCTCAGAATTGTCTATAACTTCGTAAACTTTGGTTTATATAAACGTCATTTTATTGTTTTTATTCAATTACCCTTACTTTGCGTTAGTTGATTCGTTGAGGTAGTTGTGTTTGGTTTCGCATTTGACCTAGTTATAGAGTATTTGTGTCGCATTGTTGTGCATATTTTTAAATCGTCTATACTAATCCTAGACAATGCGTCAGCCAAACATTGTCTTGACCTTTAAATATTTTCAAATTGTACTCTTCAAGTTCAAGACGAACTCTCGTTAATTTAGAAGTTGGTCTTTCATTGAAAATAAATAAATTAAAGGACGATGATCAGTTTTAATGAAATTTTATCCATAATGTAACGAAATATTTGATCGTGTATTGCAGTAGTTCTTTTAAAATGATAGCTTTATTAATTTCGCTTTTTGAATGAGCGTGAAGCGTATGCTATTGGAAGTTCGTGTCCGTTAAAATTTTGAGAGAGAAAGCCCGAAGCACTTTGAACGTCTGTTATAATTATAAATGGTTTAGAAAAATCTGGATACTGAAGAATTGGAGGGATAATAAAATTTTTAGTAAATTGAAAGAATTTTTGACATTCATCTGTCCTATAAATTTTGCGTGTTTTCTCGTTAATTTGTTTAATGGCAATGTTATTTTTGCAATTGTGGTATAAATCTGCGAAAATAATTTGTAATCAACCAGTCTTTTACTTCATCCGCGTTTTTCGGATTGGATATTGTTTAATAATTTGAAATTTTGAATCATCTGGGAGAATCCCTTTATCTGTAATTTTGTGACCTAAATACGTAACTGTTTCTGAAAAATTTACATTTTCCATTTAATTTTAAATTAAATTTTCTACGTTTCAAATACTTTCTGTAAATTTGATAAATGATGTTTTTCAGAGCAACCAATAACGATTAAATCGTCCATATATAAAAATGCTTTTTCAGGTGATTCCTGCAAATGCAATGACATCATTCTTTGAAAACTATTGGGACTCGCTGAAAGTCCGAAGGGTAATCTAGTAAATCGGAAGGATCCAGCGTCTACACTAAAAGACGTCATACCGCGTGAATTTTCTTCCAGATTGATGAAAACCTGATATTAAGTCAATTACGGAGAACCATTTGGCTACTAACTGATCTAAAATGTCGTCTATACAGGTAATGGAAATTTGTCGGCGATTAATTTTTATTTAGTTGTCTGTAGTCGATTACTAAACGCCATTTTTATTCCATTTTCTGATTTTTTGGGAACTTGTAAGATTGGACTGTTGTACTGAGACATGGAGTTCTATTATTTCATGTTCTAGCATTTTATTTATTTGTTGATTTATTTCCTGTTTATGCAATTGGACTTCGATAATTTTTTATGTACACCGGTTTCTTATCTACTAATTTTAATTCTTGTTTATAGAAATTGTTGATTGATATTTTATCCGATTTTAATGCGAAAATATCTGCAAATTTTGACAAATTTTAACTACTTTATCTTTAATGAGAATTGGAACAATGTTTAGGTTTAATTGTTTGTTTAATTTTAATCTATCGTCTTGATCGTTGGTAATATGAATACATGAAATCATTAGACTGAGTGTCTCAATGTGAATATTTCTTAATGTGATTGTATCGGAATTTGTGTTAATAATTTTTACAAGAGGAGAATTACTTGACACAATTGTACGTCTAAAAACTCCTGGATATAATTCTTTGTTTACCACTACAGCGTCTTCTTTCAGCTCTTCAATTTTGGTAATATCGTATAACTTCAGAACGGTGGCCTATCATTACATAATTTGCCTCTGGCTACTATAAATGGGACAACAACATGTTGATTATGTAAATTTTCATTGTCATAGTCCAGTTTGAATAATTTAATGTGCATTTGTATTTAGAAATGAAGTCTCTACCTAAAATTGCATCTGTTGGTATAGAAAATTTTCGTCTACAATATGGAAAAGTGAAATTTTGTAATTGTCCAAAAATATCTGTTTCAGTAATACCTAATGATTGGATGATGCCTTCAGTAACGCCTTTGATATTGCTAATATTAGAGTTAATTATTTGATTTTATTAATTTTTGTACATTTAAAATTGAAATATCCGCTCCTGCATCTAAAAAGAATACATTGTGAACCAGTCATTTTTGTTGAAAGTGTACAAAATTAGTGAAAGATAATTGGCAATTAAAATATTTACGCAGCGTCCCAGTTGTTCCTGCTGGAACTGTTCTTTGACTCTAATGCTAATGGTCTTACGGTTCGCGTGAAATTTCGGTCGTTATGCCTATTATTTCTAAAATAATTGTTAAATCTAAAATTTCGCCGACTTTGTTGTGTGTGGTGATCTAATAGGTTGGTAATTAATGTTTCTGCCTCGGTTGTTATTCCACCTGTTTAACGGCCTATGTCCGCGATTTGAGTTATTTGTCCTACAGTAATTGGTGTTTCGGTTTGTGTAAAAACGTTCGGGTTATTAGTAACTGTCGACATGGAAGATGTTATGTTTGCAAATTTAGTTAATGCTTCCTGTACATTTGAGAAATTTCAGCTTCCATTATCAACTTGGTTCTATCTGAATTAGCATTTTGCAGAGTGACTAATGACATTGTCAGTGGCATTTACTGCTACTGCTATTGGTACGCCTTCTGAGATAAATGCTTGTTTTAAGTCTTCTGCTAAAGATTCTATTTCGTTTATGATGTAGCATCTTTGTGATTTTGCTTGCAATTTAAAAGTTTCATGTTAAAAGCTGTAATTTTCCCTTAATTCCATTTTTAAAACATCTACAATTGCTTGTATTGAATTTTCATTCGTCACTAAATCGCGTGCTTTACCTATTAAGCGTGTTTTAACGTAAGCTACGGCATTATTGTCATGATCCGCTGAATTTTCATTTAATAATATAAGTGCGTCTACGAATGCGCGTAATTTTGTCATTCCGTCAAATTCTGTGGGAGTATTCTGCTAGCTAAGTTAAAAACTCAAATTAGTTAAAGTCATGTTGTCAATGGTTGAATCCTCGACTATAATTAATGTCTTCTTCTAGTACTTGGTTTATTTGTTTAACGCAGCTATTAGGGATTTTATAATTTATTTGTAACGCTTGAAATGACCTTATTACTTTATCTCTAATGATCCAGAATAATTCTTTAACTACCACCTTTGATTATCGTTTAACTTTTCAAATTGACTTCGTACGTTTTAGTAAAATGATTAAATAACTGTACTAACTGTTCACCTATTTCTTTTCTAATTTTTTCACTTTTGGGTACTTCCTTTTTATAGCCCTTTGACTGCTTAATAATTTGTTCTTTTATGCTTATAATGTCTTGCAAATATTGATCCCAAGTGATTGACATAAAAAAATTTTCTTAAATTATCTAGCCTATAGAAATATTATCTTAAAATTAAACATTCACTTACTATGTTCCTTGCGCTGTTTATGCACCATTGATCGTACTGTTGCGTCGTCAGGGTTGATTTAAAGTTGTGAATGCGCTCTTTCTTCTAAAGCATCTAACCTGGCATTGCTTCTTGGCTTCTCCGTATTGTAGCTATAATTTCTTGCATTTTGTCCATACCATCACAAAATTATTAAAAGAACCAGCAACTATTATTTTGTGTAATATATCTTGGGTAGAACCGAATTTGGTATCTGAGGACTGACCACCGCTGTTACCTGCTTGTGCGATGATCACCTCTTCTTTTGTGGGACTGTCCCATAACTTTTGGTATTATTCGTTAGTCTTGTAATCTTCGGATCTCGGTGTATTCTGCTTCCGCAGTCGCCATTTATTTAACCCCAATTGGTGTTTGTTAAGGTTAAGTGGTGTATTATTTATTCTCACATGTTTTATACAGATTATTTATTGCACATTAACAATGATGTACTTAACGACAAGCGTATATTGTTCTAGTTTTACCTGGTTACTTTATTTATAATATTAAAAGTTGTTGATAAGAATGCATGACTTTACATTCCTTTAGTACATTGGTCTATTTATATTGAAATAATTGGTATTGCATATTTGCATACTAAGTGATTTAACTAGTTTAACTTTTAAATGTTTTACTTATTCTACTGAAATGGAAATGAAATTGAATGTGTTTCGTAATTGCATCAACATTGACCTCACCAAGTTCACCATTCTGCTTCATAGTTACCAGTTATAGTTTATGGACAGAAGTTCAAAGGTAATGTTTTATATAATTTTAGAATAGTATAAGACTTCTGATTTTTACCTTTTAATCAGATATTGAATAAACTTAAGTATATCATGTTATTTTATTTTCATTTTGATAAATTGTTTATTATTATTCATTAACTAGGTTTTGTTGTTCCTATATATATAAAAAAAAGACAACATGGCGCTCGAGATTTTATCATTTTTTCATAATTTTAGATAACATTTTTTATGAATTAAGTGAAGTGAAATAATTAAGCAGATGATAAGCACGCAGTATTTCAGGTATGTTAATTAAACTCAGTATATTAGAACTCCTATCTCAATTTACCGATTGAGGACAGCAGGAAATTATTATTTGGTAATTTGTTCTATTAATTAAAATCATTCGATCAATTATAAATTGTTTATTACATCATCGCTTTTGTTTAATGTTATAAGTTGGCCCAGTTTTAGTGTTTATATCTGGCTTTACTTAGCAGCCGCTTTTAATGTTACACCTTGTAATGATTTTACATCGTTAAATGTAATGGTATGGTCTAAATCTAAACTGTGGACTGTCAGAGCACATCTCTTTTTGTGTAATTTACAGTCACTTTTATGTAATGCTATTCTACTTTTAAGCCAGTTAGCTGTGTGCCCTATGTTGCATGGTATCGAATAAATCACATTAGATTCGAGTTCTGTTGGTGTTTTGTATTTACTTTTTGAAACTAAACTGTTAATCTTGTTCATGTTATAAAAAAATATTTTTATGTTTTTGAATTTTGCAAAACTTGATTATTTTATTACTAATTTGTGATATAAAGGGAAATTTTATATATAATATCTAGTTACTATCTATTTGAACAATTATTTCGTTTTGTTTATTTAAATTTTATGAAAATATTTGAACAAAGTTGCTGTTTTAAAATTATTATTGATTTGAATTTCCTTTAAAAATTTAGGAAGTTAAAATTGCATATTGTTTTTTTAACCCAATTAATTTTAAACTTTAACAAAATTTAGTAATTTTTTAAAATTTAATTTGAAAAAGAAATTTTGGGTTTTGAAGAAGTTTATAATAAAACGAAAATAACTGTCTAAAAGGATTTTTAATATTTTGGCCCCGGAAAATTTTTAATTAAATAATTAATTAATATTATATATTTTTTAATAAATAATAAAAAATTTTAAAAAAATTGCAAAACCAAAATTTAATTTTTTTAAAGAAATAATCGTGATTAAAAGCGTTTAATTGAAAATTAACAAAGGTTTTTTTTTATAACAAAAAGAATTGCATTTGTTCAAAAGCAGGAATGTTAAAATCGAGGGAATGTTTAAAATTTAATTGCTTTTCAAAACACAGGATAATAAATTAAACAATTAATTTGAATATGGGAAAAATTTTAATTTTAAATTAAACGATACAAACCTGCTTTATGGTTTAATTGGATTCGGAAATACCCTTAATTAAATCAATTAATTACCACTTACATAGTTTTCGCGAAAACTGGAGTGAAGGAAAATATAATTAAACTTTCCCAATTTCTTTTCAAGAAATTTTAAATGGAAAATGGGTTTAAAACGGCAAACTCTACATTGGAATAAACGAAAGCAAGGAAACCAAGCCATTTGGGGTGGCACCAAAAGAAAATTACAAAAATTCTGAAGAAAGGGAAAAATTTTGATCAACCATTAACCACAAGGAAAAGGGGTTAAAGTAATCTGAATTCGGGTATTTTAATTCCTAGAACTCAAATGCTTCATGGTAGTTGATGGAAATAACCTAAAAAAATTTGGAAAGTCCCCTTAAAAATCGCGAAAGGACTTTTTGGGAAAATAAAACTAATTACCCTTTCGTAATGGGGTTTGTTATCTTTAAAACCCCCGACATTGGCCAATAAAAACTCAACGAATGGAAAAAATTATAATTGTTGTTCAAAATAAAATAAAAAGTTGAAACCGGTTTTGTCCATTCATCAAAACCAAAGTGATTAATTCCAACCAAAACTTCCAATCATTAGATTTTGATAAAACTGTCCTTAAAAACCATAAATAAATTGGAAAAACCAAACCCAAATGGAATTTGTTTCTTACTGAGAAAAACCCCGGGGTGAAAAATTAAACATGAATAAATAAAAGGTTTACTTTATTTATTTATATAAAGTGAAAGTATTGCAAAAAAAACTTCCAATTAAATTATGATTTTGTGAAAAGCAAAAAAACATTAAGGGGCCCCTCCAATTGGGAAAACAAACGAATATTATTTTCTTTGGAAAAACTTTAAATTTAAAATAAAAAGATTTAATTCGTGAAACAAATGGAATAATTTAAAATAAATTATTTTTACGATGAATTTTAAAACAAAAAACATGGATTTTTCTATTAGACATAAGAATTGACTTTTTTTGGGAAATTAAGTTTCCAAAGTTTTGGCTGGAATTAATTTTTTTTAAAGTAATTAAATAAAAATGTTGAGGTCATAACCCCCATAAGAAAGTTTTGGAATATTTAAACTTAACCTTTGGCAGTTAAAAAAGCTAATAATAAGGGTAAGGAAAAGGTTTGTAATATAAATACCTTAAAAAACTTCTTCATTTGGGTTTAGTAGTTACCATCCGTTTAGGTATTAACAAATTTCAAACTCCCATTTTGCTACAATGGATATAAGGAGATATTAAAGGAAAAAATTATTCAGGCTCGTAAAATAATACAGAAATATAACAGTTTAAAACTGCCGCATTGATAATGAAAGAACATTTGAAAACTTATAAACCCTAATAGAACCTCTAACTGAAATAGTAAAAATCATCGATAAAAACACCCAAAAGGAGCATGACGTTAACCCAAAACTCCCCATATTTGGGCAACTTCTCCCCTAGCTCAGCCTTCATTTCACCGTCATTACAAGAAAGAGTTACTAGCCCCCTCGTTTTTTTCAAAAAATCCCCCTCCTCCTCGTACAATCTTTCCTAGATACATCTGTCGTAGGAGAGATTAATACCGAGGAAGAAGAAAACCTCTTAGTTTCAGATGATTCCGTAATGAACCCATCTCAGAAGAATTTCCAGTACAATGAATTACCTGTATTTGTTGAACGTAGAATCTTGAAGGTGCTATTGATCAACTTATGGAGTCCACTAGATACCAAAAAAATGGACAATTGGTAATACCCCCTACAATTAAAAACGATATGATTATTAAAGGTGTCATATAAAGGGACTCCAGGTTATATGATCTGCTTATTATGAATGAACTTGATTTAAATCTAAAAATTAAAAGTATTTTAAACAATTTTCAAGGCGAGATTATGATGTAAGTGGACAGATTCGAGGAAGCCCAGAAAAGTATAAAATAATCAAACCCTTGCTGTCACATCCCCAAAACGGGAGGTGAGCTATGTTTTTAAGGAATTAACAAACAACCGATTGAATATAAATATTGGAATGATGTACAGAACTAATTCTAAAGGTATTGTGAGAAAAAAATTGGCAAACAAGGTTCGTAAATGAATTAATATCAATTAGAAGAACTGTTGAAGATGGATACATTGAAAGACCAAACAACCGTTTTAAACAATATAAATGGGATAATTCAAATAAAATGCCCTTGACAAATTTGGGGTCACATCCCAGTATCAATTAAGAAATTAACCCTCAGTTTCAACTGATTGATGATAATCAATTGATATCGAGAATAAGAACTCAGCAATGTGCCAACCCATAGATCCTCAAGATGTCATCACTAAATATAATCAACAAGGTTGAATTTGGATGGAAACCGTTTGACACAGTTGGCGGCGGGAAGAAGATTTCAAAGTAAAGGATACCTTGATTTTTGTCTGCAGTTCAGAAAGCTTTTTAACGCTTATCTAGTGTTGGAGAAAACTACATCAACTTAAAGAAATTGTGGATAAATTAGTATCATGTCCAAATTACAACTTAACGAATTGCCAAACCCGCGAAAAATTTTAAACGAAGGCGACAATAATTAAGGGATTGATGACCTTTGGCAAGCAGATTTGCCGAATTTAAAATATAAACAAAATAAGGGCTAAAGTATATTTAGTGGGATTGACTGTTTTCGAAATACTTGGGACCAAAGGATTCGAAAACGGCAAATTAAGGCCATGCAAACAATCTTAAAAGGTCGGAACCTTCCAATTTGCAGACAGATGGGAAAAGAATTCTACAATGAGCATTTTACTAAACTAATGCAGGTTATGAGTCAACCATTACCCACCTATAGCACAAAGAAGGCGCAATTGGGAACGTGTTATCAGGACCATTAAGTCTGCTCTATAAATCATTCAGCCTACAAGGTAAATACAAATGGATTATACAATTGAACCTAACGATGGATTATAACAATCGTAAGCATAGAACTCAGGAATGAAGCCAAAGATGTGGTAATCATACAAAGCTAGAGGCTTACACTCACATAAAAAAGTTGATAGGAATCGGTGTGGGTAACATAGTACGAATCAGTAAATTTAAAAGTATTTTCGCCAAAGGATACACCCCAATTGGTCAAGTGAACTATTTAAGATTTGAAAGTTCCAACCACCTACATGTTGGAAGACATGAAAGGATTACCTGTACTGGGAGGCTTTATGAACAAATTACAGAAAACAAAGTATCCGATGTTTCCTGGGGAAAAAGTGCTTTGCTCCAAGAATAATAAATTATTCGTAAAGTGGTGGGGATTGGATGAAAGATCATGGATCAATAAAGACGATTTTTTTTAATATAGCCTTAGCTTTAGATAAAATAAAAACAAAAATAATTCCAAATAAAAAATTATTTATTTTTAAAATTACATTTATCTTATATAGTAAACCTAAAGTATTTCTATAATCGTTAAATTACTGGATGGCCATATTCCGAATCTGGTCCACATTCCATCCCAAGCAGGAATTGTTTTCCAATGTTTTCAAATCCAGCGGTAAATTTTGTGGTGCTTCTCATTTTCCCACGGTTGAAACTTATATGTATGTTTTGTTCTAATAATATTTCAATTAAAATAGCGACCTTGTAATTAGCATAATATGCTGCTTCTCAATACATTCACTTATAATAAAAGTGTCTTTATAAACAATATTTTCTACCAGCATTTGTGAATTGAATCCCCATAATAACTTGTATTGTACATTTTAAGGGTATGTCACCGTAAATTCAATATCTAAATCTATCTACTTCATTAAAGTTAAGAACCTTTATCGGACAATTTCTAAAACTTTTAATGGTTTTCTAAGTAATTTTCTATCAAATAATGTCTTAATAATAACTTCATTTGCACACTTTGAGTTTTATAGCACCTAATCAGGAATAACAAATGTTTCAATATATTCATATAAATGTATAGCTTTCAAGGAAAGAACGCTTCAGGTACTTTCTGTAGATTTATCCACTCTGCAGTTTTTGCAAGTCTTCAAGACTGCTCATTGTTTACTGAAAGTTTACCCCAGGTCTAGTATCAGTGAAATCAAAATTTACTAAGCGTTTATCTCATAAGGATTAAGTATGACTTTATTTTGTTTAATGGTAAACACATCATGTTTCTTTGATCTTATGAGATGTTGATAGCCCTTTTTAACCATCAAACAAACCTGTTTATAATCATTTGATCTGCCCGCGCTTGGGTAGAACCCTTTGATTTTTTACAACCTTTTCATCAACCCGGTAAGCATACATTTTCACGAAGTCCTAAAATTCAACCATAATTTGCCATGATTTTCATCTTTCATTAAGCCGGGGATTTTTTTTACTAATGGGAGTCCAAAGATGTGGACTATAATCAGATGTATAATTTATCAATGTCCTCTTTAATCATTCATAGATATGGGGAACCGAAAAGGCGTATATGAACTATCCGTATCCGTGTACAAGAGCTTAACAAAAACTTGGGGGTGTAACCGTTGAAAATTATATAAAAAGTTTTGAAACGTCTAAAACACTGAATCCTGCATATATAGGTTTATTGAAATATACTTCAACTTATTCATTTGAATGATAAGCATATCATTGTCAAATATTGTACAACTATGAAAATTTGGTTTTGATATGTAAGCACGAGCACCATAGCGACCCTCCCATTTCGTTACTAAACGTATATCCTTATGCTTACGTACATTTTCCATCAGCTTCCCAAAACACTATTAATCATTAATTTATAGAAATTTTTTCAAATTCATTTTGAGATTGCTGACGCATGGCGTATTTAAATCATATATTTTTTAACCATGGGGACTGTTTAAAACGTAATATACGGTGTACTTTTACCAACTTCAATCCATATTTTAAATATACTTTCAAATTTCTGTAATGAATTACTAATTACGTTTTGGAACAATGTAAGCAGTAATTTTTTCATTTTGAAATCAACGGGGAACCATATGTTCGGGTGCCAGCGGTAGATCACTGTGACTCTCATGTAATTCTATGGGATAGTCTAAATCACACTCGACTATATAACCAATTTCCGAATCATCGGGATGGTTTATTAAATCTAAAGTTTCAAAATTAGCTTCATCAACAAAATAAAAATCGCCAAATGGTAGAAATTCTGACATGGGGCTCCATATAAATTATTTACGTCGTAGTACATTAAATACACACTTTCGGGGTGGGATCAAATTTTTCCCCATGTACTTATTGTTAGCTTTAGCATACCGATTTGAACATTGAGCTACACCCCCTAATCCCTCTTTCAATAAACATTAGCATATCAATGTCTGTAAAATTCTAACTTTACTTGTGTAATTTTAAGCATAGCATCGAATGCTAAACCGGGGCTGTATAATAGTGCAGAGGATCAAGTCGTAAGTACTTAAACAAGTTTGCCGAAAGTTCGAAAATATCTGCTAAAAGTAGAACGTCTGTTTTAGATACAAATCCGAGTATTCCCCTAACGATTTAATAAATTTGTTCCAAACGTTAACCGCATGCCAAAACTCCATCACTGATTCCCTCATTATTAAGATGACTTCTTTTTGGGAGGGCTGGTCTCCTTAATTTATCCCAGTATCAATATACTCATAAGGAAAACACCTTTGCGAACTACTAGAAAAAACTTCATCATTGTTGCAATTAGCGCGGGTAATATTTTTTACTATCCTCCAAATAGTCTGACAACTTTTCAATACTACTACTCATAAATCTGAAAGAGTCAATAAATCTAAACTTAATTTTGTGCTTTCATTACTTTCTTTGTTTATGGGCAGCAGTGAAATCAAACCGGGAACACTAGCCAATTCTTAATGATGAAATGAAATCATAACCTGATAAATTATGAAAACAACTGGAGAATTTTTGTTAGCAGGTTTTAACATTTTGGTTTCCCCGGAAATTTTCATCTTTAAAAAAAAAACACTTTTTATCAATTAATTTATTTAAGTTTTAAAAATTTTGAACAAAAAAAATCTAATTTTAAAAAAACATGCTCTGTACCATTGGTCGATTCTGGGTTAGTCTTTGCTAAAATTTTAAATCGTATCGAGGCAATATTTGCTGTTTAGTTTTTTAAAAACAAAAAAACCTTTAATAAATAAGTGGATGAAAAAATCAGTTTTGCAAAAAACTTTCGGATTAATAAAATGTTTGATCCAAAATTTTTTGTAAGAATGAAATCATCTTTCATGGTAATTCATTTTGAAAATTTGAATTCTTCAAAATTTTTTCAACAAATGGGTTTCTTCATGTGAATTGGGATAATTGATATCTTGATAGTATCGATAAATTCGTTTTCCAAATTTAAATTTTTTTCAATTTAAATTTTATTTATTTTTGATTAATTGCTTCATACCGAAAAAAATACAGCGATATTTTTTTAAATTGAAGCAATGTAAAGATCATATTACTAATAAAATGCCCTGTCCTGAAGTTTAAGTTTGGTTCAGGGCTTCAAAATATGCCAAATAAATTACAAATGTTTCATCTTTAATATTGTTAAAATGATTATTTTCTTTGAATTCAAAAAGGATGACCTCTTTCAATTCATAAAGGGATAACATGTTGGATAACCAGCGCACCTCTGTTGAAATAGGGGAACATCAGAATCAACCTTACAAAAATGTAAAAAGCGATTTCAATCTCTTGATGTAATTTATGATCTTTATAGCCGAGTTCAAAATCTGGCACAAATTTGTAAATTTTACCAA